>CM031959.1:14374454-14689026 GCA_018749465.1 Paracanthobrama guichenoti | reverse complement strand
TTATTGGTCAGATGGCCCAGTCTGTTGTGATTGGTCTACTGGTTACAGAGTGTGGAAACAAAACGCCAATTACCATATCTGAATTTCAGCTCTGGATCTTCCTCAGCCCTTGATACACAATGATACGAACAGAAACGATGGCGTCGGTTTTACCATACCAATTTGAACCTTTATTTCTCATCCTTTGGGAGTTCATGCAAAGTGGATTTGCTTTTGCAGCGTAGCTTCTCGACATGTCGACAACACAGTGCTTGACAGGTCAAAGGGGGTGAAAGTAGTGTTCGTGCACAGCCAATGAAAACCATAGACTGGCATTGTGCAAATTTGTTTTGCAAGGAAGACTGGCATTACTGACGACTGGTTTCCGGCAGTTTGAAATCAATTCTTTATTTTAGGAGACAGTAACTCTTTGAATCTTTGCAGACCTTTTACATTCACAAACAGCTATATTACACACTACATGAAAGGTAATATCCAAAAAATCATAATAGGGGCACTAAAATAATAAAATAAATTCAAAATGTCTTCTGATTTTGATTAATAATATATCAGACAAACAATTAGATTTATGATATAACCCCAGTAGACAAAGCTGTGTTGATAATGGAATATACAATTTTACAATTCCATATTTTTTCTTACTAGTCGTCTACGGAGCAACGTGGAGGGAAAATACCTAATGGACGGAGTTCCTTTCAGCTGCTGCAATGTCAATTCTCCTCGGTCATGCATTCAGTACCAAATCACCAATAACTCCGCCCACTTTAATTACGACTACCAAACAGAGGAGCTCAACCTGTGGATGAGAGGATGTCGTCAGGCTCTGCTAGATTATTACACCAACATCATGCATTCGATCGGCCTCACTGTTCTGATCATCTGGCTCTTTGAGGTTGGTTGTGTCTATTGCTTTGGCAATAAATTAGGAAAGGATTCAGTATTGTAACATTTACAAAGTTGAAGCATGATTTTTAATTTGAAAATATTAACTAATATTTCATTCTCTCACATCGGCCTGCTCAAACCTAGCAATTCAATGTGTCTTTTAATGGGTAATCTATTCATTATCTGATTTGTGATTTAAATTATTTATGTAAAATGATAAATTAGTTCCTTCACTCAACATACCTCCACTCAGCATCTAGCATACCTCTTGCCTAAAAGGATACTATCTTATTTTAAAATGCAAAACAATAACATTTTAATATACATCTATAAAACGATCACACTGTAACAGAGAACTAAGCTTAAATGATACAATTAAGGTGCAGTCACATTAGTGAAATTTCCTGGACAAAAAGTTCCATTGTCAAATGTAGAGAAGCATGAAGCACTGCTCACACAGATGGCACTTACAAAACCAAGCAGCTTTTTGTTGGTCAACGCAGCAAATTCATAAAATCCATTCGAGTGCGAAATCTGTGCGAAAAATTTTGGCATAAGGTGTTTTCCAGCCTTCCTTAACAATTATATATATATATATATATATATATACATATACATATATACATATACATGTTACCTGGCCCACAAAACCAGTCCTAAGGGTTCATTTTTTTTAAATTGAGATTTATACATTATCTGAAATCTGAATAAATAAGCGTTAGGTACTGAGATACAACTATTTGAAAATCTGGAGAAAAAAAAAAAGTCTAAATATTGAGAAAATCACCTTTAAAGTTGTCCAAATGAAGTCCTTAGCAATGCATATTACTAATAATAATAATACATTTTTGATATATTTACGGCAGGAAATTTACAAAATATCTTCATGGAACATGATCTTTACTTAATATCCTAATGATTTTTGGCATAAAAGAAAAATCGATAATTTTTACCAATACAAATGGCTACTGCCACAAATATACCCGTGCAACTTATTACTGGTTTTGTGGTCCAGGGTGACATATCACTTATACATGATTAAATACAAAATTAATAGTAGTTATTTAGATTAATGTGGTTTGGAATTGGTCAAATGTGCTTAATTGGAAAAAATTAATTTGATCAGAATACCCGAATATCATCAGATTGTCAACAGCTCTTAGTATAATGATTATGGAATCGTCGTTTTATTTACATACTGTATCTATCAGACCCATTTTCAGTTGCTTAACGCAAAGAACTGCTGGCGGAGACAAAATTATACTAACCAAATTTTGACAGCTGTACTACACTAATACTAATTGAACTCTACACTAATAAAACACAAGGGCAACACTGTCTATATTAATGCTAGGGTAGGCATTGCTTTTAATAAATGCTTTTTGTTATAGTGGTTGCATCCCTCTTTGAATCCTGAGAGCAATCAATAATAGAAGTGGTCTAAATATTTAAAAATTTATACATATCTTGTCACACTTTAGTTCAGTTTATCTCACTATTAACTAACTAATAACTATGACTTTTCCTCAATAAACTCCTAATTACTGCTAGGTTTAGGTATTGGGTAGGATTAAGAAATGTAGAATATGGTCATGCAGAATAAGGCATTAATATGTGCTAAACAGACAATATCCTAGTAATATGCATGCTAATGAGCAACTAGTTAATATTGAGAATTGGACCCTAAACTAAAGTGTTACCATATATCTTCTGGGGAAGGCTCAGGACCAAAAATGTTTGTCCAAACATTGTATTCGGTCCGAATGCAATGACAGGATGTCCTAACTGCCTATTAACCAATGCATTTCCATACCTCCGCGCACCCTGCTCACACAGACATCACATGTCATCAGCAGAGTTGAAGACAGGACAGTCACTGAGCGCCGCAAACAAACAACAGCCACCTTTTACAATTCCTTCTGAACAAAAACAAGAAGTTCATGCTGCGTTCACGACATGTCATAATTATCGTAATTAAGAGAGTGGCTGTGCTGCCAGTGGCCGTGTGCGTTCATGTGTTTCGGAGGAGGCATGGCGCTCTGAAGGAAGGAAGTGGGCTCTTATGTTTTAAAAGCTAGCTTGCTATTGCTAGCCTCTCTGAAATTGCCTACCCTATCTTTAAAAATCTGCTCTGGTTCTGTGGCCTTAATCCCATCCTGGGATTTATAATCACTTTATAATCTGCTCTATGCACCAGTCACTCCAATCCATATGTCCTAAAGCACATGACGCTTCAGGTAGTATGAATTATAGTTTCAGACCACTATCAGTCAAAACGACCTCATCGATTCCTTCTCTGACAGCTCTCAGTTCTAACGGGTGTCCGTTACCTCCAAACGTCCCTTGAGAACGTGCTGCGACAGGGGGACCCCGAGTGCGAGTCTGACGGGTGGCTTCTGGAGAACAGCTTTGTGGAAACCGCTCGCACTAATTTCAACATCATCAAACACCTGGGCAAGTTCAATCAGATCAACGCAGCCAGCAATGGAGATCCAAACATTGACAGACCATCTACAGCACATTATGGTCCAGATAATGTGCCACCAAAGCCTCTTCCCTCGAGCAGTTAACCACAACGCTCCTTCTGGTGAGGGACATTCCATAAGCTACAGAGGACTGGACTCTGATGCTGTATGACTTAAAGATTATGAAAATGATTAGGTGAATATTGAGATGGCACTGTAAAGCAAGAACAGAGTGATATCACAACACACTGAAGTTCTGTTGTAATTTAATATGAAAGAGCCTAAGGCAAAGCATCATGGGGCCTTCAAAGTCTTAAAACCTTTAAACTGCCTCTCATTAAGCATGCAACAGTTTAACTTGTTTGTGATTTAGAGAATCTCATATGAATAGTGATCACTGAAGAGCATCACTGGATTAGTTTAGAGATAAAACTGTTCACTGTAGGTTTTAATTAGGGAGTTTCAATATTTCCATAAAGTGAAAAATGTTTCAATATTTCTAAGATATCAAAAAGGTCAGCTTACCCACAAGCCATCATGAAATCTTGTTTCATGCCTTGGTCTCGTGCCTAAAGCCAGATATTGTAAATCACTGGTGAAAACATGATACAAACAGCCTCTAAAACATATTTTTCAGAAATATTTATTGTATATTTTAAGCACACCCATGCCTAAGATGATCATGAATATGTAGTGACAATAAATGCAACATGTACATTTAATTAATACATCATTAAAACCTTTGTGCGGTTCATTGACTTGATTGTGGTAACTGTGCTTTAAGTATTATGTATATATAAAGAATACATTATCCATCCATCCATCCATCCATCCATCCATTATCTTCCGCTTATCCGGGGCCGGGTGGCGGGGGCAACAGTCTAAGCAGAGACGCCCAGACTTCCCTTTCCCTAGCCACTTCCTCCAGCTCTTCCGGGGGAACCCCGAGGCGTTCCCAGGCCAGTCGGGAGACATAATCCCTCCAGCGTGTCCTAGGTCTTCCCCGGGGCCTCCTCCCGGTGGGACATGCCCGGAACACCTCCCCGGGAAGGCGTCCAGGAGGCATCCGAAATAGATGCCCGAGCCACCTCAACTGGCTCCTCTCGATGTGGAGGAGCAACGGCTCTACTCTGAGCTCCTCCCGAGTAACTGAGCTTCTCACCCTATCTCTAAGGGAGCGCCCAGCAACCCTGCGGAGAAAGCTCATTTCGGCCGCCTGTATCCGGGATCATGACCATAGGTGAGAGTAGGAGCGTAGATTGACCGGTAAATCGAGAGCTTCGCCTTACAGCTCAGCTCCTTCTTCACCACGACAGACCGGTACATCGACCGCATTACTGCAGAAGCTGCACCGATCCGTCTGTCAATCTCCCGTTCCATCCTTCCCTCACTCGTGAACAAGACCCCAAGATACCTGAACTCCTCCACCTGAGGCAAAGTCTCTCCACCAACCTGAAGTGGGCAAGCCACCCTTTTCCGACTGAGAACCATGGCCTCGGATTTGGAGGTGCTGATTCTCATCCCGGCCGCTTCACACTCGGCTGCAAACCGCCCCAGTGCACGCTGAAGGTCCTGGTCTGAGGAGGCCAACATGACAACGTCATCCGCAAAAAGCAGCGACAAAATCATGTGGTTCCCAAACCGGACACCCTCCGGCCCTTGGCTGCGCCTAGAAATTCTGTCCATAAAAATTATGAACAGAACCGGTGACAAAGGGCAGCCCTGCCGGAGTCCAACATGCACCGGGAACAAGTCCGACTTGCTGCCGGCAATGCGGACCAAGCTCCTGCTCTGGTCGCACAGGGACCAAACAGCCCTAAGCAAGGGGCCCCGGACCCCATACTCCCAGAGCACCCTCCACAGGACACCACGAGGGACACAGTCGAATGCCTTCACCAAATCCACAAAACACATGTGGATTGGTTGGGCAAACTCCCATGAACCCTCCAGCACCCTGGAAAGGGTATAGAGCTGGTCCAGTGTTCCACGACCGGGACGAAAACCACACTGTTCCTCCTGAATCTGAGGTTCCACTATCGGCTGAATTCTTCTCTCCAGTACCCTGGCATAGAGTTTCCCGGGGAGGCTGAGAAGTGTGATCCCCCTGTAGTTGGAACACACTCTCCGGTCCCCCTTCTTGAAAATAGGGACCACCACCCCGGTCTGCCAGTCCAGAGGCACTGTCTCCAACCGCCACGCAATGTTGCAGAGGCGTGTCAGCCAAGACAGCCCCACAACATCCAGAGACTTGAGGTACTCAGGGCGGATCTCATCGACCCCCGGTGCCTTGCCACCGAGGAGCTTTTTAACTACCTCGATGACTTCAGCCCGGGTGATGGATGAATCCACCTCTGAGCCCTCAGCCACTGCTTCCTCAATGGAAGACGTGTTGGTGGGATTGAGGAGATCCTCAAAGTATTCCTTCCACCGTCCGACGATATCCCCAGTTGAGGTCAACAGCTGCCCATCTCCACTGTAAACAGTGTTGGTAGGGCACTGCTTCCCTCTCCTGAGGCGTGACGGTTTGCCAGAATCTCTTCGAGGCCAACCGATAGTCTTTCTCCATGGCCTCACCGAACTCCTCCCAGGCCCGATTTTTTGCCTCCACAACTATCCGGGCTGCAGTCCGCTTGGTCTGCCTGTACCTGTCAGCTGCCTCAGGAGTCCCACAAGCCAACCAGGCCCGATAGGACTCCTTCTTCAGCTTGACGGCATCCCTTACTTCCGATGTCCACCACCGGGTTCGGGGATTTCCGCCTCGACAGGCACCGGAGACCTTATGGCCACAGCTCCGAGCAGCCGCGTCGACAAGGGAGAATACATTATAAATTCATTAAATATTGTTAATATATGTTATATTTTTGTGGATGATTTGACACATGATTTTCAGGATTGTTTAATAAATAGACAGTTGAAAAGAACAGCATTTATTTCAAATAGTCTTTGTTTTTGTCAAGTAAAGTGTTACCATTTAGGTTTTTACTTTAATTGAGCTGTGCTACTATGATACTAAAAATATCATATATTCAGAAAGTTGCATTTGAAGGACTACAGATTCATAAAAAAAAAAAACAGCCTTTTTCCCCATTAAGGCAGTCTTAAAGCACACACCAAAGAAACATTTCTTGTTTGTATTTTAATATCGAATAGATATACCCAATCAATCACTATTAGTAAATCATTTTAATATAATTTTAAAACCTGAATAAATAAATAAGTAGCCTATAGATGTAGCAATGTGGAAGTGTAAGCTATTTTCTGTGAATATTCGAGACTTGGCTGCATCCAAAATCTATGGAAGCTTGCTTTACACCACAGAATAAAATAAAAAAATAAAAAAATAAAAGGTAATTGACTTTTTTTCCCCTCGCAATTGCGAGTTTACGTCTCTCAATTCTGACTTTATATCTCTCTCAATTCAGACTTTATATCTCTCAATTCAGACTTTATATCTCTCTCAATTCAGACTTTATATCTCTCTCAATTCAGACTTTATAATCTCTCAATTCAGACTTTATATCTCTCTCAATTCAGACTTTATATCACTCAATTCTGACTTTATATCTCTCTCAATTCAGACTTTATATCACTCAATTCAGACTTTATATCTCTCTCAATTCTGACTTTATATCTCTCTCAATTCTGACTTTATATCTCTCTCTCAATTCTGACTTTATATCTCTCTCAATTCAGACTTTATATCTCTCTCAATTCAGATTTTATATCTCTCAATTCTGACTTTATATCTCTCTCAATTCAGACTTTATATCTCTCTCAATTCTGACTTTATATCTCTCTCAATTCAGACTTTATATCTCTCAATTCTGACTTTATATCTCTCTCAATTCTGACTTTATATCTCTCTCAATTCTGACTTTATATCTCTCTCAATTCAGACTTTATATCTCTCTCAATTCAGACTTTATATCTCTCTCAATTCAGACTTTATATCTCTCTCAATTCAGACTTTATATCTCTCTCAATTCTGACTTTATATCTCTCTCAATTCTGACTTTATATCTCTCTCAATTCTGACTTTATATCTCTCTCAATTCTGACTTTATATCTCTCTCAATTCTGACTTTATATTCTGACTCTCTCAATTCTGACTTTATATCTCTCTCAATTCAGACTTTATATCTCTCTCAATTCAGACTTTATATCTCTCTCAATTCTGACTTTATATCTCTCTCAATTCTGACTTTATATCTCTCTCAATTCTGACTTTATATCTCTCTCAATTCTGACTTTATATCTCTCTCAATTCTGACTTTATATCTCTCTCAAATCAGACTTTATATCTCTATATTCAGACTTTATATCTCTCTCAATTCAGACTCTCTCTCAATTCTGACTTTATATCTCTCTCAATTCTGACTTTATATCTCTCTCAATTCTGACTTTATATCTCTCTCAATTCTGACTTTATATCTCTCTCAATTCTGACTTTTATATCTCTCAATTCTGACTTTAGACTACAATTCTGACTTTAGACTAATAAAAGAGGCGAAAAGTACCCGGATGACCTACTACTTCTGGTGAGATTCTGAAGTGTGCATACAATGGACACTTTACTATCCCATGAGGCCACAGGAGATTTATGAATGCCGGTGCAGCGACGTAACCCTTAAAATAACTGGAAGCGGATGCGATGGGAAGCCTCGACACAATCTGGGTAAAATTACCGTGCCCGCTGGAGGACAGAATGTGAAGAGAAGGTAAGAGATCAGTCAGAATAGACATGATAGTTTATCACCCAGTAGTTTATTTCATGTAAATAAGAAGTTTAAAAGCACTTTACACCTTGAAACAAACGATGAGCGAAAAAAAAAAAAAAAACTCTGGATTTGGACTGACACGCTTATTTTTTTTATTTAATACATATCGACAAGTGGAATATATTTGAATTTCCCCAATAGGCAGTTACATGTGATTATTGACCTTTCTTGTGTTTCCTCATTAATTCATAGCTGCATTCTTATAGTAAAATAGCATAATCTAATTATACATTATTGTTTTATATACAAGTTCATGTGACATCCACAGCATGAGTGAATCTCATGAAACCTGTCAAGAATATGCCTGGGTCATAAATCAAAAGAAATAAGAAAATGTGCTTAAATTAAATAATGCCTATTTTTAGACAATTGGAATAATTTGCATCTAGATTATTTCTTCCCAATTTCACATTCCTGTAACAAATTCCATTCTCATTACTGTAAAAAAACTGTAACTGTATTATTAGTATTCATTTTCTAAATTCTTATTAATTTCATTACATTTTTAATGCATTATAATCATTTTTACTATAATGACAATAATGGGAATTAAAAATAAAAAGTCTGGTAAACCGAAAAATTGTAGTGGCCTTGAACACAAGCGCCTTCATGCAAAATAAGATTTATTTCGGGCTGGCATGTGACCCGGACATGTTTTTGTGAGATTTACCTGAGAACATAAGTTGCAAAATAGCGTCTCGCTCGGAAACTCTGAATATAATTATTTACTTTGAGGGCATCTTTGCATAATAAAGCAGTATAGAGCTATATTATATTCACATGAATACATTTCTCACACAGATGAAAGAAAGAGCAAACAAGCGGCAGCAGGATGATAAGACTAAAATTCACAGAGGTATAAAAGCACGTTTCGTATTGACACAAGCCCCTCAATAAATCTTCACAACCTGAAAACGAATGCAAAAACACCACAACGAGCAAAAAGAAAAAGATGCAGTGTTATAATGAGTGTAGATCCACAACCGAAGCGAAATAAATAATAGCCGAGAAAGCAAATTCACTTCGTAAATATATTTTATGGGCTCGTTTAGTGTGGCTACCCATAATGCACTGACTGCTGATGTGAAACACTGACAGAAGTAGTCAGGCTGATGTCATGCGCAGGCTAACCAAATATGGCGTGTCTTGCTACCCGCTGTATGCACTTCCTCTGCCCACCTCGGAGCTCAAAGCATCTGCCACTCAAAGGGGAACATGCCGTTGAGGACCTCCAGACTGCGGGAGATTTCCTCCAGGACGCAGTGCTGCTGCCACATATGAAGCAGCTTGCGGTAGCGCTCTGGACACAAATGGAGCGGGTTCCCACGCCTAGCAAAGTCCAAACAAATACGTGTTAGCATTAGTGCTGATAAAGAGTAAACAGTCGAAGCATACTAAATGATATTGTATTTCTAAAGCTGAGGGAAGAATTATATCAGAAACACAGATTAGCATTAGTGCTAATAAAGGGTAAACAGACAAAGCACATGCTAAATGATATTTTATTTCTAAAGCTGAGGGACGAATTTTATCAGAAACACAGATTAGCATTAGTGCTAATAAAGGGTAAACAGACAAAGCACATGCTAAATGATATTTTATTTCTAAAGCTGAGGGAGGAATTTTATCAGAAACACAGATTAGCATTAGTGCTAATAAAGGGTAAACAGACAAAGCACATGCTAAATGATATTTTATTTCTAAAGCTGAAGGATTTAATTTTATCAGAAACACAGATTAGCATTAGTGCTAATACAGAATAAACAGACAAAGCACATGCTAAATGATGATATTGTGTTTCTAAAGCTGAGGAAGATTTATGAAGACATTATTTTAGTTTTTCTTACTACCATTCAAAATTTTGCGGTCAGTAAGATTTTTTGATCAAAATGACAGTAAAGACATCTATAATGAACTTTCTTTTCTTCAAATAATCCCCAAAAATATATTCCTATGAAGAATAGGCTCTCTGACATGAATCACACATCCAAACTCTACTGCAAAGAGCTGGTATAAAAGTCTGATAATATATTTACAAAATAAAGGTGCATTAAATAATTACAATATTATTCACAACGATCATTTTAGGCTGTCAACAGAATAAATGTGAATAATTCTTGATTGACTGTTTTTTTTTTTTTTTATGTAAAAAAAAAAAAAAATACATTGTGTCCAATCCAATCCAATCCAATTTAAAGTGTAGTAATGATAAAAAGGATCAGACATATTCTAAAGCTAATTATAATATTTCTGATCTGATCTGAATATTTCTGACTAAAATGCTAATAAAATATCTTAATATTGCATGTATATATATAAAATAAAAAAACGACACATTACAGAAAACATCTTATGTGTCAACTACTCATTCACAACAATGAACTTACACAAGCTGAGGGTCTGTTTCTCCATAATCATCGAGGTAAGGTGCTGGATAGGGACTGCCCCGTGTCTTACTGGCCATCAGGACAATCTCACACTCTCTAACCCTGTTCAGAAAGACACAAACTATAATTAGCAAAAGTTAATTGGATTTATTTACTTAAAGCTGCGGTCTGTAAGTTTTGCCTCTTTGTCGCCATCTCTGTTTGAAACCTGCAATTGCAGTTAATTGCGGAATTATCATTACGTGAGTTGTGCATCAGCACGGCTCCTCAGAGCGGATGAATCGAATGTTTTGAGGAGTTTGTGCGGCTGTCAGTCAGTCCCCGCAACGGTGTGAATACTGTACTTCGGAATCACAGATTCTACGTCTTGGAAGTATGACCAAAATAAGAATTTTCAAAATGTCATCTGAACAAGTGAGTAACATGTCTGCCACTTTTGTTCTGACCAACTGAGGGAAAAAAAGCATTACACAATAAATCATGCTACTAACAGCGATTAAATCTAACGATCGCTTCGCTCATATCACAACAAACCGTGCAAATTATTATTATTATTGTTATACTTTGTTCTCAAAATGTTAAATGTTAACAACATCATGTCACTGATGATTGTTGTTTGGAACTTTCTGGATTACAATCCGCCATCAAAATGATAAATTTAATTATTCCAGCTGCTGTGAGAAAAAGCTATAAATGATTCGCCACCTGCAGCATCCTCACATGCGATACTACTACTAGCCGGACTCCTTCATGCATACAGATGTGACATGACGCGAAGACAAATGGCGCCATGCTAGAATTATAACAACTCAAATTATAACAAGCTTACCGTTGTGAATCGGGCTACGGTAAGGAGATAGTTTTGAACACTGGCTGGTTATGTACTTGCTCAAATTGATTTTGGATCATTTTTAATCAAAAAAAGTTATGGACTGCAGCTTTAAATCACCTTGCCTTAATAGACATTTCTTTTGCAAAATAAGATACACACAGTAAATGGCACAGATTCAGCTGGTCTTTCTCCTTCCTCTCACCTGAGAAACATTCCCACTCCAGCCCCACAGATGGCGGCGTGGGCCGTACATGCTCCCACTTCTTCCCCGTTCAGTTGTACCTGACAGCAGGAGCTCTGTGCACACAGCATTACCCCGCACAGCAGACACAGAGTCGGGTGCTTTCGCTCGTCATCTGATGAGTTTGGGCATCTATGGAAGAAAAAAAAAAATGGTAACATCCTATTAATCTGCAGAAAAAATTCAATTCCCTCAATGGATATTCTAGGAAACCCTTTATTAAAACTACTTACTTAAAGTGACTAGCTTGGTTGAGCAACACACTATAGTCCTCTGGAAGATCTATTAGCCTATTTCTCTTGTGAGGATACCTGAATAACAGTTGAGAAATTCAAATAAATTACTTTAATAAAGAGGAAGGGGGTTCACTATCAGTCACAGGAGAACTAGAGCTTCATCAAACCTGATGATGTGCATTTCTCCTTTGAGGGCTTTGGATATGGCTGTATTCCCACACCACCTGAGACACAGACACAGAGTGAATGAATGGATAAATATATGGAATTAGGAACTTCTATCTATCTATCTATCCATCCATCCATCCATCAATCAATGTTAATATTGTTATGTTTTATTGTTATATGTTCATTGTTGTCAATTATTATTGTTATTATTATTATCATCATCATCATCATCATCATTATTATCCTTATTTTAATTGATCAACAAAAACTAAACAGCAGCAACAATAAATTAAGTGTTCAATGTATTTTGAAAATGTAACTGCTTAATAATTTTAGTTTTGCTTATAATAAATGAAACAACAATTTAAAATATTACTAATACACTAATATATATATATTTAAATTAAATAGTGATATACTCTATTTACACCATATAAAAGTAGCCGTTCTTTGCAATATGTGTAAACAGTAATTATATGTAATTTATACTTTATTCTGACAGATACATACTACACCTCAGTATTGTTGTACATTAACAGGATGCAATATATTAAGAGTGTAAATTATCATTTTTATTTAAATGATTAAATGGATGCTGCCGTAAAGGGACACTAAAAGCCCTCCCTACACCTACCCCTAACCCTACCCAATAAATGCTTTTATTATTATTATTAAACATTTTGTTGGGCACTTTATTTCAACATTCAGAACATTTTCTTAATTTTTATTGAAAGTAAATGCTTTTCTGATGTGATTTGTGATGAGAAAAGAGAGAAGAGCAAGCTCTGCAGAAGGCGGATTCAAACCTGTGTTGATCAAAACAATGATCCATTAGCCATATGCTTTACTGATTGCGCCACTGAAGACGTTAAATCACAAGCAGGTTTTTTTAATGTTGTTTGGCACAACCAGGCATTGTTAGGCGGAGCTAGTGTGAAAAGCACTTGCTAACAAGGCACGCTATTTGCACTTGGTGTGAATAGACACTCAAAAAAATATTATAATACTTGTATTACTGTGGTTGTTTATTATATTATAAACAAAAACAACAAAAATAATTTTAAACATAACAAAAATAACTATTATTAATATTATTACTTCAACAACTAAGCATAAACAACAATAAAATAAGTTTTAAAGCTACATTATATTACTATAAACAATTATTATTAAAATCAACAACAATACGATAACATTAATGTTTATTATTATTAATAATATAGTATTTTAGGGTTTTTTGTTTATTGTTATTATGATTATGATTATGATTATTATTATTATTATTATTACTACTACTACTACTACTACTACTACTACTACTACTACTACTAGTAAAAATGTAGGCGATATTATAGATATATAGACATGGCTCATTAATATATGCATATTAAAAATAATTGTGAGCTTGCATTATCTGATTTTTACCTCTTTATCAAGGTAGTTACGACATCCCTGTAGTCTTGAAACAGTTGAAACAGGTTGGATGGTAAGGAGAGGTAACTACACAGCAGAGGGAGCTGACTTTCAGGTGATTCTGCAAAGATGAAAAAGCTTTGTTTTACTGATTTATACTGATACAGCACTGTGGAGTCTGCTGCTGTGTGCACAAAGATATAAAATTATACTACTAGAAATCAATCCAGTATGCAGTACACACACTGGTAACAATATTGCACACTGCCCAATTCATTCATGGATGCATACTTGGCACTACACTGTACACCACTGCGAAAAATAGCCTGGATGATATACATTATGTGTCATTAGCAGTCGTTTGAACCTACAACGCTTTGATTACCAGACAGATTTGTATCCACTCAAGTGTTTTCAGGTAAACAGCAGTGTGGCACATTTAAATCCAACTAATGAAATGTAGTGACCTGCAGTACTGGATAGCTCCTGAGGAGGGGGCACTCCTGTAAGGCAATTAAAGAACAGTGCAGCACAGCGCAGGAAGGGAAGGACACCTTTCTTTACACTCTCTACAGTGAAGCCAGATACACCAGGCCTCAACCTGAGAAAGAGAGAGACGATGAGAGACAGTGAGAGCGAAAGTGGCAGTCTTTCCCTACATGATGTGTAGAAACTCACCCGTCTGTGTGTTGACACACAATAGAGTAGAGTTCTGCTGCAGCCTGGGCCTCATCGCCCTCCTCCGCCATTCCTATTACAGCGCAATCTACACACATACACACAAGATTGCTGAAATAGTGCTATGCAAAGGAATTTGCAAAAATGTCATACTTTTGTGTCAATTCGCTTTCAGCTGTGTGTGTGTTTACCGTGCGAGGCCAGCAGGACCTGCAGCATGTGTGCCATAGTGACCAGGTGCAGTAGATAGAGGTGATTGAACGCTGTGCTGACAGCTGAAGGCTGCAGGTCTACAGCCTCTTCCTGGTACAACGCTGGGATGGACAGAACCAGCCCCACCTGAGCAACATGTTCAACCACTTAGTACTAACTTAACTAGCGGATTTGAATTAGTGCTTGAAGTCTAAGTGCATAAAAGAGCATTTGTTAATGGTGCGTGCCTGTGCTGAAGTCGCCTCCATAATGCTAGGGTGTTGTGAGAGGTTGTCAGGGCATTGGCATGCAGTTGCTATGGTGTTCAGAATGGTTTTTAGCATGTTGGTATGTGGCTATTAGGCCCTGAGCAAAAGAGCCATTCCAAAAGTCTCTACAATATTCTGGTTTCTAGATATGATTTGGGTCAATGCAACTTTTTAGCTTTTTATCATCTTCCAAGCAAAAATTTTACCTTTCAGTCATTTAGCATTTCATTTATTTAGATCTAGACAATGGATGGATATAGACTTTCGTAATATTATTATAAAGACAATCAAACAAATCAATAAATAATGTACAATTTAACATACAAGTTTACTACCCATCCATCCATCGGCAAAAATAATTGAGCCTTTCATTTAGCATTTTATATATTTAGCAGATGGATCTAAATTTTTTTAAATAAATAATATATAAAAAGAATAAGAATTAAATAATTTAGCCGTTCAGTCATTTAGCATTTTATTTATTTATCAGATGGATCTAGATATTTTTTTTATTATTATAAATAAATAAATAAATAAATAAATAAATAAATAAATAAATAAATGTTTTATGTGTAATGTATGAATAGAATAAAAATAATATTTATTTCATATTGACTTAAAGTCAATATGAGTAAAAAAAAAAGCACCCACCAGTAGATGAAAGAAATCCACTTCTAATATTGATGGTGTGTTTTCTACATGTACAGGTACAGGTACCAGGACTGGAAAGAGGCAAAGAGAATTATTGCATGAACAAAACCAACAAACATGTCCATCCTCTCATAAACGTAACATACCTGCTAACATATCAGCAAAATGCTTCTGTATGACAGCTTGGCGGCTTTTCAGCTTCTGAGCAGCTGAAAACTGCACCACCGCTTTGAGTCCAGAGAGCTGAAGAACAACAATGTTTTATAAATCAATCCCACATGAAACGGTGCACACTATGATCGATATCAGTACAATCAAACCAGACCTGTCTGTTCTGGAGGGATCCAAAAAGAGCTTTCCCCTCTTCCTGTAATGTGTTCTCTAAAGAGACAGAAAGAAATCAGATGAGAGGTGCGCAAGTCAAAATGAAAGGATGTATCTCTGTTATCTATGAATTATGCTATATAACAAGATCATTTGAAAATGAAAACTTTAAGTAAATATGGTTGCTAATGGCAAACACTGACTGTGTGAATGTAGCCACTGTTTTAAAGCAGCTTTACGATCAACAATGCCTAACAAAAGCCCCAGCGATCAAGCCAGAGGAGGAGAGCATTACCGATGGCCTGGATTGTGTAAGCACAAGTGTTCCAGGACATGACAGGCACGTACGGGCACAGGTCATTGGGAGCCGTCTGCAGACCCACCCTGTGCACTGTGGTCGCGCACACCCCCAACATCTCTGTGATACTGCGAGAGAACTTTGGCCTGATCAGAAATGGGGAGTTTAGATGATCATATTCAGTGACCACATGAATTTGTCATATGTCAATATTAATAAATATTTATTTATTAATTGGAGGAAATCTAGATAAAAGCATGGGCTAAAAAATGTTCACTAAAAGTTTAATACCCATCTATCAATCCATCCATCCATCCATCCATCCATCCATCCATCCATCCATCCATCCATCAGCAAATAAAAAATAATTTAGCCTTTCATTTAGCATTTTATATATTTAGATCTAGACAATGGATGGATCTAGACTTTCGTAAATATTATTATAAATAGAATCAAATAAATCGATAATTTAATATACTACCCAAGTTTACTACCCATCCATCCACCCATCAGCAAAAATAATTTAGCCTTTCATTTAGCATTTTATTTATTTAGCAAACAGTTTTACCTACAAATAATATATAAATAGAAGAATGAAAATAATTTAGCAGATGGATCTTGATTTTTTTAGTTATTATAAATAATAATTAGTGTATTGAACAATCAAAAAGATAAACCACGCAAGATTTATTTTCACAGCCTTCATTGTTCATATTTACCAATAATTCTGACCATGACTGCATATGACCAACATATTATATAAAACCAACAAAATCATGTTCTCATGAAGGTGAAAAAAAGTCATTTAAATAACATGCTATGATATATTGTTCTCTATAGCAGTGGTTTTCAAACCTGTCCTGGAGGCACATTTTGTGTCTCCCTCATTTATCACACCTGATTCAACTCATCAGCTCAATAGTACACAATGCAAGAACTAAATTGGGTGTGTCTGATAAGGGAGACATACGAAATGTGCAGGGCTGGGGTGCCTCCAGGACAAGTTTGAAAACCACTGCTCTATAGGACAAGAAGCATATATTAAGTAAATACGGTCAATTTTGATGTCAGTAAAGACCCGTCTGTTTAGAGACTCACGGCTCTTGAACTCCAAAACTGAGAATGGATCTAAAATCAGCTTGACACTCATCAAAAAGTGCTGTTGCTCCCTCCGCTGCTGCCTCACTGTTATTGTCTGTAAATACACCAACACACAAATCAATCCAAATGAAAAAGAAAGTGTTATTAACATTAAGAAAATGAATAAACAGATCCAGCAGGCACATATCAGTTTTGACTCTCACCCGCTTCCCACGTGGCTCTCAGCCCTCTGATCCGAGAAGAAATAATCTGAACCCAGCGCTCAAGAGTGAGATGCTGACCAACTAACTCGGCACTCTCACTGACAGAGGGAAAATAGAGAGAGTGAACATTTCAACTCAACTCATCAACACCAAATATTGAATATAACAAGGTTAGTAAAGTGGGCCGTACTAGTTAATCTTGCTGGGCTCGACAGGTATCAGCGGGATGACCGTGTTACACAGGGACTTGCAGAGTGGACACATGTACTCGCCGTTCTCCAGGTCTATGATCAGCTCTGCATGCAGCCGATTGCGAATGGTGTTCTGCACAGCCTCAAAGTACCTGCAAAAATGGCCAAAAAGGCATGAAGATGTAAGGTGTACTACATTTTTTGTTTGGTATTAGCATCCCAGATGGTGATTTCAGTGGGTCATGGAATTTGTAGGCCAACCAATACATAGTTTTTGTATTTCTGCATGCACTGTGTATCATGTAATCACCTGATAAGTGTTTTAACTACAGAAAGAGCAACATGCTACATCTACCCCTTTAGGAAAGTTATCCAGTGTTCATAGTTCCATTAATTAGTTAAAAATCTCTTTGAAATGTCAAAGTGTCAGTTGCGTAGTTGTCAAAAGAGGGACAGAAATGTCTCAGACTTCATCAAAAAGATCTTCATTTGTGTTCTGAAGATGAATGAAAGTCTTAGGGGTTTGGTGAGTAATTAATGACAATTTTCATTTTTGGATGAACTATCCCTTTCAGTAACTATTTATGCATCAACTCACTTTTGCCAGCAGGTGGCATGCATCACATGTCCACAGCTGCCGGTGTGTGTGCCCATAGACAGATCAGGGGGCATAAAGAGTGGGTAGCGGCCTTCTGTTGGACAAAAAGAAGAGAAAACATTATATATCATTATATAATTAAGTCATCATAACGTGTCAAGGCATTTATACATGCATTGTGTCAACGCTTGCTGCTTAACATAGCAAAAAAGGTAAAGTGTGTATCATCATTCACCTTTGGTGGAAAGCGTCTTTCCACGGTTCTGGGTGAGAACTGTAGATCTCTGCACACATGCTGTGAGGACCATGGCTGCTGCCTGAGCCTGAACCTCCTGCTCCTCCTGACACAGGATGCAGGTCAGAGCCTCCCAGTCTGTGGAGCAAAAGCCCTGCCGAGGCCCCACAGCCACTCTGTTCTCATCCACATCCATCCCACAGCTGCACACACACCGTGGACTTCATTTAGATATACGAACATTTGAAGAGTGTTCGCAGAAATGATATCAAATGGCAATAGGTATAGGCTATAGTGACAGGCAGGCTTTAGGGGACAAAAGAGCAAAAGAATAAAAAAAAATAATAATAATAAATGAAATAATAATAATAAAGAAAAAAAAAATGTAAATGTATAAAAATTAAAGAGTAAAAGAAAGAACAAAAGCAAAAGGAAGAAATGTGAAAAGGAATTAAGAGGCGAAAAGGAAAAATGAAGGACCAAAAAGCCTGCAAATAGAGTAAAAATGAATAAAAGCAACATATAATAGTATAATATAAAAATAATAAACAAAAGTGAATGGTGAAAGAGCAAAAGAAAGAAAGTATAAGAGAAAGCGAAAGAGACTAAAGAGCAAGAAAGAAAGAAAGAAAGAAAGAAAGAAAGAAAGAAAGAAAGAAAGAAGAAAGAAAGAAAGAAAGAAAGAAAGAAAGAAAGAAAGAAAGAAAGAAAGAAAGAAAGATCACACAAATGAAAAAGGCTAAAAGTGAAATAAACTAAAGAGCAAAAGTGAAAAAGAATGAAACCGAAAGTGAAACAAATTAAAGAAAAAGGAGCAAAAAGAAGAGAGAGCAAAAATTAATACAAAGAAAATTATATGATAATAGAACATAAACATAATGGTAACAGTTTTCAGTAAGGTCCCATTAGTGAACTAACATGAACTAACGTAAAGTCATGGGACCTTTTTGTAAAGTGTTGCCATTATTTATATATTGCATATTACTTATATAACAGTAACAAACAATGAACAATTCAATTGCTGCAGTATTCATTACACTTTGTTAATATTAGTAAAAATACAACTGTTCATTGATAGTTCCTGTTACCTCAGGTCTATTAAATAATACTAACAGATACAACTCTTGATTTTAATCATATTAATTTGAACATTTACTAATAAATTAACAAAGCATTAATAAAAGCTTTAGCAGTATTTTTAATGTAAATAATGTAGTTAGCTAATGTTAAAACTAAAAACCTTATTATAAACCGTTACCAAAACAATAAAAGTGAACAGTGCAATAATGAAAGTGACAAATTAAAAAGCAAAAAAGAAAGAGAAAAAAAAAAAAAAAATCAAAGTATGAAAAAACTAAAAATGAAACAAATTAGTGAAACAGCATAAAAAAAAAAAAAAGAGAAAGACAAAAGGGAAGTGTTGACCTCTCCACAGACGCGGTGGTGTCGCTCTGACTCGAGCTCTCGGGCATGTTGTCATAAAGCATCTTGTGGGACTCTATGAAGTTCTTCTGCATGGCTGACATCTGAGCCATGATCTTCTGCCTGTGTGCTTTAGCAGCTTCAGCCTTCCTCTTCCGCTCGGCTTTCTCCTTATCCTGAACACTCTGAGCAGAGACAACACGCTTCAAACACCTCAAAGACACGGAAGCATTTCCAGTGAGAGCCTTATTTGAATCTGTGTGAATGGCAATACCTCTTCTGACTTGCTGTGATCTACGGCATATGAAGCTACAGGACCGGATTTCTCCCGAAGACACTTCACCACCTCAAACATCTTGCAGTAGAGACATTCAGGTCATCAATTTCAAATCAATGAATCAAGCGATTAAATACACATCAAATGTTATGGTCTTCATACCTGTAAGTTCCATGTGATCATGTCCTTCTGAGCTTCCAGAGAAGGTAAAGACTTCATATTGGTCAGGAATTGGAACAAAGATTTGCCATGTTCAGAATCAGTTTCTGAAAATACAAACACATCTGTATCGATCAGCAATTGTAAGGCTAGTTAATATATCGAAATACGGCTTGGTGCGATTACCTAATAGAAAACACTGTGATTTAATAAAATAAATTGTTTCACAGCTAAGTGTGGAAAATAAAAACGTAAAACTTATGCATTTTGGCCGTTCATTTACACACAGCAGCGTTTCGGCGACCTGAAAATGGGTTTCAAAGTGCTTGAAGTTTTTGAAAACTACATGTAAACAACAAAAACATGAATTTTTGAAACCGTCATGCGCATGCATATTACATGTTCAGTCTATAAATGCGTAGTATTTCTTTACAAAGTAATGCATGCATAAAGCGTTTTTATTCGTTTTTGCGGATCCTTGTGAAGAGGGATTGTTTTGACAACGTTGTCATCTGTATGCGGAATAAGCAAAGGAAAAACCTTTCTGTTTTTAGTACATCGCGGTCATGTAAACGTACTCTTAAGCCCAATTTATACTTCTGCGTCGACTGTATGCCGTAGTTACGTAGTAGGCTGTGTGTTGCATGCATAGCCTACGTCGTACCCTGACGTCGATTCGCCACGGACCGCAAGCGCTGTGATTGGTCTGCCAGAACCCCTCCCTCAGGGGTATCATGCTCCTTCTGCATGTGTAACTGCACGTCGCCATGGACAACGATGCCCACGGCATAGAGGCTACGGCATAAAGGCTACGGCGCAGGTCCGACACGCAAGTATAAATCAGACTTTAGTATTGTATTTTCACAGTTGCACAAAATTTTTTAAAATTAAATACTTGATTACATTTCTGTATGCTTTCATATCGCAATATAATTTGCAAAACAAAAAACACCTTTATAATAAAAGTTCCTAATTTCTATGACAGAACAGCGTCGGCCAATGGTAAGCCAGCGTTCTGTAAGCGGTGCACTGTTTACACTACGTCAACAGTGTAGGAGACTGACACGGACGTGAAGAAATTGTTGAATAAAGTCCTTATTTTTGTTTGTTTTTGCGCACAAAAAGTAAAGTATTCTTGACGCTTCATAAAATTAAGGTTGAACCGCTGGAGTCACATGGACTATTTTAAAGATGTCTTTCCTACCTTTCTGGAGCTTGAAAGTGTTAATTAAATTGCTGTCTATGGAGGGGTCAGAGAGCTCTCGGATTTCATCAAAAATATCTTCATTTGAGTTCTGAAGATGAACAAAGGTCTTACGGGTTTGGAACGACATGAGTAATTAATGACAGAATTTTCATTTTTGGGTGAACTAACCCTTTAAAGACATAACTGACAGAATACTTTTTGACATTATTTAAATTAAATTATTTTGACAATTTTCTGTGTATATGTCTGTTCAAGCGCAAGTAAACACAAAAGAGGAATCAATTCGGTGTTTGAGCGCTGTCTGAAACACGCCTCTCTCTCAGTGTGGAAGCGCTTTGGGTGTGTGTGGCTGTTGTTGTACGTTTATTTTGTTATTGAGAGGAAAGCGCGGAGCACGTATTTACAGATTCATCTAACTGTTGCTCTCAGCAGCGTCAGGATGTTCACTAACAGTATACCACTGAAAAGGTATTTCGAACTTCTTTACACCCCTAAGTGAAGAATGAGAAAGAACTTTGCTATGAGTATATCGGGCCTTTAGGATGCTGCCTTACAAGACAGCTGCTTATGTAAAGATGCAAAGTATCACACTAGTGCTGTGTTTGAAATTGCCCCCTATACTCTTTCACTATTCCCTACATTACTCCACTAATATAGTCCATCTGAAGGAGTGAATGAAAACGTGTGAGTGAATTTGGACTTGATGTTTAACTCTGCCATGGAAACTAGTATGTATAAACCATAATTAAACAATTTAATAATTCATTAAAAAGGAATTTATACCTGTATAATATGATGCTGGACCAGCGCGATTTGGAAAATGGATTGATTCGGCTGCGGGTGCCATCTCCTGGCGAGACGCGACTCTCAGGGTGCATTATGGGTATTCTCTAGCCGTTTAGTGTACATCAGTTGTACACTTGTTATTGCGGTGCATTGTGGGATTGAATGAGTGCACTCAATAATGTCCACTATGGTTTTGGACACCACTACAAATGGCTGTCCCCTCTAATAGTGCCCTATTTAGGGGGCGATTTCAGACACAGCCTAGATTTTGTGTTAATGATAGGACAAGATGAAGGGTAACATCTTACTTTCTGCTTTTTGACTAAAGTCAAAGGTCACTTCTTCAGCACTGCTGCTTTCCAACTGCATTTTTTCCTCCAGTAGAGCCTGGCCAACAAGGTGCAGTGCCTAAAATCATACATGCATGTTAAAAATAAAAATTTTCCTACCCCATAACAAGACAGTAACAGCCAATGATATTCTAGGTAATGTTCTTAGACACAAAAGCCAGAAGAGACGTACCCTCTGGATCATGGGTTCAGTCCATCGGTTGGAACGGTCCTCCACTGCTTTCTGGAGAATTCTCCTCAGGACATGGATGAAGACGTCACAGCAGAGCAGATTCACTATGTTTGAGAAGGCTGGACAAAAGGGCGGGGGCACTGGGGGGCGGAGGGCTAAAATAGAGGAACATCAGATGTCACACTCAGTGAAATTTTCAGTTGAAATGGACAGTTCCGGTCCTGTCTTCTGATTGGTCAATACAGCATTCCAGCTGCTCATATTCATTACCATAATTGCCATAATTTGGATGCATTCAAATGTTCCATTTCTGTTTAGCACCGAATTTAAAAATCAATTCCATTTTTTTTTATTCTGCACTACATGCATACAGTTGTTTTCGGTACAATACAGATCAACATACCTTTATCACTGCCTTCTTGAGTTCTTCTCTTCTTCTGAGCCTCTTCTGCCTAACACGAACAAATTAACATCCTGCTGTTTCAAGACTAATATGTTTTACTGGATAATGAGAAAACAAGTGCACCATATACCTTACTATGCTGTGGTCTGGAATAATGATAGAAGAAGGGGTTGAACTCTTTCAGATATTCCTTCTTCAGCTCATACAAGCCATGGCCTGACACTCCTGGTTTTCTAAACAACATTTAACAAAGAGTTGCTGTTTGGAATATGCTTTGCATTTCTTAGAGCTCTGTATAATAACAGTGTAATAACTGATAGAACCAACTAAACATTTGGTGAAATGTACTCACTTGAATGTGGCAACCTTGGAGATAACCGTTTCAAGCCCTGTTTCGTGGCTTTCCTGTGATGCATAAAAAAATTGATTAATTTAGTTAGAATAGATCAAATGTTTATAGTTCATTCACACACATTCAGACAAATGTAATTAAATGAGTAAATTAAGGTACATAAATCTCAGTTAGAGATTTTTACTACCATAATTTTACTGTAATAATTTAATAAATTAACAAAATAACTAAATTGGTAACAGTTTACAATAAGTTTCATTTATTAGCATTAGTTAACATGAACCAATAATAAAAATAAAAAAAACCTTCTAAATCTTATCTAAAATTTCAGAATTGCATTATTAAAATCAAAAGTTGCATCTGATAGCATTATTTAATAGACCTGAGCCAACATGAAGTTTCCATCCACCTATTTCTATGTGAATATGAATATCGTATATGTACATTTATTTTAATTTTTTTTATCTAAAAACACAGATACATTTATGCACTCATTTGAGACGGATACGTTTTTTTATTCAATAAGAACACATGCATAAATTACGATGGAAACACATTTTGGAAAAAATATAATATATTGGGAAGAATATGAAAATGGTTATCATTAGGCTACTGTCTGTCTGTGCAAGACACCAACAGCCCACCTGCATGCAGCAGAGCTTGTATAGTACGGTGTCATCAGACCTATTCAGACTGGCCAATGGACCAATCACAGAGCGAGCCCTTTGGTGTCTGTCGTTATAACGTCTATGTTGCTAAGCCATCTGCTTAGACAGAGTTAAGCGCGCATCACTGATCATTATTCGTGCAAAAGAAATTCTCAGAAGAGTTCTGCTATTTGGAACACAATTTTAAGCGGAATTTTTATGCGCCAAGCAATCCTCGCTGTAGTTAAATCATTAAAACACAGAATGCCACAGGAAAAGTGTTCAAAAGCAGCACATCCACTATAAATATTTCTATTTAAGGCGAGACACTACAGGTGAATATGGAATTTTTTTAAATTACAAGATATCACTGTGAAACTTCTCCAGTTTATTCCTGGCATAAACATAAGAAAAAAAATGTATTACAAGTTTTGTGTAAATGTATGTTTTAATATGCAAATGAGGCCTTATACACTCACCTAAAGGATTATTAGGAACACCATACTAATACTGTGTTTGACCCCCTTTCGCCTTCAGAACTGCCTTAATTCTACGTGGCATTGATTCAACAAGGTGCTGAAAGCATTCTTTAGAAATGTTGGCCCATATTGATAGGATAGCATCTTGCAGTTGATGGAGATTTGTGGGATGCACATCCAGGGCACGAAGCTCCCGTTCCACTACATCCCAAAGATGCTCTATTGGGTTGAGATCTGGTGACTGTGGGGGCCATTTTAGTACAGTGAACTCATTGTCATGTTCAAGAAACCAATTTGAAATGATTCGAGCTTTGTGACATGGTGCATTATCCTGCTGGAAGTAGCCATCAGTGAATGGGTACATGGTGGTCATAAAGGGATGGACATGGTCAGAAACAATGCTCAGGTAGGCCGTGGCATTTAAACAATGCCCAATTGGCACTAAGGGGCCTAAAGTGTGCTAAGAAAACATCCCCCACACCATTACACCACCACCACCAGCCTGCACAGTGGTAACAAGGCATGATGGATCCATGTTCTCATTCTGTTTACGCCAAATTCTGACTCTGCCATCTGAATGTCTCAACAAAAATCGAGACTCATCAGATCAAGCAACATTTTTCCAGTCTTCAACTGTCCAATTTTGGTGAGCTCGTGCAAATTGTAGCCTCTTTTTCCTATTTGTAGTGGAGATGAGTGGTACCCGGTGGGGTCTTCTGCTGTTGTAGCCCATCCGCCTCAAGGTTGTGCGTGTTGTGGCTTCACAAATGCTTTGCTGCATACCTCGGTTGTAACGAGTTGGTTATTTCAGTCAAATTTACTCTTCTATCAGCTTGAATCAGTTGGCCCATTCTCCTCTAACCTCTAGCATCAACAAGGCATTTTCGCCCACAGGACTGCCGCATACTGGATGTTTTTCCCTTTTCACACCATTCTTTGTAAACCATTCTGTTTTTGGAGTAAAATGACTTCTAACTCAGGATAAGAGTGATATAAAAATCAACAAATCCCTCTGTAAAAACCTTCAGAATATAGTTAAGTATAAGACTGGAGAAGTTGGTGTTTGTAGGTGCTACTGAAGTGGATATATCTGACTCTGAGTGTGAGAAAAAACTAATTTTGAAAAAACGGCCTTTAAAGTTTTATATTGTATAATTGCATACATTTCTATTGAAACCCCCAACCTACAAACTAAATATATATTCAGTTCATTAATATCAGTAGTGTATAATATTTAAAACACATGATACATTAATACATTATTAATAGCAATAGCCTTAAGCTGAAGAGAATTACCTTAACAAACACACATAACAACAGTCACGAAAACAGCTAAAAACTGTCCCTGTTTGTTTGTATGTCCATCTATAACTATTTGAATCTAATTCTAACGGGGTTTCGTCGTCTAATCTGTTGTTGTTTACTTTCTTTTTATCAGCTCTTGCTACTTGGTCTTTTCTGTGAACGTTTATGAGTTGATTTCGGCTGCATTTTCTCTCAGGCGGAGAATACATAAGGTAGCGGCAGCGCGTATAACACATAGTGAGAAATTGACATCAACCAATCAGATGTGGTTTTCGGCTGCAGATTCCGCGGCAAACTTCTACAAAGGAAATGGCCATATTTGGATTAGACAGCGCTGTGTATGAGACTGAGAGCTTTATAATGATCCTAGGCATGACACGTTTCTGTGAATGGAGACGGCACGGGAGCTCGCGTTAGAATGCTAACGTTTGATGATTTCGGGTAGAAATCTAAAGGCGTAAGTTGACAAAATATAATGAAATAACCACTTTAATGTGTAAAGTTGACATATTTTGACATGAAAGCTTACATGTTAAGGGATAAAACTGGCCTAAAATCTAAAAATTGACCACTGCATGAAAAAACTGTTTTCACCTGCCATGTCTTGCCTTAAATTAAAAAAAAAAAAAAAAAAAAAAAAAAAAAAAAAAAAAAAACTTCTGGATAATGATTTCATGAAATTCCATTAATGAAAGTGACATATTTAATCTAAATGCAACTCCCCTTTTATTACAGATATTTTGCACCAAGAGGTGATGATTTGTGTTGAATGATTCAATGTTTCTCTTGAACACAGATTTATACGCCAATGTTTTATGTAAAACTCCAATTTTGCGCAAGTTAAATTTGCAACTTTGGATGGAAACAGCTATTGGACAGTTGCATGTTTAAGGCCAATTCACACCAAACAGACAAATACCAACAAACAAGTCTGTCGGCGTCTGTTTGCGTTGGTCGGGGTTTGTTTTCACCCGACTGTCCAACAAACTCTGACATAATCTGACCTGGACACAAACCGTTGCCATGACGATGAGGCAAGTCCCTGCAAAGACTGCGTGTAGTTGCTGGGCATGCTTAGCAAATTATCCTTGTAGTGAAAATGGCAGGTTTCTGGACAAATCAGAAGACAATTCTAGAGAAATGTCTGCGGAATCACACTGGACAATAATGCGCTCTCGTCATTTAATGCCATAGAAACGACCTCAAATGAACTATAAAACGAAAAGACAATTGCATCTGAAAGCTGCAATTTTTACTTTTATTTTTATTAGTTAAAATTAATGGAGAATATCTCATGTTTTTCTGTGGGTGCTTGAGTTTGTCGGTGTCTGTTGGGGCGGTGTGAACATGATTTTTAATAAAATTCTAAATCCAACGGCCAACTTGTTTGTTGGGGTTTGTTGGTGTTTGTCTGTGCAGTGTGAATTGGCCTTTATTAACTAACATTTTAACTAACATTAGTCTAAAAAATACTGTAAAAATAGTTAAAAGTTAGTTCATGCATTAACAATTGTCAACTAATGGGACCTTTTTGTAAAGTGACACCAATAAAATTAATACACATTAAATTAAATTTTAATTTAAATAATAACATAAAATATATGCACATAATGCACTAAATGTCTTACATTATCAGGCAGGCTTTTGACCAGGCTGCTATGAGCCATGGGTTCAATACAGAGCAGATGGATAACCTCCCTCATAGTCACGTCCTCCTTAGTCACATGACTTATTCCAGGTACATACCGCTCACCTGCATATTTTGCATGTAAAACAACAAATGCAGTGTCTCCAGACAAATCATATACATAAAACACATGTAGGCACATCAACTCAAAGCAGAAAATGGCACCAAATTGTAAAAACTAAACTATGAAGTGGGAATAAAAGGTCAAGCTGTGAGAGCTTACCAACAATGACAATTATCAGGTAGAGCATCTGTTCTATTAACCTATTCCACTGTTTCAGTACTTCCTGTGTGATGAAATGGCACAGAAACCAATCGAAATTAACATTTATTAATGAGAAGGGAAACAAAACCAAATTTTTGATCTCAACTCCTCTTACTCACCTGATCTTTAATGGAGCAGTTGCCATTGAAAATATCAAAAAGTTCAAATCTCAAAAGAACAAGCATGAGGAAATGATTGGGGTCCATTTTAGAAGCAGCAATCTGTGGTTTTTAAGAAAATATCATTAATATACATATAATTATATTTTACTTATTTATTTACACATTTATGATTTTATGCACATACCTGCAGCATCATAACATCTTTATCAAACATTTCATCCCTGCACTTAACATCCTGGTAGTAATACACCTAACAACAGAGCCAACAAAGATAAGCAAAAGTTAGAATTCATTAATGATGCAACACAACCTGTGTATTTGAAAGGGTCACATTAAGCTATTTTAAAAGTTCATTATTTTGGATTATTGGGTGGAATAGAATAGGTTAACATGCTTTAATGTTCAAAAAACCTCCTCTATTCCCAGTCTGTCATGCTCATTTCTACAAAGCCCCTTTCCGAAAAGCTCAAGAGTTATCTGATTGGTCAGCTGACCTAGTGCGTTGTGATTGGCTAAACACCTCAAGCATAATCGTGATGCTTCAGCTTTTAGCAACTGTAAACACAGGTTAATAATGTCACTGAAGACTGATCTTCTTACTTTGAGCATACCTTTGGGCGGGCATTATGCTAATATTTTACATTGTGATGCAGACATTTGAGGAAGTAATCTGGAGTTCAATGGAGGCATTTTAGGCCGGTCTGGATCAGCGTTTTTTGTTAGATAATCTCTTTGTGGGAGACTGTGAGCTTTTTAACTTTGCAGATCGTATACAGCTATACACCCACAAACAGGTACATCACACACTAAAGGAAAACATTAATAAGCATCATATGACCACTTTAAATTTGTGCATTTAAATTTTTTTTGTCATTTTAATTTCTCCAATATACATACGTTTATGTATATTTTCACAAATTAAATACAATATCAACTGCATCAATAATCATTAAAGGCCATTTCACAGCATGTGCAAATTTACAGATTTACACTTGGGATTTTCAGATTTTGAACATATTATCCAGGTTTTTCAGAGAATGTTGAACTATTGTATATACAAATATGGCCTCATCTGATGTGTGACCAGACCTGGTGGCGCTCTCACCTGGCTAACGAGTGACAGGCCATTTCTGCGCCACATATCGGCAAACACCTGAGCCGCCAATACAACGCAACGCAGGGGCTGATCCGCTAGCTCAGTGAAGTTCAGCTGCACCTGAAACACACGCACACAACTATAAACCAGAGTGCTAGAAAAGGAACCTGTAATGTGTGAATTTATTCATTAATGCTATACTCACAGGATCCACAAAGTCAGGGAGGTACTGAATTGCTCCAGTCTGGCACAACACCACATATAGACCTGAGAGCAGATACAGACTGGGGGTTAAATAACAGCCACAGATTACTGCAGTAACAAAAATGTTTAAAATAAAATGATCAACTATGCACTTTCATGGGTTCAAATAATACAATTAAACTAACTAAGGTTTGGAATCTCTAGGATTTTTTTTCTTTTAAGAAAATTATAATTTTATTTAGCAAGTATGCATTAAATTGATCCAAAGTGACAGTAAAGCCTTAAAAATAAATAAAATTAAACAAAAATTAAATGGTTTTACAAAAGGATATTTCTAAATAATTCTATATCAAATAAATCATGTTCTTTTGAACTTTCTATTCAATAAAGAGTTCTGAAAAAAGTATTGGGGTTTATAGAAAAATATTTAGTTGCACAACTATTCCCAACCCTGACAACAATAAGAAATGTTTCTTGGGCACAAAATCAGCATATTAGAAGGATCATGTGACACTGAAGACTGGAGCAATGATGCTGAAAATTCAGCTTTGCCATCACAGGAATAAATAACAATTATATTTCATATTTTAATATTAAATGTTAATTTTTAAATGCATAAAAAACATTTTAAATTGCAATCAAATTGTAATTTAAATCGTGTTTTGGAGAAAAGCATTTATTTCATAATGTGATTTTCCCCCCGACTTTCCATTCTTTTATGTCAATGAAAGGTTCGATTTTTGTGAATTTTTTGAATGAAAGATAAAAATGATAAACAATGCAGATTTATTTTTACAGCCATCTTTGATCATATTTACCAGGGGTGCCAATAATTCTGACCACAACTGTACATACTATACACATTAGAATATCTAAGCAAATCTGAATATATTATACATATTTGTTTTACTATTAAAAGCATGTCACAAAATCTAATTCAAAATTCTATTCTGTTCTATTTCAAACAGGCTTTTGGGGCTCATGCTGTAGATGTCTGTAGATGTTCTGCCAAAACAGTTTTAAACAATGTAAAAGAAAAAAAATTGGTAGAAAAAATATGGGCTTAAAAATAGTACATATTCTCTTTTATGCAAGAACAAGTTTTTAAAGAAACTTCAGACATTACTTCCTGTGCCATTTCAAAACATCACCAGTTGGAAACCCCCCAAATTCTGACTTCTGATGCAACAATTCAACAATTCTGCTAACCAGCCAGTAGTCTGGAGATGGGCAGGTGGATGGAGACGGGCTCCTGGGAGACTTTGTATGGCCGTATGTGGAGGATCTGCTTGCACATGTAGCTGTCCGTCGGCTCGCTGCGGAAGGGCTGGTTGGTGCAAGACATTAGAGCTCTGTGACACTCCTGAAAGGCCAACAGCAGAACCCGCTCCTGTGGGTAAATAACACACACCCCCATGTTTTATGGGGACTTTCCATAGACATAACGATTTGTATACTGTACAGACTGTATTCAATACCCTAACCCTACCCCTAAACACAACCCTCACATAATCACTGTATTTTTACATTTTCAAAAAAAACATAATTTAGTATGATCTATAACCTCAGGGTTTCTGCAGATTTTATAAAAGGTAAATTTAAGACCTTTTTAAGACCAATTAAAGAAAATTGAAGGAATAAATTGAAAGGAACAACACGTCAATAAAAATCTTGGTAAAGTCTTACATTTAGTTTATGCTTAAAACAAGAACAAATATCTGTCATTTGAATAAGGTTGATTTTTATGAACCCATTGCCAGATATTTGTTCTTGTTTTAAGCATAAACTAAATGTAGGCCCTATGAAATCTGTTTTATTTGTTTGTTTTTTTTTAGTTTATTCGGTTTTAATTTTTCTGGACTCTGCTTTAATGATTAAAATTTTACCTACCAATTTTATCTTCAGAACACAAATTAATATATTTTTAATGAAATTAAGAGATTTCTGTCTCTCCATTGACAATCTAAGTAACTACCAATTTGACGCTACAAAAGGTCATAAAGAGATTGTAAAACTATTCCATATAAATCAAGCTGTTTATTCAAAATTTTCTGAAGAGACTCGATCGCTTTATATGATAAATGAAAGTCTTACTGGTTTGGAACGACATTAGGGTGAGTAAATTATGACAGAATTGTCATTTTTGGGTGAAGTATCCCTTGGGTGACGACTCCAATCTTTCAAATAATCTTACGAATATCTATTTACCTAATATGAATTAAGACCTGCAATGTTGCCAGAATTATAATCATACACTGTTTGTTGATCGGCCAGAGGAGAACTGGCACCCCGACTGAGCCTGGTTTCTCCCAAGGTTTTTTTCTCCATTCTGACCCTGAAGTAGTTTTGGTTCCCTGCCACCGTTGCCTCTGGCTTTTGGCTTGCTCAGTTGGGGACTCCTAAATTTCAACTATATTACCGATCTGCCCACATTGACACTATATTATACTTGAAATTAGCCGGATAACATCACCGTTTCACCAGAACGGCTGTACAGCCGAATCAAACCCAAAATTTGACAAATTCCGTGACATTCTGCATTATACAGTAAATTGCATTTTTATAAATGGATTCTGCAATTCTGTCTACGTTTTCTGCATAATAGAAATCATAGGGCCCTAATTTTTGTCATGATATTGAATTTAAGTCTTTCTGCTCCAATTTAAGAGCTTTTTAAAGGGTAGCTAAACCCCTGATCACAGCCTAACTCCACCTACTGGCAATATTAGAAGAATGCTGGAAAAGTGGGCCGAGCCCAGCAGAGACAGAGGGGGCGAACTGAGGGCGGGGCTGAGACAGGGGGTGTGCACCTGAGACCCGCAGTGACGGACTGATTGACAGCGGTCTTAACTTCCGATCCCGACGATGCTAGCGAAGCAGCAGCGCAACAGAGAATGGGACCACTAGACCTAATCTATGAACAGTCAAATCCTTATACTGAATGCCACTAATAGATCAGATACATGTGATGTATTTTTATTCAAATTAACCGAATCAATAGGCAGCGCAGGACCAATAAGTTCAAACCTAATAGCCTATTATAAACAGATTTCCTCAAAAGTTAGACTATATACGCCAGCATGTTACGGTATTGTTGTTCCTTACCCAGGCAACCACTTGGGTGTCAGGGTTTGAAAGCGTGTCTCATGTATGAAAAGTATCTGTACACATGACGGGCGGCAAAAATATTGCAAGAAAAGCCTGACGTGTACTGACAACTGCATTATTTAACCGTATTTTCTTCATTAGAATGTTGGCAGCAAGTGTCAAGTAAGTTTCATTCATAATGTTTCTACTTCACATAACATGAGTTCATACTGGAGTGAAGCCATTCTCATGTGATCAATGCGGGAAAATATTTCTTAGGGCGTGGTGAGCTTGTGCCAGGGGCGTGGATAGTGAGCCATTGGAAGAACCAACATGCGTCACGACGGCAAAGAACGTCCAATAGGAAAATTCAACTGCAGTAGCCACCGTTCAACCTTAAGAGGGCAGCACTCAGACGTTTTTACACCATACATTGTAGAATTAAAACAATTTATACCCAAATGTCAAAACATTTACTCGAATCAATGAACAGCACTAATAAAGCCCCAGTCTTACAGATCATTAACTAAAATAAAAGTTGTTTTAGGGTTAAGTTACCCTTTAAGGCCTTAAATTGTGGAAGGTCAAATTAAGGCGTAAGACTTTTTTTAAGACCCTCAGAAACCCTGTAAGCCATTTTCTTCATGGGGACCAAAAATGTCCACAAAATGGGTATTTTGTACCCACAACATAAGGTTTACACACACACACACACACACACACACACACACACACACACACACACACACACACACACACACACACACACACACACACACACACACACACACACAGTCAGATCTTCAGGTTATTCATTAACTAGTGAATAAACAGTTTGTAAGATAATCAGTCAAGCAATAGTAAGGCATAACCTGAAGTTTTTTTTACTTGATTTTGAGAACATTATTCTTTCCATGAGTATGATAATAAAACATAATTGATAGTAATGAAGCACAATCTGTTTTAGCATAGTGTTTTATGCAATTGAGAAAAATAGAAATAGTTTGACTTGACGATTGCACTCACATTGTACTTTGCAGCTGGTGGCACAAAAGAGCTTTTAGCTTTATTTTCAGTTCAAAACCTCACACTTATGTAGCTACAGAATACTAGATGTTTATTAGAAACCAGACCATCCACTCATTGTCCTGATGATTCAGAAGAGAAACATTTGAAAATATTTGTAAATTAAATATGAGTGAATGTGTTGAGGACTTTGTAACTCAAAATAAATTAAAAGAAGGTCTGCAGTTCCTTTGTTGGTCATAGAGTCTGAAGTAAAGTGATTTTGTGGGGGGGTTTTAAAAGGGGGGTGCTATTTCATGCATACTGAGCTTTTTACACTGTTAAAGACTTGTATTCCAATGCTAAACCTGGACAAAGTTTCAAAAATTAAGTTGGACGTTTGATTCTTGACACAGTATTTCTGTGTCAAAAATTCTCCTTCCGGTTTCTCACAAGTTTCGGAAAGTTTTTTTCGAGTATGGGTCTGCTTGACGTCAACAGGGCAGAATGCCCTTGTACGGGCCATACGGGCTCTTCTCCTGGAAGAGCGCGTGCGCGACCAGAGCAAGACAGCAAATGCACGCCCATTAACACACTTTGCTAAGCTTTAGGGAGGTCGGCCGCACTGCAGTTACGGGACTTCACGAAATCAACAATGTCACCAAAGAAGTGTGTTTTTGGTTGTCAAGGCAAGACAACCCTGTACAGCTTCCCAAAGAACCCAGCATTAATGGGACAGTGGATGGAGTTTGCTTTTCCGGAGTTGCACAAGTGTTTTTGTTTGTTCCACTGCATTTCGGCGACGATTTGTTTTTATAAACAAGGCCCAGTTCGACGCCGGATTTGTAGCTTATCTAATGCTGGCTTGGACCACGGCATTTTTTTTTTATTCAATTTGAAATTGTCCAGATTTAGTTACATTTTTATGATGGTTAGGTATTTTCTACACAAATGTATGTCGTCTTGAAACAGATGGTTACTATATCTGTAACAGTTCACTAGTTCTTAAATTTACAAAATCTTTTTATTAAAATATATATTTCTCTTGTAATCCGTCAAAGAATCCTAAACATTATTACAGATTCTTCTTTCAAAACCATTAAAAATCTTACAGAGTGTATGTATTTTATACATTCATACTGCATAATCATGTTCTCCATCAATCACTTATGTATGCATCTTATCCTAAAAAGCATAACAGAAAAGCAAGATCTCTGACTAGCCGTGACTCACGTCAGAAGAACACCAGTCCTGAAACATGGCAAGAATGTGGCGTAGCTGCATCTGGAGGGTAAATCCTGCCTCCCACTCCGGCTCCACTTCAACATGCTGACCAAACTGCCTCCTCACCTCCTCCATCCCCTGCCATCAAAGATTTAAACTCTATGAAGCAACAGATCGAACCAAACTACAGCCTTTCATGCAAAAAACCTTTTGACAGGAGAAAGAATTACCTGCATACAGCAAAGGAAGCGGAGAAAGACGCATAAGCCTTCGATGAACTTCACCCTCAACGCCTCCGTCCACACAGAGGGCTTACTGATTAGAATGTACCTGATAAAAATGAAACCAATCTGCATTGAGCTAACTGATCAAAATAAACAGAGCTGTTTTTATTTTCCATAATGCAAGGGTTGTGTGTAGACCTGAGGTCATGGAAGATAACTTGAACCCGGAAGAACTTGTCGGGGTTGTGGCCCTGGAAGTGGAAGCGGTGGTTGTTGTCCAGATGTTCCCGCATCATCTCCATTACAGTGTCTATAATGACCTTGATGACGTTGCCCTCCTCTATCAACTGCCTAGCCTGAAAAAAAAAAAAAAAATTTAAAAAGAGAGAGAGCGAAATGTTAAATACCTTTAACCTTTAAATTTACTTGGTTAGTCCCCTCAAAAATGTTCCATGACGAACCTTTAACACACATGGAACCTTTTTAATGCACAAACGGTTCTTTAAAAGTAAAACAAAAGCTTTTTTAGATTCTAAAATGTATGGTCCATACAACTTGTGTGCAATAGTGCAATCAGTTGTACAAGAACCAGATCAGTCTGACTCCTGATCCTGAATCAATCATTTACACCACTTTTGTGAACTGGATAAATTGATTCATTTGTTTACAAATCAGACATCACTTTCAAGATATCATGATTTTCAGGTTTGTTTCTTACACTGATAATTCTGCAATAGTACATGAGTCATTCTTATGATACTTTGTTGTCATTTTGAAGCTTGACGGCCAGTGTTCACATTTACTTTCATTATATTAAAAAACAACAGGATTTTCTTACAAACTTTCCCTTTTGTGTTCCACTGAAAGGAAGTCATAAAGGTTTAGAATGACCAAGTTACTTTTTCAGTTACATTTTATTTTAAGGTGATGTAGTTACATTGTACAAACCCGATTCCAAAAAAGTTTGGACACTGTACAAACTGTGAATAAAAAGGGAATGCAATAATTTACAAATCTCATAAACTTATATTTTATTCACAATAGAATATAGATAACATATCAAATGTTGAAAGTGAGACATTTTGAAATGTCATGCCAAATACTGTCTCATTTTGGATTTCATGAGAGCTACACATTCCAAAAAAGTTGGGACAGGTAGCAATAAGAGGCCGGAAAAGTTAAATGTACATATAAGGAACAGCTGGAGGACCAATTTGCAACTTATTAGGTCAATTGGCAACATGATTGGGTATAAAAAGAGCTTCTCAGAGTGGCAGTGTCTCTCAGAAGTCAAGATGGGCAGAGGATCACCAATTCCCCCTGAAACTCCAGCCTGCAGTCCAGATCTTTCACCCATAGAAAACATTTGGAGCGTCATAAAGAGGAAGATGCGACAAAGAAGACCTAAGACAGTTGAGCAACTAGAAGCCTGTATTAGACAAGAACGGGACAACATTCCTATTCCTAAACTTGAGCAACTTGTCTCCTCAGTCCCCAGACGTTTGCAGACTGTTATAAAAAGAAGAGGGGATGCCACACAGTGGGAAACATGGCCTTGTCCCAACTTTTTTGAGATGTGTTGATGCCATGAAATTTAAAATCAACTTATTTTTCCCTTAAAATGATACATTTTCTCAGTTTAAACATTTGATATGTCATCTATGTTGTTTTCTGAATAAAATATTGACATTTGAAACTTCCACATCATTGCATTCTGTTTTTATTCACAATTCGTACAGTGTCCCAACTTTTTTGGAATTGGGTTTGTAAACTAAAGGCTGGAGACAAGGTTCAAGTACCAGTTACAAGTATAAAAACTTGTACAAGTACACTATATTGCCAAAAGTATTGGGACACCCCTCCAAATCATTGAATTCATGTGTTCCAATCACTTCCATAGGCAAAGGTGTATACAATCAAGCACTAGGCATGCAGACGCTTCTACAAACATTTGTGAAAGAATGGGTCGCTCTCAGGAGCTCAGTGAATTAAAGCGTGGTACTGTGATAGGGTGCCACCTGTGCAATGAGTCCATTTGTGAAATTTCCTCACTACTAAATATTCTACGGTCAACTGTTAGAGGTATTATAACAAAGTGGAAGAAAATGGGAACAACAGCAACTCAGCCACGAAGTGGTAGGTCACAAAAAATAAATAAATTAGTTGCCAGTTACAGTTGCCAACTTTCTTCAGCATACCAAGACATTTGGGACAATTTCATACTTTGTGGCAACAGTTTGGGGAACCCTTCCTGTTCCAACATGACTGTGAACCAGTGCACAAAGCAAGGTCCATAAAGACATGGATGAGCGAGTTTGGTGAGGAGGAACTTGACTGGCCTGCACAGAGTCCTGACCTCAACCCGATTGGGATGAATTAGAGCGGAGACTACGAGCCAGGCCTTCTCGTCCAACATCAGTGCCTGATCTCACAAATGCGCTTCTAGGAGAATAGTAAAAAATTCCCTTAAACACAATCCTAAACCTTGTGGAAAGCCTTCCCAGAAGAGTTGAAGCTGTTATAGCTGCAAAGGGTGGACCAACTACATATAAAACCCTACGGATTAAGAATGGGATGTCATTAAAGAAGTATGTGAAGCCAGGCTTCCCAAAACTTTTGGCAATATGGAGTATAAAAGTGTAAATGCTTGTGTAGCCTTCTTGTAATTACATGTAATTACATTTTTAATTGCATTTATGAGTAGGAAACTTGAAACTTGAACTTGAAACTTGAACACAGTGGCTCTCTAGTTATTAATTAGATTTAATTATATGATACAGAAAAATGCTGCACATTTTAGACACATGATTGCTGTAATTTCATCATACCAACGTAGGAACAGTGAAGATTTGCACAGACAAAGCTGTGATTGAGATGTTCCTCTGATGGTCATCACTGATGAAGTCTTCCTGAAGCTGCTTGTAATGCTGAAACATGATGTACAGACGTTAGACCTCATCTCAGCTGCTTTTGCTAATGCCAAGCATGTGACAAGTGTAAAACAACAAATACAACATTACTCAAAACATTAAAATATATGTGAAATGATATGCAGCTGTAAAATTATACCTCTGTGAATTTCATGGCAAACTGCCTCTTGTATTCGGTGTCCATCAGTAAACTAGTGAAAATTAACTCATGGATGACTTTGCGGGCTCCTGATGGGAATAAAAATGAAAAAAAATAAAACAGATTTAGAGACAGTACTAAGAAAGCTTTTAAATGTTTTCAGGCTATTGAATGTGCATAACCTAACTGTACACTAGGGCTGTCACGATACCACATTTTTCACTACACAATTATCATGGCCAAAAGAATTCACTACATATATTTATATTGCTCAAATCAGCAATAAGGGTCAGACAAATTCATCTTTTTTTTGAAGAAGAAGAAGAATCACACTATTGCATTCGAAGGGAACAATTACACTTAATGACAACCAGTTTGAAATAACTTCTTTGTGAACTAAGAATGAAGCAGAAATTATATTATTTTATAGTATTCTATACAGTGATAAGGGCTATGGCAACTGGCATTGCTTTATAAATATACATTATCCTTATGAAAATACTCTAGATGGCTTGAACACAGAAAAAACATTTACTGTCGCAATGGTGTGTTAATTCCCTTCATTTTTAATTAGTCAAAATGTCTCTATCTTCATTTTATTCAGCTACAAGATGTCTTTGTCCATATTAGGGATTTCCTGCAAATAAGTTATTACTCCTATGAGTCTCACTTGTGGACTTTCTGCAGGAGGGCGCCCTCTGGCGTACAGGATCATGAATGAAACAAATTACACATGGAAATTTAGCATTCCATAACGGGGTAAAAATAGAAAAAAATACTGCTCTCTAATTTTTAATTTCAGGACTAGCAAAATAATTGCAATTTACTCTCTTGTACAGTGGCCAAATCTGCAATATTTGGATTTGCATAACTTTCTTAGAGTGGGGTAGTGTCTCGTCGGTCATATCAGATGACATGTGTTTGCGCCACCTACTGTACGTTAGGATACCAACCAGATACTGCCGCTGGATTATTTATGTTTCAAAGTATCATATGTACAATTCATTTTAAATATTACAGTTATCGCCAATACCAGAATATTGTGACAGCCCTAACTGACATAACAATATTTATCATGACTATTGTCAATACTGGTATAACACAACAGACATATTGTAGAGAGAGCAATATTTACCTTTATAAAGTTTTGCATCATGCAGCATGAGTCGACTGATCAAGCAGAGTTTATTGTTGTCAGCGGCCGGCTCCAAAGCCACCTGGCAGAACACCTCCCTGAGGCCAACTACAGAACCAATGACAACGACAAAACCTCAACATTTTTTATAAACATAAGCTACTTATCTCAAAACCCGGTTACATTTTATCTAAGAAAAAAAAATAATAATTATAATTTAAAATAAATTATATTAAAATGTATAAGTAAATACAGATTGTTATACTGTATATAACAAATAAATTATAATAATAAAATTACTTATTTTTTTAATTATCATTAAAATAATTTATTATTATTATTATTATTATTATTATTATTATTTAAAAAAGTTAAATATTTGATCAAAAACATTAAAACAAATAATGTACAGAATTAATGCATATTAATTCTATAAATAATAATATTATCAATATTATTAACAAAAATATGAAAAATAATTTATTTTAAAAATACATATTTTAAATAAACAATAAAAATAAACACACACACACGGTTCAGAAAAGTCATTCACTTGGGAAACAGACTACACACATTAGCACTATTTTAGGGTGTGTTCACACTTGTAGTTCACTTCTCCTAAAGGGTTAGTTCACTCAAAAATGAAAATTCTGTCATCATTTACTCACCCTAAGACTTTTGTTCATCTTTGTAACACAAATTAAGATCTTTTTGATGAAATCTGAGCGATTTCTGTCCCTCCATTGATAGCTACGCAACTGAAACCTCAACCTTCAAATAGTTAATATAGAGACTGTAAAAAACTATTTGTATGGATTGAGCAGTTTAGTTCATTTTCTGAAGAGACACGATCGCATTATATGACGAACAGATGGAATTTAGGCTTTTATGTACATAAACATTCATCGACTCACACATCGGTTGATAAACGGAAGTGCAAGCATGTTCCCCTGACATGTGAGAACCAATGAGGTTCATTCTCGTGTTACGCAGCACGTTTGAGCTTCCTCAAGAACCAATGAGGTTCATTCTCGTGTTACGCATCACGTTTGAGCTTCCTCAAGAACCAATGAGGTTCATTCTCGTGTTACGCAGCACGTTTGAGCTTCCTCAAGAACCAATGAGGTTCATTCTCGTGTTACGCAGCACGTTTGAGCTTCCTCAAGAACCAATGAGGTTCATTCTCGTGTTACGCAGCACTTTTGATCTTTTGATCTGCATCTTCTGTCCATTCTTTTTATTCTTTTTAGCTTCTGTTTATGTTCGCTGATCAATGTTTATATGTGAATAAAAGCCTAAATTCAATCTGTTAATCTGAAAATTTGGACTAAACTGCTCAATTCATACAGAATTAGTTTTTCTCTTTATAAACCTTTTGAAGCGTCAATGTGTCAGTTGTGTAGCTGTCAATGGAGGGACAGAAAGGTCTCAGATTTCATCAAAAAGAAAGTCTTACAGGTTTGGAACAACATGAGAATTTATATTTTTGGGTGAACTAACCGTTTAATTCTTTAGGTCTAGACAAAAAAATAAAATGATCCATTTAGTCCTGTTTCGCTTAGTGTTCACACTGTCATTTTTAACATAGAAAATTATGTATATTTTGCAACGGAACTTACAGAACATCCAAAACAATGCTGTGTACCGAGCTGTGTACCCTTTTATTTGTGTACACATGTTATTTTTACCAGCTGAGAAATTACAAAAACAAAACAGTGCTAGGAATTCCTCCATTACACACAAACATTGAATCATTTAGCAGATGTTTTTATCCAAAGCGACTTAGTTTAACGCTGTCAAACAAAAATCTCCTACGAGGAGACACGGTTTCTGACACCTGTACCGAGCTATAATGGACAATATTGCGACTATGTACAGAAAAAACAAGTATGCTTGAGAATTCTGTCCTTTTTATGTTGCATGTTGTGACATGTCTTGTTTTTGTTTCGTTTAGCTGTCCGAGTTTGTTTGGTGCATACCAGGGATAGGATCACAGTGTTCAAATGAACCCTGTGAACCAAATCAGAACACTATCATGTTTGCACTATAGATTCAGAAGGGCTTACTACCGCCATGAAATAAATGCAGTGAAAATGTCACTGTTGTGAAAAGTATTGTATTGTTTTAAAAATGGAACAGTTATGAATAAGAACCAGTTCTTAGTTAATAAGTCCTCAGTGCTCCCCAGTGGTTTACCGGAGTAGCCAATGATCTTCTGGATCCATGCACCAAGTCTGAGGGCGAAGGTCTGATGAGCCATAACAGCAGTGTGAAGAATCTCCACACGCAAAGGTTTCTGGATAATGTGCTCGGAGTTACGCTGCAGAGGAAATACAAAAGGTGGGTAAACACATTATAAATAGAAATTACATCTACAAAATGCTACAAATATTTTTTTTAAATGGGTGTATATAAAGAGTGTACAAGTATGTTTACCCTGATATTATCCTTGGCATCTTGACAGGATCTGAGGGTACCTCTCTTCACTGCTCTCCGCCCCTGACATCATAATAACAGCACTAATGAAAAGTCTGTGCGCTGCACATGTAACACCATGTGGAAGAAAGTGGATGCTCAGAATACTCACTTCCTTGTCAATGAGTGTTGTGTAGATTTGAGCCTGATTATGGTCACAGGCGATTGCTCGCTGAAGTGTGTAGATGACGTGGTCATATGAGTGATGTTCATCGTTGTAGAGCACACAGAAGTAGGTGTCTTGTTTCACTCTAGACACAATATTAAACAACATTAATCTTTAAACTTTTTTTTTTTTTTTTTTTTTTTAAACCAGTGAGCCAGTTTTAGTATCTGCATCTCACTTTGGCTTCAGCTCTTCTGATAGTTCATTGTTCTCTTCCCAAACCAGCATGTCTGTCGTGTACCGCAGCAACAGGTGGAACAGCGTCCGAGCCCTTTCTTGAAGATCTGGATCCATCACACACTCATCCTGTGACACATAACGGCAAGGAGAGTCCTTTCGTTTTAGTTGTTCACACAATGGTTATACTTGGTTTTGTTCTCACCTAAAATAATCTATTAATTCACCTATAAGTAAATATTTAGCTAAATGTCCAAGCTGCTCATTTCCATATAATGAAAGTGAATGGGGACTGTTGATGTGTTAGAAGCAGGTAAAACGGACAAGCATAAGGATTTGAGCGAGTTTGACAAGAGCCAAATTGTGATGGCTAGACGACTGGGTCAGAGCATCTCCAAAACTGCAGCTCTTGTGGGGTGTTCCCGGTCTGCAGTGGTCAGGATCTATCAAAAGTGCTCCAAGGAAGGAACAGTGGTGAACCGGCGGTAGGGTCATGGGCGGCCAAGGCTCATTGATGCACGTGGGAAGCGAAGGCTGGCCCGTGTGGTCCGATCAAACAGACGAGCTACTGTAGCTCAAATTGCTCAAGAAGTTAATGCTGGTTCTGATAGAAAGGTGTCAGAATACACACAGAAAGAAGTTCTTCCAAGGCTGCATTGTTTTAAATAAATAAATAAATATATATAATATAATATAAAATATATATATATATATATAAAACACACACACACACAATTAAAAAAAAATACAATTGTGAAATGTTATTATTATTTAAAATATCTGCTTTGTATTTATTATATTTTAAAAATGTAATTTCTGAGATGCAAAGCTGAATTTTCAGCATCATTACTCCAGTCTTCAGTGTCACATGATCCATCAGAAATCATTCTAATATGCTGATTTGCTGCACAAGAAACATTTATTATCCACGTTGCTTATTTTTTTAAACCAGGATACATTTTTCAAAGGTTCAGACAAACAGCATTTGAAATAGAATCTTAACATTACACATTATAAAGGTTTTTAATGTCTTTTTTTTTTTTTAATGAATGCGTTCCCACTGAATAAAAGCATTAATTTCAGTAACACTTTATTTTACAGTGTCCTTGTTATAAGTTACATGTACTTACCATAGTAATAACAGTAAATTATGCATAATTACATGCAACTAATCCTAAACTAAACCCTAATCCTACCCTAACCCTACCCTGAAGTGTAACATTAATTTCTTACTGACCTCAAACTTTGTAATAGTAGAACATGGGGTTATAAATGAAATTTCAGAGCTAGAGTGGATGAGAAGATTTTCAGCGAATAATGATTTAAACCATGGCCTTTGTCTCACATGACTTCAGTAGATTTGAAATCTAGTGCATGAGCCATGTGGACTATTTTGATGAGATATATATATGAATTATGAATTATTTATTTTTTTGATTGCTCCTGCCTTATCGATTGCTCCTGTCTGCCTTGCTGCAGAGAGTTTGTAGCTCTGTACAGTTTTGCTTTTGAATCTCTATTTGATATCTTTTCTTTGTTGTTTATACTGCTAAATATAACTTACTCATCACCATATATTGTTTAATATTGCCTAGCACGTTAAATTTGACATTGCTAGCTTTTAATCTAAATCACTATCACAACGTTATCTTGATAGTGTTAATGTTACCTGTTAGCTTACCATCGTTGCACCCGGGTCTCTTGTTTTCTGAGTTCATTAAACAACTGTGGCGAGTTGGATTAGTAAATAAGACTCCATCAAACAACTTTGGTAAATTGGATTAATCAACAAATACGGTAAGCCATGTCTTCTCCAGTCATTGTCACTTGCACCGCATGTTTCACGTTTAGTGTATCTGTCTCCGTTGGCGAACAGGGCTTCACAGGTGATAAATATAAGGAGATAGTCAGGCTGACGGAGAAGATTTCAGAATTAGAGACACACATCCAGACTTTATTTGAGAGTAGTGAGAGTGTAATAGCTTTAGACACTGCTTTGGATGCGACTAGCTTAGTGAACTCTGTACATTGTTCGGTTCCGGCTGTAGAGCCTGTACAGCAGGGCAACTGGGTAACAGTGAGACAGCATAGTCGCGGATCAAAAAAAACACTCTTCCGTTCCGATTAGAACATCAAACAGGTTCTCCCCACTCAGTGAAGCACCCACTGAGTATCCTGTTGAAAGTGCCCTAGTTATTGGCAATTCTATTACACGGAACGTGAAAATAGAGACACCAGCCACCATAGTCACGTTTACCGGGAGCCAGAGCTCCTGACATCAAAGCAAATTTAATAGTGCTGACTAAAGCTAATCGTAAATTCTCTAAGATAATTATTCACGTCAGCACTAACGATGTTCGACTTCGCCAGTCGGAGATAACCAAAATTAACATTAAAGAGGTGTGTGAACTCGCAAGTACGATGTCTCAAAGTTTTTTGTTCTGGTCCCCTCCCCGTTAAAAGGAGTGATGAGATACTTAGCAGACTATCATCACTCAATGGCTGGTTGTCTAAGTGGTGTCCGCAAAATAACATAGGGTTCATAGACAATTGGAAAAGCTTTTGGGGCAGACCTGATCTGTTGAAGAAGGATGGCATCCATCCTTCTTGGAGTGGTGCCACTCTTCTCTCTAGTAATTTGGCACATAGTCTTAGAGCTAAATCTTGACTTACTGGGGCCCAGGTCAGGAAGCAGACAAACTGGCTAAACCGACCGTCTGCTAGCTGCCTCACGTCACCAGAATCAGATAAATCCCAACACATAGAGACTCTTTCACCTAGATATTATCACATAGAGACTGTGTCTGTTCCCTGAATTAGTAAATAAAAATAAAAAAACCCATAAAAACCGTTCAACAGTAAAAACTTAATTGATGTCCAACAAATAAACAACAGATATAATACAGATGAACAAATGATAAAGCTCGGGTTGCTGAATATTCGATCCCTTTCCCCAAAAGAACTTATTGTTAATGATATGATTACAGATTATAATCTAGATGTGCTGTGTTTGACAGAAACCTGGCTAAAACCTGACGACTATATTACTTTAAATGTAGTGTAATTGATAAATCCCATTTGACATTTGTGTTGGCTACTGTATAACAGGCCACTAGGGCATAATACAGACTTTATCAAAGAATTTGCTCACTTTCTATCAGAGTTAGTACTGGCTGCAGATAAAGTACTAATTGTTGTTGATTTTAATATCCATGTAGACAATGAAAAAGACGCATTGGAGACATTCTAAACTCTACTGGAGTAAGGCAACACGTGTCAGGACCCACTCATCGCCGTAATCATACTTTAGACCTAATACTGTCACATGGTATAAATGTTGATACCGTTGAAATTCTGCAGCAGAGCGAAGACATTTCAGATCATTACCTAGTTTCTTGTATACTTAATTTAGCTAAGGCTGCAAAGCTTCAAATATGGCAGGAGTATCACTACCGCCACTAAAGATTGCTTTGTAAATAATCTTCCTCATCAGTTTTATCTCCTCAGCATCCCAGAAAGCTTAGAAGAACTCAATGTTGCAACAGAAACTATTGACTCTCTTTTTTCCAGCACTTTAGACACAGTTGCTCCCCTGCGCTTAAAGAAGATTAAAGAAAATAGTCCAACACCATGGTACGAGCACACTTGGGCCCTCAAAACAGCAGCCAGAAAAATGATGCGCAGCTGGAAGAAAACAAAACTAGAGTTTTTTTTCGCAATTTGTGGAAAGAGAGCATGATCGCATATAGAACTGCTTATTTCTAGACTGTCTTAGAAGAAAACAAACACAACCCTAGGCATTTATTTGATAAAGTGGCTAAATTAACCAAAATAAAGCTTTTGATGTTTGTAAACAGCACAGCAGTAATGACTTTATGAACTTCTTTAAGTGTAAGATTGATAATATTAGGAAGAAAATTATGACCATGCAGCCGTCTACTACAGTCAAGACAGAGCATTGTTGTGTCACTGAGGAAAAATTACACTCATTCACCGCTACAGGAGAGGAAGAATTGGCTAAACTCGTTAAATCATCAAAATCAACAACATCATAAGAAGAATGGCATCTACGCTAATGTTAGTCTCTCTGTTTATCCCGAAGTTTACTGCAGTCAGCCGGATCCGGGCCGTATCCAGATCAGATGGTGGACCTGCGCCTGGACATGACCAACACATCCCTGAAATGTCTGCAGAGAGCGTGTCAAATAAACTCCCCGCCGTAAATGTGGCATCGTCACGACATCCTCATTAAACCCGTCTCCGGCATGACGACTCCAATCTTTCAAAAAATCTTACGAATATCTATGTACCTAATATGAATTAAGACCTGCAATGTTGCCAGAATTATAAATCATACACTGTTTGTTCGTCGGCCAGAGGAGAACTGGCACCCGACTGAGCCTGGTTTCTCCCAAGGTTTTTTTCTCCATTCTGGCCCTTAAGGAGTTTTGGTTCCTTGCCACCATTGCCTTTGGCTTTTGGCTTGCTCAGTTGGGGACACCTAAATTTCAACTATATTACCGATCTGCCCGCATTGACACTATATGATACTTGAAATTAGCTGGATAACGTCACCGTTTCACCAGAACGGCTGTACAGCCGAATCAAACTCTGTTGCATTATTTTCCTGTTAACACTATGAAGCTGCTTTGAAACAACTTGACTTGACTTGTCCGCTACATAAATAAAGGTGATCTGATTTGATTTGATATCTTGATATTTTAGTTTTTGGAGCCTGATAGCTCCACGTTCACTTTCACAGTGAGGGAAAGAAAAGCTTGGACATCCTGCTAAACATCTCCTTTTGGGTTCCACAGAAATAAGAAAGTTATACGGGTTTGAAACAACACATTTTGGGGGTGAATTATTTCTTTACAATCTATTAAGTGGCTTTATTACAGTTATCATAAGAACTCACTGTTTAGTCTCATTTGTTTATTTATCTGATATCTGTCAGGAATACAAGCTTCCAAAGGTCTATTGCAGTAAATCCTCAATTTCTTGAACACCACCAGATCACAATCTGTAATCTCCTAAAAGCCAGTCACTCCAATGCACAAGAAGCAAAAAGATAGGACACAAAACACGGCAGACCCTTTGAGCAGGATATGATGTTTGTTGATTTGGTTTCTAATGCCCATCTGTCATGTTCATTATGTGCATGTTTAGATCTCACCTGAGGGTGTCAAAGACAAAAAGGCACCTGCTGTTTTCCGACAAAGGTAAGGATACGGTGAGAGGCCATGAATGAGAGTGGATCTGGAGCCTGATCTGATCACGGCAGATCTATTGAATTATCTGACCACTGAAGCAGACCATCTGCTTTCCAGGCCAAAATCCAGGCACACAGCTAGAAATCAGTCATGATTTCATCCCATATCAATACACCCTCACTTCTGATGGAATACTGGGGTTTAAATTAATGTTTATGACACCAAAAAGTCTGTCAGTTTCATTCGAACACATTTATTTACTTGTACAACAAACCCTCCCATGAAAGACTTTTCTAAATCTTCTACGCCTGTAGTCCCTGTTTTTTGTGATTTTTTTTCAGCTAGTTTTGCATCACAGCCCTTCCTGTGTGTCACTTTCCCACACACTCTGTTTTCCCACAGAGGGAGGGTTGGAGGTTAGCAAACGCGAAAGCAGAATGGCTCCTCTGACCTCAAGGCAGGAAGTTAGTTCAACAATGCTGTTCATGGAAAAAAAATCTACAACAACCTTAACATCGATAAGCTTCTGGAAAATGAACGGTACCGTTTCCATAGCAACTGAAGTGCCAGGGTCGTGTTGAGAGCAGCAGGGTCCGGTCTTCCAAGCCTCCAAGTCTCCACAGTCGCAAAAACCTCCTCCTGCTGAGGCATGCATCTGCGATTGCAACGTAAATAATAATAATTAAAATAATAAATACATAATATAATATATAAGAATAAAAAAATTCTTATATTTTGATGGATGTATTTGTAATAAATTAAATTTTTCACACAAAAAAAAAAACAACAATCTCAAACAGTAAACCGTTGAGAAAAAAAATGCCAGTATATATTACCATGGTTCATCACAGTTTGCTTGATAAAATAATAATAATAATAATAATAATAATAATAATAATATTAAATAATGAGAGCATGTACCTTGTAGCGATGACTTTTGTGCACACTCTTCTGGAAGCATTCTATGCAGAGTACACAAGTGGGATCTATTGCACAGTCCCTGGAAATACATATAAGGACGATTCAAGGCAAGGAAAGCAATGGTGTCAAATGCAACCTATACATTTTCAGTAACACTGAACAGGGCTCCTAATGAACTCCTCATATAAAAACTTAATTGAAGTATAAGTTCGACTCCAGTATTCACCAAATATAGTTTTTCCTTATTGGGAAATACACATACATATACATATATATACACATATATATATATATATATATTAGGGCTGTTCATTTCACACGTTACTTTAATCATTTAGTTATGGGCAAAAATTAATAAAATTGCATATTAAAAATATTAATGCATTTAACGCACCCGCGCCTCCCCAGACCAACGTAGCTCATCTTACATTTCAAAGAGTTGATTGTTGATGAACACAAAAGCAGGGCAACAACTCACTGAGTGATGGTGCCTATAGAACGCAGTTACATGCACCTAAAATTCAAAGATATTGGGGCAAAATATCTTTAAAAAAAAGATATCGTTTTATTTTTATATCACGATATAGTTATGCAATAAGTGCTGTTTTTGTACCGAATAGCACAAGTGCAAATGTGATACTGATTTCATACAACAGTTCAATAAATAAGAAGTTAATATTGTGTTATACTTTAGTCACAATATTGTCTGTTTTTGTCAACAAAAATATGACGTATAAAGCCACAGCAGAGCAACTGTTTCATCTCCGAGCAACACACAGCAGTGTTTCTGAATGAATTCAGCCGTTTGAACGAACCAAATGAATGAATGACTCAATGACTTACTCATTAAGACATTTACCGCCACTTACTGGCAGTTTAGTTTCTTATTTAGAGTATATCAGAATTAATTAAATTAATAATTTTATATTCCATATTAATAAAAACACAGTAAAGGTATAGTTCACCCAAAAATGAAAATTGTGTCATCATTTACTCACCCTCATGACAGTTGAAACCTAGAAGTTTGTGTAACAAATTCTGTTGAATCAAATATAATATTTATTTCTAAAGCTACTTTTTGTAATGTCTATTTGATGCTTTTCTCATTTAACACAATAATGACTTCAAAAGATCTTTTAGGGGTAATTTCTCACCAAATGTGCGATTCATTTGCGATTAATTCGATTAAGTAATCACCACATTGTGTAATAATTAGATTAAAAATGTATTGTTTGGTTTGACAGCCCTAATATAAATAAATAAATAAATTATATATAAAGCTGTCCCATTATAATCACTAAAAACTGTCACTCATCTTAGTTCATCACAATGATGTGATCTCACAAAGTTCAATTATGTCAATGAAGCCGTCTACATTGCATAATAAATCTCTTATATACATTATGTCTACACTTTGTTAAAATGAAAGGATTTGCAAGCATGCCGAACTGGACAAAAACTCCAGCTTTGAGCAGTTAGTGGACTCGAACTATCACCTCTGATTGGCCATTGCGTTCAACAGATGAATGACGTGTCTATCATTAGCTGGCTGCATTGTTTAACGCTGCAAAAGCACGTTGTAAATAGAAACATTTGATGCCTTGCCCAGCCTTACACACTCCGTCTCTGATTATTTACCTTTGTCTATTGTTCTCATTCTGTTCATTGGTTATTTTAGGCCTATGTATAAATGGAAACTAAAACTGCTGGTTGACAATTAATCACATTTAACTCATCTAAATTGTCTAATTATTTTTATCTCATGTATTGTAAAATTATGTTATTTGAGAGTAGGCATTGAGGTCCACCTATTTCACTAAGCTCCACTTGAATCTTCAACTTGAAACTTGAATTAGCAAAATGTGCATTATCCATTGACAAAGCTGACCAATAAACAATGCACATCGAAATGCCCAAACACCTTGCTGATGTACTCCTTATAAACATATATATGAGTAAGTTCCCCGGGGCGCCACTGAAAAATGGCTGCCCACTGCTCTGGTGTGTGTGTGTGTGTGTGTGTACTCCTAATGTATGTGCACTCACTTGGACGGTTAAATGACAAATTTCGAGTATAGGTCACCATACTTGGCCTTCACATGTCACTTCCACTTTTCACTTTCAGTTGCTGGTGACTGCATAAACTGAAGTATATTATTAAACGGTCTCCATTCTAACCTGCATGAGTAGACAGTCTCGCCCTCTTTAAAGACACGTCCACACTGCTGAGCTGATGAGCTACTTTTGTATTGCTGTAGCTTCTCCAGGCCGACACAGGGGTCCTCCCCAAAAAGAAAGCACTCCAGGGGATACAGGAGGCGTTCCTCAACCTTTTGCTCCTCCTCTCCTTGTTGTGGCTCTCTCTCTAAGCAGTAAATAAGGGGGACCTGCTCCCCCAAATAGCGGAGTATAGCAGCCCCTCTGTTTGAAGCCTCCTGCCATTTCTGGTGCAAAAGAGAAAGAGCATAAACAACATAATAAACTAACTTTTTCTAAAAAAAACAACCAAGAATGCAAGAGACGTCAATTGCAACAAAACAAGAGTTTGCATTTGAGAAGGAATACTTTTTTTTTTTTTTTTTTTTTTTTATAAAACAAGGAGCAAGGATGAAGACAAACAGGAAGACGATATACTAAAGTAATAAATATTTTAACTAAATACATTAAATAATCATATGATGAAATATGGAATTAATCATTTTATATTTTTAATTTAAAAAAAAATTTGCAAAAAAAAAAACTCCAAACTCACAAAAGAAAAGTTGCAAGGACCACTTTTATGGTGCTTTTGTGACCTTTGATGATGAGAAAGCTTTAGATCCCATTCATTGTAATTGCATGGAAAAGAGCAACTAGTACACTTATCAAAAATTGCCCTGTTGTTTTCTATGGAGCAGCATAGTTTTAAAAATATATTGTAAAACTGTGTAAGTCAAGCTTGACAACTTCTAAAGAATTTCTTTATTGTTGGCAAAATCAGTCTTCCCAGTCCAAAAATCTCTTGTGAAAACTGATTATTGTTTAAGCGAGAAAGAAACATTATAAAATAAATTAATAAAAAAATAATAATAATAATTAAAGTTAATATTAATATAAAAAGTATTAAATTATAGTTGTATTATATATTATATATAGTATATCAGTCAGAGTTCAAACAAATATCATTGATCATCTCCTAACAAGGTCACATATTAAGGTCTGGGTAGATTAGACAGTAAGCAATCTTTGACAAGGGCCAAAGCAAGGCGACTGGGTCAGAGTATCTCTGAAACAGCAAGGCTTGTGGGTCGCTCCTGGTCAGCAGTGGTGAGAATTTACCAACAGTGGTCCAAGAAGAAACAAACCAGCGACAGGGTGTTGGGCGCCCAAGGCTCATTGACGCACAAAGGCAACAAAGGCTAAACCGTATGGTCCGAACCAACAGAAGGTCTACTGCAGTGTATTCGGGCTTTATTGTTTTGTTTTGTTTTTCATCCTCCCGATTACACACTGTAGCAGCCATTAAAATAGTTCAGTTATAAGAAGGCTAGTTATAATTCATTTCGTTTCTTTATTAAGTTAATTTAGAAAAATGTTTGGAGCAAGTTTTTTTAAAGTGACGAGCAAGCGGCCAGTGGCTGACAGCGAGTTAACCACATGTTCGATCAATTTAGCCTCTCAAATCAACACTTGACTCGTCTTGCCTATAATAAAATCCATAGATATAAAACACTTCAAGCATCACAACGTTAGTTTAAATGTTTACTAACACCACCACAGTAAAAAGTCGTTTTTGACATGTTGAGGCATGGACTGATGCGAATATTCGAAAATCATGACTCATCCCTAGTGTGTGTATGTATATATGTATAAAAATTATAAATTATTGTGCAACTACAATGCATATAATAGGAAAATTCTGGTGGTTAAATAAAAGACATTTCAGTCTCCTACTACTAAAGCCATTATATTTTTAATGCTTAAAATGCACAATGCACAAAATAAATGTACACTAAGTGCAATGTAATTATGTAAAAATGTAACCAAGAAGTTAACGCAACTTAAAGAGTTAGTTCACCCAAAAATGAAAATTCTGTCATTGATACTCACTCATGTCGTTCGACACCCGTAAGACCCTTGTTCATCTTCGGAACACAAATGAAGATGTCGTTACAAAGTCCATCTCACTACAGTGGTTCTACAATAATTTTATGAAGCGATGAGAATAGTTTTTGTGCGCAAAAAAAATAAAAAAATAACGACTTATATAGTGATGGCCGATTTCAAAACACTGCTTCCTGACGCTTCGGAGCGTCGTGAATCAATGTATCGATTCATGATTCGGATCGCATGTCAAACCGGCAAACTGCTGAAATCATTACAATCATTACTGCTGATTCATGACGCTCCGAAGCTTCAGGAAGCTTTGTTTTAAAATCGGCCATCTCTATACAAGTCGTTATTTTGGGGATGGTTTGCACACAAAAACTATTCTCGTCGCTTCATAAAATTATTGTAGAACCACTGTAGTGAGATGGACTTTTTAACGACGTCTTTAGTACCTTTCATGAGTAATCAATGACAGAATTTTCATTTTTAGGTGAACTAACCCTGTAAGTATTGGGAAGGTTACTTTGGAAATGTAATAGGTTACAGATTTAAGTTACCCTATCTAAAAAGTAACCTCGTTTACCTATTTCAATTACTTTATTCAAGTAATGTATCTGATTACATTTGATCATTTTTCAAAATTTCGAACAAATGTTTTCAACCGTTTATCATTTTCAAAACATTTAACCTCTAAAAAACAGAGATGGTTATATTTAGTTATATTTAAGAGAAAACACAATGCTAGATTCAATTCTAGACCAAGCAGATCTCGGCAGCCATTGACTACCATAGTTTTTTCCCCACTATGGTAGTCCGTGGCTGCTGAGATCTGCTTGGTTACAACCATTCTTCCAAATATCTTCCTTTGTGTTCAGCAGAACAAAGAAATGTATACAGGTTTGGTACAACTTGAGCGTGACTAAATTATTATTGAATGATTACGTGACTAAACTATCCCTTTAATGCACAAAGAATCGATCTTTGACCCTAGCCAGCATAAATCAAAACCATGGTACATACCCAATCATGCCAAAATAATCTGTTTGATTGAGTTCTGCAGCAAGATCAGTCAAGGAACGACCAAGGGTCAGTCCTGACGCATACAACTTGACACTTACTTAAGAATCATGTTCCTCAGAATATTATGTCAACTATAAATGTCAAGCTTCAGAGAGAACGTTTACAGCCTGATCTATAAAAGTTAAGAAATCATGAGGAATTCAATCTCAGTTATGACTCTGAAAATACCACTTCATTTCAAATCATGCTCAACTTTCATAAACAAACTTTTCTAAACATGTTACATGTTATTGATAATAATTAATAATTAATTAATATTAATGTTATTAATAATAATTTTGATTACATATGGTTAGAATGTGCAAGACTATATTCTGTAATAGCAAATATTAAATTAAAAAAACTGTCTATTCTGATTATAAATAATGAAAATACGTTTACAAAAGGTAAAAAAATTTTTAAAGTTGCACAAGGCCGAAAAAAACTCTCTCAAAAGATTATATTCAACCCAATTTAAGTAAAAGTGAAACTCTTTCGATTTATGACTTTCGCGGTTTCGTAAACAAATTAAACTTTTAAATGCATCAACGCGAGAATTTCACAAAAAAAAAAAAAAATGCTTGTTTCTGCAATTATTTCCAACAAACTATTTAACACAAAATATTAACAGCTCATGTTACATATTTAAAGAGACCAAAAACAAGGTACTAAATGTCATAGTGTGTCGAATTAAGCGCAGTCAAGTCTGCTCGTTTACATGCTACATGATAAACAACAATCATGTCAACACAATCTAGTAACGTTATCTGACCAACATGTTCATCATTAAATCGTAAATAAAACGGAATGTACAGGTTTACCACGCAGATTCGGCATACATATTTCCCTGCTAAAAGCATAATCTATTGCAAAACGCGTGACATGCGATTGCATTTGTGTGTGTAGTGGTTAAAATCATCTATTTACCGTGCTTAACTGTACACCGTCCAGCGACTCCGCCATGATTCAAATGCCGTAAAGCGTCACCACAGCAACACACCCAGGACGGATTTGCAGCAATTTAAAAGTCATGATTGATTGAATTCAGTAATATAACAAAAGAGGTAAATATACATTGAAATGTCAGATTGTGATCAAATTATAAAAGCATATGGCTTGACCTACAAATTACATAGCACAACAAAATTAATAAAAAGTTATGCGATTTATTTTATATTATACAAAACCAAAATGATTGTTGAATTGATGATTTTTTTAAAAATATATATATAATTATTTTAAAGTATCAGTATACTGGAAGACTCAATAAAATGATTAATAACAAGATATTAATTTTCCCCTCCATTTTTAGTCCAAATTTCATAATATCGCACGGAATAATATCGTGATGATATTTATTTCCATGTTGTGTTCCACGGACGAAACAAAGTCATACGGTTTCGGAACAATATAAATTAATTATTACAGAATTTTAATTCTGTGTAAAGTAGCCATGTCAAAAGAAAATCAAAACAAAAAACAAAACCAAAAACAAATTTTTATCCCTGCAGCGCCCTCTGGAGGAACCTGTCTTATGTTCGTAGTGGATGATTGAACCGCTGAAGAGCGGTGGTGAATGCATGCAAGAGAGAGAGAAAAAAAACGTTTGGGGTGTTTATTTTACGTTTAATAATCAGAGATTGCCTTATTCAAATATGTCCCCATAGTAAAAGCAGAAATACTTTATGCCAAATGTGTTTGAAGGACCACGCTTCGGTCACATGCAACAAGCTATAAGTAGTACAGTAAGTGAAAGCCACCACGTATCTAAAGATGAAATAATGTAAAATAATATTAACAATAATAATGTCCACAAATGACGTCACCCTTTCGAGGAAATGTAAAATCAATTTTTTAAATGTTACTCAGAAATGTCTATGTCAAACGTATTTGCATAATGACAGAACTACTGTTTTTCCCCTCCATCTACACCATACGTGAGTGACAGCATACCTGAACACTTCATCCTTATCACTCATCACCACTTCCTTTCAGCTGTGCAGCTGGACGCATCTAACACGTCCACGGGGATGAAAAAGAGAGTTTGAGCTTATATTTGACAAATAGGGGAAAAGATTGATGATGTGAAGACTGATACTGAGTAGAGTTTCCGCGATCATCTGGAAGAGGTAACTGTTTTATTTATTATACAAGATAGGGGAGAATCAAAACCTACCACTTCAAGGAAAACAACCAATAAATACATCATGATGAACTGTAAAATCTAGACTACTGGCAGCTCTTCTGAAGCTTAAAAATGTGACAAAATAAGTATCTCATCTTTTAAGAGCTACATATAGCCATACATATATATTGGTATCATACTATTGCGTTTTTTTCCTGATTAAAAAGCTACACATCTATAAATTAATAGTACTTAAAAACTAAAAACATTTCAGTTGCCTAATAATCTGTTTTATTTACCATGGTGTGGGTCCCTCATGGTGGCTGCCATATTTTCAGTAGGTCACATGACGATTAGTGTTTAAAAAAATAAAATAAAATAAAAATCTGTATGTTCAACTAAATTTTGCAGGCATAAAAGATCCGCATTTCCATGACAGGTTTGCGCAAAAAAAATGTTGGTGAAAAACAATTGCAAAATGACGGCATTTCCCTTAACCAATGTTATGCGATTAAAATTGTTTCCTCTCGCGATAAGTCATTTAAAAAAAATTATTTCACTTGATGTTGGTAAGTTTACGTATATATCAGCCAATGCACTAGCCATTATTTTTAATCAAATGAGACATATGTAATGGTAAGGAAAGCCCCTTATACTTGGGAGCGGCAACATATGAAGTGTTTCTGGGTGTTTCTCCTTCCTATCTGCTTTAAGGTCTTGATAAATTGTGGCATTTCTTTGTTGCTTAGAATCCAGTATTCCCGTAATTCTTTTTGATTTTAATAAAGAACTCTATCTCGTCTTCTGTCCAAACATACCGCGGTAGCTTTAAAGAATGATCATGTGACTTTTGCGTACGCCAGGTGACCTGTAAATGCGAAAAACTGTTTTCGATGCAGTTTTGCGAAATATTCCTTTTTCGAATTGCCTGAAAAACAACCTCATGCGAGCGTAAAAACGTTTTTGCGATGAATGAGTTTTTTGCGAAATTGACGATTACATTGGGCATATTTTCAATTTGCAAATTCAATCAAAGGGTAATGGAAACGGAAATGGCTTTCTGTTAGTAACGCGGTGAATCTGTGGGACATGAAATTCGCAATTGCGTGATTCCTTATTAAAATGACTGGATTTCGCCTGCAAAAATTTGCTGAACAATAATCGCACATTAGCCATGTTTCCATTACTGAATTGCATAAAACTTTTGCAATATTTTTTAAATGTCGATTAAGTTTTTGCAATATATATAAATGAGTTTTTGGGAAATTGACGTGTTTTCATTGAGATGACTGGATGGACAAAATATTCACTGAAGAACAGAAAATTTAAAAATAAGTAACATTATTTAAGGTACAAACCTGATTCCAAAAAATTGGGACACTGTACAAATTGTGAATAAAAACAGAATGCAATGATGTGGAAGTTTCAAATTTCAATATTTTATTCAGAATACAACATAGATGACATATCAAATGTATAAAAAGAGAAAATGTATCATTTTAAGGGACAAAATAAGTTGATTTTAAATTTCATGGCATCAACACATCTCAAAAAAGTTGGGACAAGGCCATGTTTCCCACTGTGTGGCATCCCCTCTTCTTTTTATAACAGTCTGCAAACGTCTGGGGACTGAGGAGACAAGTTGCTCAAGTTTAGGAATAGGAATGTTGTCCCATTCTTGTCTAATACAGGCTTCTAGTTGCTCAACTGTCTTAGGTCTTCTTTGTCGCATCTTCCTCTTTATGATGCGCCAAATGTTTTCTATGGGTGAAAGATCTGGACTGCAGGCTGGCCATTTCAGTACCCGGATCCTTCTTCTACGCAGCCATGATGTTGTAATTGATGCAGTATGTGGTCTGGCATTGTCATGTTGGAAAATGCAAGGTCTTCCCTGAAAGAGACGACGTCTGGATGGGAGCATATGTTGTTCTAGAACTTGGATATACCTTTCAGCATTGATGGTGCCTGACCACAGAACAGTTTTCCACTTTGCCACAGTCCATTTTAAATGAGCCTTGGCCCAGAGAAAACGCCTGCGCTTCTGGATCATGCTTAGATATGGCTTCTTTTTTGACCTATAGAGTTTTAGCGGCAACAGCGAATGGCACGGTGGATTGTGTTCACCGACAATGTTTTCTGGAAGTATTCCTGAGCCCATGTTGTGATTTCCATTACAGTAGCATTCCTGTATGTGATGCAGTGCCGCGTCTAAGGCCCGAAGATCACGGGCATCCAGTATGGTTTTCCAGCCTTGACCCTTACGCACAGAGATTGTTCCAGATTCTCTGAATCTTTGGATGATATTATGTACTGTAGATGATGATAACTTCAAACTCTTTGCAGTTTTTCTCTGAGAAACTCCTTTCTGATATTGCTCCACTATTTTTGGCCGCAGCATTGGGGGAATTGGTGATCCTCTGCTCATCTTGACTTCTGAGAGACACTGCCACTCTGAGAGGCTCTTTTTATACCCAATCATGTTGCCAATTGACCTAATAAGTTGCAAATTGGTCCTCCAGCTGTTCCTTATATGTACATTTAACTTTTCCGGCCTCTTATTGCTACCTGTCTCAACTTTTTTGGAATGTGTAGCTCTCATGAAATCCAAAATGAGCCAATATTTGGCATGACATTTCAAAATGTCTCACTTTCAACATTTGATATGTTATCTATATTCTATTGTGAATAAAATATAAGTTTATGAGATTTGTAAATTATTGCATTCCTTTTTTATTCACAATTTGTACAGTGTCCCAACTTTTTTGGAATCGGGTTTGTACTATTGTCATACAATTGCTAACCCTGTATTTTTTTAAATGAATAACCAATTTAACTGTTATTTCTTTCTATCATTTTGGTTAGTCTCAGCCTCCCAGTGACCATGAACATAACCAACACATCATTCATACTCCAAAACCACACAAACAGTTGTGAGCCACCTTACAATGAAGAAGACCCACTTCCACTTGTGGCTCTCTACAGTATAGTCATCACAGTGGGTCTGCCTGCTAACCTGATAACAGTCTTCCTCACGCTTCTTGAGGTGTGTCGGAAGAACGTTCTTGGAATCTACCTCTTCAGTCTGTCAGTATGTGACCTGATGTATCTAAGTACACTTCCGCTCTGGGCCATTTACATCAACAGGGGCCATCGCTGGGAATGGGGCTCTCTGGCCTGTAAGGTCACTGGCTATGTGTTCTTCAACAACATGTACATCAGTATCTTCTTGATGTGCTGCATTTCTGTGGACCGCTTTGTCGGAGTGGTCTACGCCGTGGAGTCTCGAGGTCTGAGAAAGATGAGGCATGCCGTGATCATCACTGCTGTGATTGTGGTAGTCGTTGCTGTGGGACACGTGCCGGTTTTCATCATGACAGAGGGCAACTCTGAGAAAATGGAGGAGAAGCGGTGCTTCGAGCCTAGCAACCCCTCTGATGTGGTGACGGGACTCAACTATGCACGCTTCTTCATTGGTTTCTTCATCCCGCTGTGCATTTTAATAGTCACCAACTTGGCCATCCTTGTTAACGTGCAGGCTAGCACAGGCCTGACGCTACGAGCCAAAGTCAAAGTTCGTAACCTGGCCGTGGCTGTCGTCTTGTTCTTTCTGGTCTGCTTCACGCCGTACCATGTGATCCTTTTGCTACGCGCCATCAATTATCACTTTTCAAAAGGGAAATGTGACTTTGAAAGAAGTGTCTACACATCCTATACCACCTCTCTGGGTTTGTCTACCATCAACAGTGCCATAAATCCAGTTTTCTATGTTCTCACCAGCAACAGTGTACATAAGAGGATTTACAAAGGCCTGCAAGGGTTACGAAGCAGCTCAAGATCTTCTTCTTTAATGTGATTTAGTTTTTCTCAACAGGGACGTTATTTTCCTCTTCCTGTAGCCTGTATAACATTCAAAGAATGAATAGAGTTTAGAATTTGGTTACACTTTATTTAAAGGTGTCGTAGTTACATTGTACTTACTCAAATAAGTACTGAGTAAAATAAATTAACTACGGCCCGGTTTCACAGACAGAGCTTAGATTAAGCCAGGATTAGGCTGTAGTTCAGGGCATTTAAGTAGCTTTTATAAACGTCCATTAGAAACAAACATTACTGGTGTGCATCTTGAGACAAAACATTGATACATTCGCTTTCAGTTAAAACAACTCAAACATGCCCTTTAGTCTGGGACTAGGTTTAAGCCTTGTCTGTGAAACCGGAGATAGATGTACTTACTAATGAGTTATGGTTAGGGTTTAGTTTAGGTTTAGTTACTTGTAATTATACATAATTTACTGTTATTACTATAGTAAGTACATGTAGTAACGTGTAACTGTCACCATAAAATGAAGTACTACCAGATTTAAATATGAAATGTTCCTATTATATTAAAATGAATCATCCATACATTTGATAGCATTGCAGTAACTATTTTCTAAATGCAATTTATAGATCTTATTGTGAAAGATTCATCCCTTAATTTACTTTGAATTTTCTTTATGTCATAACTCAATATTCCGGTGAAACAACTTCTCTCTGCATGGTGACGTATAGCAGACTTCTCAAATAGTTGTGTCTGCATAAATCCTGCCTTTTCATCCAACCAATCAACAAGTACAATGCAAAGCGTCGGATGCAGTGGTGTAAAGCACGCCGCCACTGGACTCTAGAGCAGCGGAGACGTGTTCTCTGGAGTGACGAATCACGCTTCTCTGTCTGTGGGTTTAGTGGTTGCCAGGAGAACGGTACTTGCCTGACTGCATTGTGCCAAGTGTAAAGTTTGGTGGAGGGGGGATTATGGTGTGGGGTTGTTTTTCAGGGGTTGGGCTTGGCCCCTTAGTTCCAGTGAAAGGAACTCTTAATGCTTCAGCATACCAAGACATTTTGGACAATTTCATGCTCCCAACTTTGTGGGAACAGTTTGGGAATGGCCCCTTCCTGTTACAACATGACTGTGAACCAGTGCACAAAGCAAGGTCCATAAAGACATGGATGAGTGAGTTTGATGTGGAGGAACTTGACTGGCCTGCAGAGTCCTGACCTCAACCCGATAGAACACCTTTGGGATGAATTAGAGCAGAGACTGCGAGACAGGCCTTCTCGTCCAACATCAGTCCCAGCGCTTCCAGAAGACTGGTCAAAAATTCCCATAGACACACTCCTAAACCTTGTGGACAGCCTTCCCAGAAGAGTTGAAGCTGTCATTAAAGTTAATGTGCATGTAAAGGCTGGCGTCCCAAAACTTTTGGCAATATAGTGTATATGGTCATTTTACATTTTACATATAGAGTGTTGTAAAATGTCATGTGGTGCACCTTGTCAAAAATGTAATGACATGAGTTAATAATGCCTGATATTTCTTATTTAAATAAAATCATTTAAATATTTTAAATTTAATAAATAAATTATTACTTTTTACTTGATTACACCACATGACATTTTTAGAGTCATTCATTTGAAACTATAAATGTTTTCAAAACAATATGAACCTGTCAAAAACTTTTTTTTTGAAAAGATTTTTCTAAGGTCACTGACCCATTTAAATTGATCTTAATAATGTCAAAGTGTGTATTCAGAAGAATGTTGTGAAATTGATTCATGACGCCAGACACTTGTAGAGGAAATGGTTAGAGGTTAGCAAGGTGCAGATGTGCAAAAAGAGGATGCCTGTCTGCTTGAAGGTGACAATCTAGGCACGTACAGGCAGACTGTGTGCCTGCATAAAGACACGTAGTTACACACTCAAGTGCATGTGGCTGATAAAAGGCTTATTGTTTTAATAAAAAACGATAAATAAAGGTGGATAAATATATCAGTTTGCTGATTAATTGCTCTCTAGAACTACCAAAAGTGAAGTTTATTATGTGTAAGAAATGCTTTTATTAAAAGCATTTTATGGTGCATTTAATGTGGTTATACCATATCTGATGTAATCAGCTCTTTATGTTCTATATTCAAATATACAAACATTTCCAAAAATAATATATAAACATCTATATAAAGTGCCCTGTAAAAGGAATGATTACAGATGGTAGGATTGAATAATCAATCCGTTTTCTCTGAATAGTTCTTGATGCTTTAAATTTTGTGTTGCAGTGAGGAAAACGGATGCTTGGAAGTGTTAACTTGTACTTTCCATTGACTTTTTAACTAGTTGTGAACTTCCTATTTACTAGGTTGTAACAAAACAGAGTTGGACTGTTTTCAGTTTGAACGCAAGCACAATGACAGGAAGTGTGACAGAATCAGCTTGTATTTAATTTGTTCACATAACCCAGGAATGCCACATAAAGCTAAATGTATCCCGTCAACTAATTCAGGCAAACTGCTCAAACTGGTTAACATTAAATTTGACTAATTGGTGACTAATTACGTTGACATAATTTATAAGCTTGATATCAAATTAGCCCTAAACTGAAATGACTTAAAATTATAACAGGGGTTTTCAAAGTCAAAGGCCTCCCTTCTAACATAACAGGAAGCCCTTTTACATAGTATGAATTAAATATAGGATACAGAAATTCTTAATAAAGCTATGTATGACATTCAGTGAAGAGCAGTGAATGATTTTCTTTTTCTTTTGTTGTACGATTAATGACAGCAGCAGATAGGCCTATATAAGGCTGCTGTCACTTTAAGACCTTATGTATGGATCCAGTATAGGCTAATGATCATTTCGCCCAACTGTTTACCTTCACTTTAACCATAGCCAAATGTGTTTATGTGACTACTCAAAACATTTTGACACATAAATGTGGGAATTCAAGACAGAAATTCAGCATAGAAAGCCGTCTGCCGATTTGCTTTTAATAACTCCTCATCTAGCATGCCTCACCCTTATTCATCCATGCTCTATCATTTTTAAGCATCCCTGTGCTGCACGGCTATATTTCAATACAGAAAATATGTTGGGCAACGTAACGCCCAAGCCTACTCCGCACCTCCCGACACACTTTGAAAACCTCTGACTGAGTTACTCTGAAGATATACTTTCGTAAAAACATGTTTCATCTGTTTATTACTGATCTAAGCTACTAGGTCTTACAGAAAATGTAATACATTTTTAATTGAGACACACAGGGGAAAAAAAGATGCCACAAGAGCTTTAAAAGAGCTTCTTTTTTATTAAACATCTGAGTTACATTTTTAATAACAATAACAATAAAAGGCAAACTGATCTAAAGTGCAGGACAAACTATTAGAGCTGTATATTCATGTATTCTTCTTTAAATATTTCTAATATAAATATACCAAATACATTCAAACATTTCAGATGTCAGTTTACAATAAAAATAACAGCTTTAAGAACAGTAAGCAACGAGCTTAGGCAGCAACAGACAGTTGAATACACAAGAATATGGCCATGTTAACTTACTGTACTTGAGGTTTATAGTGATTTTGTTCTATTTAGGCACTTGTTAGTTCTGTTCTATCCCTTATTTTAACAGACCCTTCTTTATGTTTGTAGCAAGTATGTCAAGTAAGTTAGGAAATCTTTCCTGAGCTAGTGAGAATAGTAACGTTCCTGTGCTTTTGTCAAGCAGGCTTTTCCTGGAGATATTTGTGAAAGTGCACGGAAGCCCTTACCTGTGCTTGTTTGTGTATACATTAAGGAAAACAGGCAAAAGTGTGTACTTTGAGAGACAGTTAAAAATTAACATTCTCTAATCATTTAATTCCAAACTCTTTCTCAAAAAGTTTGAAAAATGTACTAGTAGCTAATTTCAATGCGTTTACAATAGGTTTGGAACAAGAGGTTGAGTAAATTATGATGAAATGTTCTCTTCTGGGTGAAACTTTTGTGTCAGCATGACTGATAGTACTGTGAGTGTGTGTGTGTGTGTGTGTGTGTGTGTGTGTGTGTGTGTGTGTGTGTGTGTGTGTGTGTGTGTGTGTGTGTGTGTGTGTGTGTGTTTATTGCAGAGGATCTTTCTTGTGCTGGTTGAGCTGCAGGTTCATGCTGTACTGGCTGAGCCACTGGCGTGAGATCTGATAGAAGAATCCTGGAGTATTTCGACAATGTGATGATGGCATCAGCTACAAAAAAAAAAAAAAAAAAAAAAAAAAAAAAGAGGTGTCAAAGCTTACGCTACTCCTACATCCTACGTCATGCATCGCGTCACGTGTGACTCTTTTGGCGCAAGTCGACTTGCGTATGGTCGTCTGACGGCAGCTAGTTATTTTAGGCTGTAAAGATATAAATATGGATATTTTTCTTACAAAAACGCATCACTTCGCTTCAGAAGGCCTCATTAACCCCCTGGAGCCGTATGGAGTACTTTTAGAATGGATGGATGCACTTTTTTGGACTTCAAAATCAGGACCGCCATTCACTGCCATTATAAAGCTTGGAAGAGCAACGGCATTTTTAATATAACGAACGATTGTGTTCGTCTGAAAAAAGAAAGTCATATACACCTAGGATGGCTTGAGGGTGAGTAAATAATTTTTGGGTGAACTATCCCTTTAATTAATTTCCTCTAAATCAGTGATTCTCAAACGTTTTCAGGTGGTGTACCACTTAAATGAAACAGAAACTGTAGACCACCTAACACCCCAAATGGAAACCAGTTTTAATTGGGTAGTTAGCCCAAAAATAAAAATTCTGTCATCAATTATTCACCCTCATGTCATTCCAAACCTGTATTAATCTTTGTTTTCTTCTGTGTGATATAAAATATATTCTGAAGACTGCTGATAACTAAACCATTTTGGTTACCTTTGACTTCTATTGAATGAAAGAGTTGCTGCTTTAAATTTAAGTACAATCAACTAAGTAATTTCAACTTAAATTGCATTAAACTGACTTAAAAAATGAGTTGAATCTTATATAACTTATTAAAAAAAGTTAAAAATTAAGTTAAAGCAGGGGTGTCCAATCCAACTCCAACCCCAATGAAACACACCTGAACCAGTTAATCAAGGTCTTAATAGCCATACTAGAAATTTTCAGGTGTGTTGAGGCAAGTTGGAGCTAAACTCTGCAGGACAGTGGCCCTCCAGGACCGACTTTGGACACCCCTGAGTTAAAGCAATGTAAAAACATATGTTGTTATAACTTATTGATCATATATTTTTTTACAGTGCAAACAAAAACAGATAATCTTCTCAAAATATATTTTGTGTTCATGACAGTTTTAATTTTAGGGTGAACTATTCCTTTAAGGAGTGTATAAATCATCTTTTGTTTTTATCCTACTGTACATCTTGAAATAACTTTAATTTTCATCAGTCCATAATTTTGCTAGACTGCCGTCCCTGAATCTGACAATCTCTGTTCGGTTTTTGCCAAATATTAGTTGTTTTTATGCCTTTTGCAAGACGTTGCACCATTTCATGCTTTTCATCTTCCGAAAGATCTTTCTTTCTTCCCCATATTGCATGAGAACTGTGACTTACTTAATAATGTGGACAAACACTTTATCACTTAAACACTTTCTTTGAAAAACTAAAATATGAATATGTGCTCTAAATACTTTGTCAAAAAATGACTGTATTAACTGAATTCCTTGAACACACACACACACGTCTGGCGCGCTATCTTTCTGGGGACTCGCCATAGATGTAATGGTTTTTATTCTGTACAAACCATATATATTCTCTCCCCTTACACTGCCCCTACCCCTAAACCTACCCATCACATGAAACTTTCTGCATTTTTACATTTTCAAAAAACTCATTCTGTATGATTTATAAGCTTTTGTACTCATGGGAACCTCAATTTGAGTCCCCATGAGTCTGTGTGCATTCAGGTTGAAGTCCCCACCAGGCTAGAAAAACATGTACACACACACAAACACAAACCTTGGTTTGAATTAGAGCTCCAGGAGGGTCTTCTGGATTTTCTAGTTCAAGATCAGAAAGATTTGTGGTCTGAAAATAAAAAATAAAAGTCTGAATATGTAACAGCACACCTCTCCCCCCCAACAAGCCACATGAGGTATCAATCATGTCTGTAGCACAAAGGATGCAGGACAGGACAAAATCTGAATACTCAGTCCATAGCCGTCTCAGTCTCTACCCACCTGTGAGTCAGCGCTTGCGTCAGGGTGTCTGAGCTGGAGTGTTTTGAGCAGTCCTTCATGGGAGTGTAGTTTAGGTCTGGGACCTGACAGTCTCAGAATTTTTGACCCAGACTGTAGATGACACCAGAAATGTGCAGCTTGGCTGATGGGGAGGGGAAGAGAGAGAGAGAGAGAGAGAGAGAGAGAGAGAGAGAGAGAGAGAGAGAGAGAGAGAGAGAGAGAGAGAGAGAGAGAGAGAGAGAGAGAGAGAGAGAGAGAGAGAGAGAGAGAGAGAGAGAGAGAGAGAGAGAGAGAAAAGAGACAGAGGAAAGAGAGAGAGAGAGACAGAGAGAGAGAGAGAGAGAGAGAGAGAGAGAGAGAGAGGAGAGAGAGAGAGAGAGAGAGAGAGAGAGAGAGAGAGAGAGAGAGAGAGAGAGAGAGAGAGAGAGAGAGAGAGAGAGAGAGAGAGAGAGAGAGAGAGAGAGAGAGAGAGACAGAGGGGGAGAGAGAGAGAGAGAGAGAAAAAGAGACAGGGGAGAGAGAGAGAGAGAGAGAGAGAGAGAGAGAGAGAGAGAGAGAGAGAGACAGAGAGAGAGAGAGAGAGAGAGAGAAAAGAGACAGAGAGAGAGAGAGAGAAAAAGAGACAGAGGGGGAGAGAGAGAGAGAGAGAGAGAAAAAGAGACGGGGAGAGAGAGAGAGAGAGAGAGAGAGAGAGAGAGAGAGAGAGAGAAAGAAAGAAAAAAAAAAGAAAGAAAGAAAGAAAGAAAGAAAGAAGAGACTTTTTAGAAGCTTTAGTAATTTTGTGTTGCGTCTATATGGTTTTGTTTGGTAGTTTATTAGTTTTTTTATTTTGTTTTAGTTATTTTAGTACTTTGTGTTAAATTAAATGAAAGTGAGAAACGTTGCCTTTGAAACTATATATATATATATATATATATATATATATATATATATATATATTAAAAAAATAAAGAAAAATGTTTATTAACCATGTCCTGCATGGTTTTAGTTAACATTAATAATAACCCTGCTAACAAGTAAGCAGGCTATTTTTTCCATACAGATTGAATAAATGCATCTTGAGTGTACAATAATCATAATAATAATATCATTATCTCTTTTTTTGGACAAATATCAGGATTTTGTAAAGAATCATAGTTTTACAATCTGAATCTCTATACAATATAATTCCCAACTTTATGTTTAAGTTTCTATTTTTCCTGAAGTTGGTTGCACCACATGATCTTAATTTTTCAGATAAAAGCTTTTCAAATATTTTTAACGCCTTAACAAAACTGCTTCACTGTGTTTTCTAAGAAATATTCATAACAATAAAAGAGGTAACACTTCAGTTTAGGGTCCAATTCTCACTATTAACTAGCTTATTAGCATGCATACTACTAGGATACTGGCTGTTTATTAGTACTTATAAAGCACATATTAATGCCTTATTCTGCATGACCTTATACATCCCTTAACCCCAATACCTACTTAACAACTACCGTACTATTAATAAGCAGCAATTAGGAGTTTATTAAAGGGATAGTTCACCCAGAAATGAAAATTAGCCCATGATTTACTCACTCTCAAGTCATCCTAGGTGTATATGACATTCTTCTTTCAGACAAATACTAACAAATTATTAACAAATGCCCTGGTTCTTCCAAGCTTTATAATGGCAGTTTCTGTTTTGAAACAAGTGTTTCACACGGCTCCGGGGGATTTAATAAACGCCTTCTGAAGTGAAGCGATGCGTTTGTGTGAGAAAAATATCCAAATTTAAAACTTTATGAACTAAAATAACGAACTTCCGGCAGACGGCCTGCGCAAGTCGACTTGTCGTTAATTTCGAACAAATCTTTAATATGATTCGGGAACAACAACTCGTCTCAATCAATTCTGTTTTTGGGACTGTATGCATTGCATATGGGGCTGTCACGGCCCGGGTCAGACACTGATGACGAAACTAACATCTCGAAACCCGAAGACACGAGAGGTGAATTAATTTTTCCAGGGAACAGACGTTATAAATGTGAAGTGACAAAAGAAAGAACGACTCGGATTCGGAGGTGAGGTGAACTAACAGACTGCATAGCCTGAAGACCCAGCTAAGCAATTAATTAATCATTTCTTTCTCAAAGTTTGGCCTTGGCTGTGTAAGCTTATAATTAATGTTTTATTCCAAATGTGATCAACGTTTGCGTCAGTACAAGGTGTGTTGGGGAATTTAACGTGTCATTTTAATTATATTCTTCTGAAATTAATGAATTCTGACTTGAAAAAAGATTTGTTCATTTTGCTGAACGAGAGTCAAAGATCTGAATCCGTAAAATTATCTGAACTTCCCATTACTACAGAAGAATAACCCCTGACGCGATGTATCGGAGTATCGCAATTTTTTACGACTCTCACGTTCAAACAAATAGGCCTGGGCAAGAAACTCAAGTTACTCTTATATCAAATCCTCCGGCATTTCTCTTTAAAAATTCTCATTTTAGACTTCCAATTCATGACCGGTGTTTTGTTTTGCTCTATCCTCTGTGTTTCTGTGTTCGTCAATACGCATGCGTCTGGTCAGGGGTTACTCTTTCACCATAAATCGATACGTACGGCTGTCCGCCAAAAGCTAGATATTTTCATTTATATAAAGTTTTAAATATGGATATTTTTCTTACACAAATGCATCTCTTCGCTTCAGAAGGCCTTTATTAACCCCCCAGCCGTATGGATTTCTTTTTTGATGGATGGATGCACTTTTATCGAAACACCCATTCACTGCTAGCCTGACAAGCCAGCCCCACATCAAGATGTTGGGTCTGGGAACTCACCATTGGCAGGGCTCAATCCGAGGGGCGGGATAAACCGTTGTCTTTCAGATTCCCTCTGCATGCAATAGGATAGCACTACAACCAACTTGAGCAACGAAGGTGAAGTGGAGCTAGTTGATAGATTAAACTTTTGCCGTATCCGGTTGGCAAAATTCCGAACAATCTTCCTTTTTTAAGAATGATTTCATGCCGTTCTTTTCTCAAAGAAAAGCTTAACTCCAAGTCTTCCAGAGTCACAGCCAAAGCTGATTTGAAAGACCGCTGTTCACCAGCTTCTTTGTTTTCAAGTAGCACATGGAACCATCACAACTCTGCCGTCATTATGTTAAGCCCGCCCACCGACTCTATACACGATGTGATTGGCCTGACCAGAGTTTGGTTTTTCCAGCTCGCAAGCCAACGGAGAGTTGCTAGACGTCCCTGGCTGCAAATTAGATTTGCTGCCGCCAGGGTGCGTCAAGATTTCTAGGTTAATTCACTGCCATTATAAAGCCTGGATTAGCCAGGACATTTTTTAATATAACTCAGATTGTATTCGTCTGAAAGAAGAATGTCATATACACCTAGGATGACTTGAGGGTGAGTAAATCATGGGGTAATTTCATTTTTGGGTGAACTATCCCTTTAAGGCAAAAGTCAGAGTTAATAGTGAGAACTGGACCTTAATCTAAAGTATCGCCATAAAAGATTATGGCAAGTCATAGAAGAGGAATATTCAAGTTATTGTTTGTATGAAGTGCATTCATAATTGATTTTGTGAATAAATTAATAGATCTGAGCAATGACAAAAAAAGCAAGGATGGCTGCTGAATGAACCAGCTTACTCCAGTAATAACTTTGGCTATGTGCGAAGCGTCTCACCACAACTAGCTTTCATTATCTCATACTGAACAGTAGCAAAAGCAATAGACTTGTACCTTGATATTGCTGCCGGCTGAGAGGGCATGTCTAATGTGCTCCGTTGTAGCTGGAACAATGTAGGGATTTCCATCATGACAAGATTTTCCTCTGCCTCCTCAACTTGAAAGCAGTCTTTAAAAATGAACCATGGATTTACCTTGTCGCCATTTTCAGCCTGTAAAACAACCATGTTAAATATCACAGTAACACTTAGCACCGACATGTTTGAAAGTACAAACCCGATTCCAAAAAAGTTGGGACACTGTACAAATTGTGAATAAAAAAGGAATGCAATAATTTACAAATCTCATAAACTTATATTTTATTCACAATAGAATATAGATAACATATCAAATGTTGAAAGTGAGACATTTTGAAATGTCATGCCAAATATTGGCTCATTTTGGATTTCATGAGAGCTACACATTCCAAAAAAGTTGGGACAGGTAGCAATAAGAGTCCGGAAAAGTTAAATGTACATATAAGGAACAGCTGGAGGACCAATTTGCAACTTATTAGGTCAATTGGCAACATGATTGGGTATAAAAAGAGCCTCTCAGAGTGGCAGTGTCTCTCAGAAGTCAAGATGGGCAGAGGATCACCAATTCCCCCAATGCTGCAGCCAAAAATACTGGAGCAATATCAGAAAGGAGTTTCTCAGAGAAAAACTGCAAAGAGTTTGAAGTTATCATCATCTACAGTGCATAATATCATCCAAAGATTCAGAGAATCTGGAACAATCTCTGTGCGTAAGGGTCAAGGCCGGAAAACCATACTGGATGCCCGTGATCTTCGGGCCCTTAGACGGCACTGCATCAATAATGCATCATGAATAAAATATAAATTTATGAGATTTGTAAATTATTGCATTCCTTTTTTATTCACAATTTGTACAGTGTCCCAACTCTTTTGGAATCAGGTTTGTATGTCACCTCTAGAAAAATGAATGAATTTAGTATTATGTAACCACAGATAAATATGAACATACGTTTTCAGGAAACGCAAACCTTCCTGTTTCTGTCACAGATATAGCTGATAAGTCCTCTTTCCTGGCTTTGTCCTGGAATCCGCCCAAGTCTGAAGTCTGCTGGGGTTCTGTCCAGTCCGCAGAACTGAACGTGGACCATTCGTCAAACCCTTCACAACTTTGAAAACCATCTTCACCATAGCGGCCCAACATACACTCCCCCATTACACACAACAATGTAATCTAATAACACCTGAGACACTATTACAGTTCTATCTACATCTAGCTATAGTAGGATCAGCAGTGGTTGCCTCTGTATTGACCGTCTTTGTAGCTACGCTTTTGGCAATGTGCAGTTTGTTCTCTGGTGTCACACAGGAGGCAGGGAGTTCCCATTGTGTTTCAGAGGAAGGTTAGAGGACACTTGCTTCCTTCCAAAGACATTTCCTCAGTTGCTTCGATTTCCAGGAAGAGGACAGAACAATCTGAAGAGAGGGAGAAACAAATGTCCATGAAGTAAAATATTAAATTTGACATACACATTAAATTTTATTTACACTTTATTAATCCCTACAGGAAAATAGCATGATGTATTTGTGAAAGCTTGTTTCCACCATGGAGAAGAAGAAGAAAAAAAAGGTAATTTTGAAAAAATTCTCCCAATTCTGACTTTTATCTCCCAATTCTTAAAAAAGTTATGTTATAAACGAGTTTATACAAGTTATTGCAATTATGAGACTTACGATTTTTATATTGCAGAACATTGTGAGATATAAATTTGCAATTGCGAGTTATAGTCCAAATTGGGAGATATAAACACAGTTCTGAGAAGGGGAAAAGTCAGAATTGTGAGATAAAAAGATACAACAACAAAAAGAAATATATATATTAACAAGCTTCCATAAGTATTAAACACAATTTAAAAAATTTAAATAAAAACAGTTGAACAGAATGAGATAAAAATGTAAAGTAAAACAAAATATACAACTAGTATATACTATATACTAGTTTCTATTCCATGAGATGTAAACACCTTATAACATTTTTTTAACTATTATGTAGTATGTATTTTCGAACTTTCCAGTTTTACATAACTACACTTTTACAGCAATAATTGTATTATGTAAGAATTCTGTTATTTTTACATTTAAATAACCAGTTAACATATGTAAAAAAAAATAATAACCTGTTGTATGATGTTATAGAGAATGATACAGTTGCTTATAAAGTTATAATGTTGCCTTTTGACTCAAAATATATATTTTTTTTTTATTTTTTTATTATCGCATTCTTATTAAACATACTTTGCCTTTCCAACAGTGTAGGCTATTGGTCAGATTAACAGACCAGGTAAATAAACCTTCTGTGTCATACATTCTCTAAGTAAATCAACGTCTTGTGGTTAAACTGACTTACGCCAATAAAACAATAATCACACTTACCTTCATAAGCAAACAGCAATATGTGTGTAATGAAAGGCTGATTGCCTAGATAATAGTTTATCCACGTAGCATTTCCGCAATTTTCATGCCAAAAATCTGACGTCACGCGAACAGGCGTAGAAGTGAAGTGCGCACCTGATCGTGTCTAGAAGGTAACCGTCGTCCTACTGCAAAACTCTCGCGAGATTCACAGCGACTTACGGTTTTTGGGCCATGGAGTCATCGACGATCAAGGGTATTCCAGAAAGCAAGGCTAACTTACAGTCACATATACCTTGAACTCTCGGTTGGCTAACCCAAACCTTGCTTACTCGAGGTATACTGGTTCCAAAAACGAGTCCGAGAGTAATTTCAGACAATTCAGAGTATGTTCCCGGTTAACACGCAAGACATTCTCAACAGAGCGACGAATCGATGATTCACCATGGAAACAGACGCTAAGAAAGAGCGCGCCATTCTACTTCCTGTTCTTCTTTTGTTTAATGGCGATTTACACAACCTACTTAGTGCACATCACCACCTATTTGGTGGTTATGTCATCATTTTTTCAATGTCTTCGTTTAATAAGTAATCTTTATTCACTGAGAATAAGGATTATATTGTTTGTTTGATGCTAATCAAATAAATGCAGATCCATGTGTGAGATGACAATAAAATAAATAAGAAATATATTTAAATTGCATTAACATTTAAACTTTTATTTTAATTTTTTTATCTTTAGAATTAATATATAATACAAATTTGGTTATATTAATAACTATATTAATTATATAAAACACATCTGAGTACCTTTTAAGCAAACTAACCCTGGATCATGAGCTGCTCCGGAGCAGGTTATGTTCAGAGTGAGTTGCCATGGTTACTTACATACCCTGAAAGTTACCTCTGTTTTTGGAAGCGAAAGTTGAGGTTATCCGCTAATTTACATATTAAACATACCCAGGTATGTCACATAACCTGCTTTCTGGAATAACTTCTGGAAGTTTAAGGGACAGCTTTGGTTCCTGTCAACTGTGGTAGATTTTCCCCTATGCACCTGACTGAAGTAAAACCTGGGACGTCTCCTAATCGACGTCCCTAAACGTCTCCTGATCGGCGCTTACAAGTGTATCCTCTAGCGCGTCTCCTAATCGACGCTGGCTGAGTTGGTCAACATCTTGACCCCTATGAACACTGTCACTTGGGATTAAGATCTCTAGTGTTCTAGTGCCAGACAATGCCTTACACTCTAAAAAAAATATGGTTCTTTAAAGGTTCTTTACACAAAGTAACAGTTCTATTTAGAACCGCGTCGTCTTGAAGAACCCTTTATATTCTAAAATGGTTCTTTCTTTGTGTTAGAGTTTAGGGTTCTTTATTCCCGCCTTTTTGTTTTTCAAATCTGTAACTGTCAAAGCCACCTCATTACTGATTTATAGAGCTCAGCAGACTGTTAACACACTCTCGACAGGTAAATGGTTTTTATAACTTTAAAAAAAAAAATTTACTTTAAAGGTGCTGTATGTAAATTTTTGACTGTACTAAAGCATAAAAATACTATAATATGTTTGCAGATATTTAGGAAACATGCTGAGTTCACACATACTTGTTTCTCAGATAAACAATGCTACAGCCAGTGTGGGAATGTCTGTTTTTGTTTTAGTCACGTTGCTAATTTACCCAATAGTATTTCGACACCACAGGTTGCCAGTTGGTGGAAAACACAGCACATTGCAGTCATGGAAGCTAGCAAACAAACTGGATCAGATATCGCAGATTCTACCCAACCTAAAAGCATCAGCATCCATCAAAACATGGATACATCAACTCATCAACTTACAGTGTGTCTAAGTAATTAATACTTTATGCTTAAACATACCCAGTCACAAAAAAACATTAAAGCTATTCCATTAACACTGTAAAGGGCTCACGTATATTCTTTGGTAATTTTGACCTTCATTTGCATCTTTTTAAGTCACTACATCAACATCTTTCATCATGGGGGTGGGGGGATTCTGACAGTTCGAATTAGACTTCCTCAGGTTCGTAGACTTTTCCTGACCACCTGGCCAACCACGTGATGTAAAAGAAAACGTGATTCATCAGATCAGGTCTCCTTCTTCCATTGCTCCGTGGTCCAGTTCTGATGCTCACATGCCCACTTTTGGCGGTGGACATGGGTCAGCATGGGCACCCTGACTGGTCTGCTGGTCAGCTAGGCAGCCCCACACGCATCAAACTGTGATGCACTGTGTATTCTGACACCTTTCAATCAGAACCAGCATTAACTTCTTGAGCAATTTGAGTCTGTTTGATGGACCTGCATCAATGAGCCTTGGCTGCCCATGACCCTGTCACCGGTTCACCACTGTTCCTTCCTTGGAGCACTTTTGATAGATACTGATCACTGCAGAGCGGGAACACCCCACAAGAGCTGCAGTTTTGGAGATGCTCTGACCCAGTCGTCTAGCCATCACAATTTGGCCCTTGTCAAACTCGCTCAAATCCTTAAGCTTGCCCATTTTTCCTGCTTCTAACACATCAACTTTGAGGACAAAATGATCACTTGCTGCCTAATATATCCCACCCACTAACAGGAGCCGTGATGAAGCGATAATCAGTGTTATTCACTTCACCTTCACCTCATTATGTTATGCCTGAAATAAATGTGATAATTCTACTAACACTGTATACAGTGAACACCGGATGGCACTATAAAACAACTGCTTGTGCTCTAATGCAGCGCTTCTTTGCTGAGGGCCCCATCAATGCATATTTGAGTGTGTGTGCGTGTGTTCATGTTTTTCTATCCTGGAGGAGACTTCAACCTGAATGCACACTGACTCATGGGAACTCATGTCACCGTGGGGACCTAAACTGAGGTCCCCATGAGGTAACAAGCTTATAAATCATATAGAAATTAATTTTTTGAAAATGTAAAAATGCTGAATGTTTTGTGTGATGGGTAGGTTTAGGGGTAGGGTTAGTGTAAGGGGAGAGAATATGCAGTTTGTATAGTACAAAAATCATAACGTCTATGGAGAGTCCCCACAAAGATAGTGAACCAGACGTGCGTGCGGGGGGTATGCATAAATGTGAGCACTTGTTTCCTGTTTATACTAAATGAATGCAATGAATCAACATGTGGGAGATCTCCCACAAATGTGACAAAAACAAAAGCAAAAGTGATGAATGGAAAACAAACTGTCCTGTTGAAGTGATTCATGTTAAGTTCAAAGGGCACAGAGGTCAGATACTTAAGGCTGCAGGACACCAGAGGACATTATTTATGTATTTGCCAGTGATTATAATCAAAGGTCTTTGAAATAGACACATCAGCACCTGCAAAAGCTTTACTCACAAAAAAACACGATCATATGTAGTTTTCTGTGACTCTTTAGTTTGTTTTAATGTGAAGATTTGTGGATTATTATGACATGACACACAACCATTTAAAAAAAAAAAAAAAAACTGTTGTTTTGGAGTTTCAAAGCATAGTTTTAGAATCATGCCATTCGGCCCAGTGCCCTCAATTTCATCTGTTTATGTGTGTGTGTGAGAGAGAGAGAGATAAAGAGACAGTAAGAGTTCTGGTTCTCATTGAGCTTGGCATTACAAAAAATTTTACAGGCAAAAAAAAAAAAAAAACAGATGGAAGAACGCAGTACAGAGTAGGAGGAGAGAAAAGAGAGAGTTCAGGTTTGCACGGTGTCTTTAGATGTTTTTCACAGTCCATGTGTAAGTGGAGGTGAGTGGGAGTGTGTGTGTGTGTGTGTGTGTGTGTGTGTGTGTGTGTGTGTGTGTGTGTGTGTGTGTGTGCGTGTGCGTGTGCGTGTGCGTGTGTGTGTGTGTGTGTGTGTGTGTGTGTGTGTGTGTGTGTGTGTGTGTGTGTGTGTGTGTGCACCCATGCTGTTAATGGATTGCTAATTAAGGACTTCTCAGGTGAAGCCAGAAAAAGCAGGAGAGGAAATGGAGGAGTGGAGGCAGGTAAGATGAGACTGTAGAAAATAGATTATCAAATGAAGAGAGAAGATGGGGGGGCTGAAGGAGGGGCAGAAGGAAAAGAAAGGTATGTGTCTGTTTGATAATGTGAGAGGGAATATGGAGAGAGGAGAGAAGAGGAAGGAGGCAAAGAGATTAAAAAAGGCACAGAAAGATCATAAGAGAGGAGAGACTCTGGTAAGAATTTCTACACCAATTAAAAGAAATAGCAAAGGAATGAAAGGGTGATTCTGTCAGTATGACTGCTCTGTTAGCGTAACTCTATCTGCTCTGAGCCGTAACGTACAGTAATGACTTCCCAGTGATGGGGCCACTGCATTCTACACACACACTTCTAATGAGCACTCCGGGGCTTATACACAATACTGTGAGTTATTTAAAGAGAAGAGCGATCAGACGGATTCAGCTTTGATCAGGAGTAATGCTTTGAGGACTGTTCTCTTGATATTTATAAGTATGATCTCGCTTTTGTATGTTTTTGTACATACCAGGTTGATAAGATAGCGTAAATCTTTATACATGGAAATTGTTTTTACTTCATGTCTTGCGTGCAGTGTTCATTAGTTCTGTGTTTTCTTGATGAAATGAAGTGTGTCTCTCAGGATGTCCTCAAGAAGATTCAAATCTTTGGGAGAGAATGATTAATTTTTAAACACAATCCTCATTCCCCTGTACTCATTCTGAGAAAGTTTTAGTTTGGAGAAACAAACTTTATATGTCTGAGTGCATTCTGGGTGAGATTTTGCGATCTTGAACTTTAAAAGTCACCTGTTGAACACATGTTCCAGATCCATACACGTCCATCTGTGAGCCATGCACCTGCTGTGTCATCTGTTGTTCTTGACTGTGGCCTTTCACCTTGACATTGTCGTGGTAAGTGGTTTATAGTTGCTATGGTGAGAACATGTTGCTAATGCATATATTTTAAAATGTACACATTTACATTAACTGTAAAAAATATTTTCGTGATTTGTTATCACAACATTTTATCTTTTGTCAAATCAACTTAAATAATTAAAGTGGTTCAGATAACATCATATTTTGAGCTTCTATCTATGTATTAACTCAAATTTCACTTAACTTACTTTTTAAGTTAGACCAACAATATTTTATAACATGAATTAAATATTTAATCTATGTCTATAATATTTCATTTTAGTCTATTTGTCAATTCAACACATTTATAATTATAATATTTTAACATGATATTTAACAGCACTTTAAAACATGAATTAAACAAGCAGTTGTCAAATTAGTCAAATTAAAAAGTCACTTTTTATGTTTGAATTGTCAAATTAATAATATATTCCTTTCTTTTAATTTTAAGTGACACTATAGTCCCACATTTGCTATGCAATATCATACAAGCAAGAAAGAATATATTATATATGAATATATTCAGACCAACAGCACGATTTGATCACACACTCATAAAACCAAATAAATATTGTTGGTTTAACTTAAAAAGTAAGTTACCTGGTTGCCTTAAAATGTTGAGTTCATTGAAATGAAACAAATTAGTTAATACAACAAGGAGATTGGTTTAATAAATAGAAACTATTTAAAATAGAAATATGTTATCTGAACCACATTAATTATCTAAGTTGATTTGACAAATGATAAAAAGTTGTGATAACAAATCATGAAACAAATTTTTTACAGTGTAGTGTATCTATGAAAAATCTCCCATTAAAAATAATCCACAGCCTGTCTGGAACAAGCAAACAAAAGGTACAATTTTTCTAGGATTTGTTTTATTCTGAAAGTTTATTTTAAGTTTATTATAGGATACTATCAGGACAAAAGAGGTGATTTTGAAAGAGTTAAGCATGAAAGAGATGAAGGTTGAACAAAAGTAAGTAAGTCTGTAAAAAGCTTTCACACTTACTGTGCTGTAATGGTTAACAGACTGCTGTAAATGTGCACGTTCAATCTTTCTCTCTCATTCTTCTTTCTCTCTCTCTCTCTCTCTCTCTCTCTCTCTCTCTCTCTCTCTCTCTCTCTCTCTCTCTCTCTCTCTCTCTCTCTCTCTCTCTCTCTCTCTCTCTCTCTCTTCTGCACACATGCTGTTGCAATATGACACACATCCATCAAGTCCTAAACATGCTCAGTAATTCTGTCATGTATTTGAAGAAAAGCACTTAAGACAATGAAAAATAAATTACAGCATATTGTTGTTTACTACAAAGGCAGTGAATGTAATAGATAATAGATAGCATATAACAAAGTTTGGTATATAAAATAAGAGGTTGATGACAAGACCATGATTGGGTGGGAAAACGTCCCACATCTCTTGCAAATGCAAACTATGCAAACTATTTTAACTCTTGCGGTTTCCACAAACATATTAAGAAGCGCAACTGTTTTCAACATTTCAACGATAGTAGCCTAATAATAAATGATTCTTGTGGAATCATGTGACACTGAAGACTGAAGTAATGATGCTGAAAACTCAGCTTTACCATCACAGGAATGAATGCCATTTTAAAATGTAGCCAAATAGAAAACAGCTATTTAAAATTGTTTTCACAATATCACTGTTTTACTGTATTTTTGATCAAATACATGCAGTGGTGAGCGTAAGAGACTTAGTTAGTGTATCCAAAATGTCCTTTCATTTTCACATACACAAGAAATGTAACAATATCACAGACGAACAGAAGAACGCATCCCATGTGAATTACCTTATTTGTGTGTGTTTGGGTGTATAAGGGTGGAAGAGCCCAGCGTAAGCAGAGGCAGGCTGAAGAAAAGCTGAGGCCATATTTAGGCAGAGTGGATCCAGGTGAGACAGATATTCAACGGCACTCTTGTTTTATGAGAGGTTTTGTACATTATTTATTCAGTATAAAAATGTACTTCCTCTTTTACTACTAAACTCTGTCTCTCTTTCTGTTCTCATCTTATCCCGTTTTTTTTTTTTTTTCTTTCTCTCCTCTTCAGAATCACTGTGCCAGTTGTTGAAATGTCACAGTCCTGTTGGTTCCTGGTGCCAAGTAGTAAAGGAGGGGGGAGTTCTCACCCCTAAATGTGTCTGTCCAAAGACCTGCCCACAGTAAGACACACTCCATCAAATTAATAACAATGTTTTAAGACACCTGAGCTGATTTTAATGCCAAGCTTCTCAAAGCGAGCCAGCGGCATGAACAGTGAATCTCAGAGCTCAGTGTCATGATTAAGAACAGAAAAATGATGCAAGACACTCCTTACGGCTCACAGACTCCTTGGAATCAAACCAGCAGCCCAGACATTTAACTACTGGTATATTTGCTCTGTGCACTTAGTCTTTAATGCAGATAAAGGCCACACACAGGAAAAGAAAAAGAAAAGTAGTGCAGTCAGTCGATTAAAGAATTAGCTAGATTAATCACACATTTTTTTGTGATTAATCACGAAAACACTTCTACGTTTTTATATGTTTTTAATATATTTTATAATGTAATAATTTCATAGTTAATCTCTAAATGAAGAAAATAAAGACTTAAATAAAGACAAAATATTTTAAATACTTATTTAATGGCATCTTTTCATTAATGAAAGCCACTATTTTCATTTTTAACCATTAATTACAGCCATTCAACATTACAGTCATTGAAAGCTATCAATTGTTTAACATTTATTAGGCTTCAAAAAATATAACAACTTTTAATTTAAGTGAACTTAAAACATTCCTCACATAAACCCATAATAAATGTCATATACCTGTGCCCTTCCTATACGGAAATATACAGAAATTGAATAAAGTTATCAAACAGTTTGCACTGCATAATATAAATTAAATAATTATAAATTCAATATACAAACCCGATTCCAAAAAGTTGTGACACTGTACAAATTGTGAATAAAAACAGAATGCAATGATGTGGAAGTTTCAAATTTTATTCAGAACACAACATAGATGACATATCAAATGTTTAAACTGAGAAAATGTATAATTTTAAGGGAAAAATAAGTTGATTTTAAATTTCATGGCATCAACACATCTCAAAAACGTTGGGACAAGGCCATGTTTCCCACTGTGTGTCATCCACTCTTCTTTTTATAACAGTCTGCAAACGTCTGGGGACTGAGGAGACAAGTTGCTCAAGTTTAGGAATAGGAATGTTGTCCCATTCTTGTCTAATACAGGCTTCTAGTTGCTCAACTGTCTTAGGTCTTTGTCGCATCTTCCTCTTTATGATGCGCCAAATGTTTTCTATGGGTGAAAGATCTGGACTGCAGGCTGGAGTTTCAGTACCCGGATCCTTCTTCTACGCAGCCATGATGTTGTGGCTGCCCATGCCACACACACTCATGCAACCCCATCCCATCAGAGATGCAGGCTTCTGAACTGAGCGCTGATAACAACTTGGGTTGTCCTTGTCCTCTTTAGTCCGGATGACATGGCGTCCCAGTTTTCCAAAAACAAATTAAAAATTTGATTGGTCTGACCACAGAACAGTTTTCCACTTTGCCACAGTCCATTTTAAATGAGCCTTGGCCCAGAGAAAACGCCTGCGCTTCTGGATCAAGATTCAAGATTCAAGATTCAAGAGTTTTATTTGTCACATACACAGTTATATACAGAATATACAACCGGCAGTGAAATGTAAACAGGTCCGCTCCATGAACAGTGCAAATTCACAGTTAAAAACACAAGGAGGAAATTATAGCTGGCGCAGGTGGTACAGTCTTTGCCTGGCTTTTTTCACCTGTGTCTGAATGTGAGCAGTCCAGGTCAGGTCCTCGAGATGTTTACACCCAGGTACTTGAAGCTGCTCACTCTCTCTACTGGTGACCCACTGATCATGAGGGGGGAGTATGTCCGTTGCTGTCTCTTCCTGAAGTCCACAATCATTTCTTTGGTCTTGCCAACATTCAGAGAGAGACAGTTGTCCTGGCACCATGATGTTAGATGCTCCACCTCGTCCAAGTATGCCGTCTCATTGTTGTTGGAAATGAGGCCCAGGACAACAGTATCATCAGTAAATTTGATGATAGAGGTGGAGCTGTGTGTGGACAAACAGTCATGCGTGTAGAGAGAGTAGAGCAGGGGACTCAGGACACAGCCCTGTGGAGCTCCCACACTCAGGGTGATGGAGGTGGAGGTGAACTGGCCTACTCTCACCACCTGAGGCCTGCCAGTGAGGAAGTCTTCAGTCCAGTGGCAGAGAGAAGGATTCAGGCCGAGATCCAGGAGTTTGGCGGTTAGCTTAATGGGAACTATGGTGTTAAAGGCTGAGCTATAGTCAATAAATAGCAGCCTTACGTAGTTCCCACTTTTGCTGTCGATGTGAGTGAGGGAGGAGTGGAGGACATGAGAGATGGCATCTTCAGTCGATCTATTGGGACGATAGGCAAACTGAAGAGGGTCCAAAGTGTCAGGAATGAAGGCGCAAATTGTGTTTTTAATGAGTCTCTCAAAGACCTTCATGACTATAGATGTGAGAGCCACTGGACGATAGTCATTTAGGCAAGAGGGTTTACTGTTCTTAGGGACAGGGATGATGGTGGATTTTTTGAAGGAGGTGGGGACCACAGATGTAGCGAGGGACTCATTAAAGATAGATGTAAACAACCCGGTGAGCTGATCAGCACAGGACCGCAGAACACAGCCTGAAATACCATCTGGCCCAGCAGCTTTCCTGACGTCCACACGCTTGAGTGCCCTCCGAACTTCATCCTCCGAGACAGAGATCACGTGGTTGTTGCTGCTCTGAGTAATTCCCTCTGACGCCACTTGGCGGAGTCGCGTTGCCGCAATTACAGTCAAAGCGAGCGTAGAAAGAGTTGAACTCGTTCACAAGCGACGGATCAGCGCTCACCTCTGCAGAGGATTTAGATCCAAAAGAGCAGATGGACCTCAGACCTTGCCACATGCGCGCGAGTCGTTGAGTTGGAAATGAGACTCCACGCGATCCTTATAACGGAGCTTTGCGGCTTTAACTGAGAGCATAGCAGGACGATCTGTATTCAGTAATGTTCCCTGATAGGAGACCACCGTTGTATGCGGCAGTGCGTGTGTTCACTGCCGCGCGGATTGAATTGTCCACCCACGGTTTCTGATTTGGGAAGGACGTTATTGTTATTGTTTGCGTGGCTTTCTCTGTAAGCGTGTTGATGAAGCAAAGCGCCACATCCCTGAACTCGCTTACGTCAGCTGAACTCGTTCGGAACATGTCCCAGTTAACATCATCCAGGGCTGCCTGTAGCGCGGTCTCTGAGTGGGGTGACCAACGCTTAACTTCCCGCCTCACCGGGGGTTCCTGAACGAGCCTTTGTTTGTATTCAGGTGTGAGGAAAATGGCTGCATGATCCAATTTGCCAAAAGCTGGAAGTGGCCGCGCTTTGTAGGCGTTCTTAAACGGAGAGTAGCAGTGATCCAGTGTGTTTGCTCTTCGTGTAGGACAGGAGACGTGCTGGTGAAAGTTTGGCAAGACTTTCTTTAGGTTTGCTTTGTTAAAATCGCTTGCGACAATGAAAGCAGCATCGGGGTGTTTGTTTATGACGCTGCTGGTAACATCATGAAGGCCAGATAAAGCCAGCCCTGTGTCTGCCTGGGCGATCATGTTTAGATATGGCTTCTTTTTTGACCTATAGAGTTTTAGCCGGCAACGGCGAATGGCACGGTGGATTGTGTTCACCGACAATGTTTTCTGGAAGTATTCCTGAGCCCATGTTGTGATTTCCATTACAGTAGCATTCCTGTATGTGATGCAGTGCCGTCTAAGGGCCCAAAGATCACGGGCATCCAGTATGGTTTTCCGGCCTTGACCCTTACGCACAGAGATTGTTCCAGATTCTCTGAATCTTTGGATGATATTATCCACTGTAGATGATGATAACTGAGAAACTCCTTTCTGATATTGCTCCAGTATTTTTGGCCGCAGCATTGGGGGAATTGGTGATCCTCTGCCCATCTTGACTTCTGAGAGACACTGCCACTCTGAGAGGCTCTTTTTATACCCAATCATGTTGCCATTTGACCTAATAAGTTGCAAATTGGTCCTCCAGCTGTTCCTTATATGTACATTTAACTTTTCCGGCCTCTTATTGCTACCTGTCCCAACTTTTTTGGAATGTGTAGCTCTCATGAAATCCAAAATGAGCCAATATTTGGCATGACATTTCAAAATGTCTCACTTTCAACATTTGATATGTTATCTATATTCTATTTTGAATAAAATATAAGTTTATGAGATTTGTAAATTATTGCATTACTTTTTTACTCACAATTTGTACAGTGTCCCAACTTTTTTGGAATCAGGTTTGTGGATCAATCCTTACAAAAGTTCTTTAGTCAAGAGCAGTGAGTAATTATCTCTGTTACCTTTGTTCTTTGATTAACATTAATGATAGTCACAGCAGCAGGTTTATTAGGTTGCTGTCACTTTAAGACCTGCCACTGCTGCACATGACGCGGTCCTCACACGTGTCCTATTTTCTCACAACTCTTGATGTTCATTAAAGACTTTATTTTACTCATTTAAGACTGCTCTTATGAGGATAGGCCTACTCAACAAAACTGACATTTTGACATAATTGTGTGTGTTATTGTTCATTCAAGCGCAAAAGAGAACTCGATTCTGGCGCACTCTCTGTGTATGGAAGCCAAAAGGTTAAAAAACACGTTTTTAAAAATTTTGGTCTTCCATATCTGTGCGTCGCGTGTGTCACATAGACGGGACATTCTCTTTTGAATTGCCACGCTTGAAGTATGACAGGAAAAACAGATGCTTAATGTTAAACTGTCATATTGAAAAAGTCATAATAAAACATTATATCCTTCAAAACCAGTTTTTGACTGGTTAATAGACTGTTAACTGACATATTAAACTGTGCCAAGTGTAAGGTTTGGTGGAGGGGGGATTATGGTGTGGGGTTGTTTTTCATGGGTTGGGCTTGGCCCCTTAGTCCCAGTTAAAGGAACTCTTAATGCTTCAGCATACCAAGACATTTTGGACAAATTCATGTCTCCCAACTTTGGGGAAGGCCCCTTCCTGTTAACATGCTACAATCAATAGTTTTTTGATTTATTTATTTATTTTACATTTTCTTTTTCTTTTTTAATCCTCAATGCAAGTGAATTTAATGCAGTCTGTATTTTCTTTTATCTTGTGTAGTTTTATTCATGTTTTTAATGTTACACAACAATTGACCTGCCTTTGGCTGCTTCATCTATTTTAAGTGACAGATAATTTATGCCAAAATACTGCAGTTTGAAATGACGTGAATCTGTGATGAACACAACAAAAGATATAAAGAGCATTTTCTCATTCCATTTACAAAAGAAGCTATTTTTGCACAATTATTAATTCATTATTTGCGTCTAGCATTGTTACCTGCTGTCCATGTATGTGTGTGTATATATATATGTGTTGTTTGCTACAGGCAGGGGGCACCAGTGTGCAGCGTTTTGGGGAAGACGTACAGCAACGAGTGTCTGCTTCACAAGGAGGCCTGCCGCAAAAAACGGCGCATTGGCAAGGCACACAGTGGAGCTTGTCTGGGTAGAAAGGCACACACGCAAAAACAGCTGTCATTTCAGTTTCCTTATACTTAAATGCACATTTATGAATTGTGTGTTGTGGTTTCTCTGTCAGTGAGCGGGGGAGAGTGTTCTCAGGAAGAGTTCGGTCAGTTCCCGTACCGTCTGCTGGACTGGTTCTTACTCCTCAGCAGAATGGGAGAGAGATACACACCACCGGCACCCTCGCAAAGATGCCTCACACACACACAGCGAACCCAGCTCGCACAGGTTACACACATGATACACAGCCACAATGCATTCATGCTGCTTGCTTTTCATACAGGTTCATCACACACGCACTGACTCAAATACTGTAACATATGTTGTGTGTATGTCTGTGTGATGCTTTAAAAAAAGTGTCAAAGAGTCAAAAGTAACTTGGTTCATGTAGATGCAGGTCTCCGGATATAAAATAAAAACCGAAAAGGTACTAATATGTACCTTAAGGTACTAATACACACTCTTAAAGTACTGATATGTACCTTTTAAGGTACTAATATGTACCATTTAGGGGTGAGTAAGGTACAAAGATGTACCTTTTCACTTTTGTAACTTAAGGTACCGCCCCAGTGACAGCACTGTACCTTTTTTTCTTAGAGTGTAGACAGTAATGATCATTTGCTCATTGGGTATTTGTGCATTGATCTTTAAATGATTAAATGGGAACCCTATAAAACAGTTTCTAACAGGGCTTTCGTTAAGGAACTCAATACAACAGTTTTTATGATCTAGATCAATTCAAAGTTTCCCTAAGCAGAGGAAAGAGCGTGTTTTATCGTGCTAAAGCTAACAGCAACACATGGGATTTTAAACCCCCTCAAATGGAAAACACCAAGTGCTATATGTTTAGTAAACAACCATTAAAGTCGCAATGAAATATAAATAGATACCGATTTTTTCTTTAGTATTGTGACGTTGATCCCAGTGTAACAGATTAATCGAAAAAGAAATTAAAGGCCTGTCCAAATACCCACACTTGCGGTCTTTGCACTTAAAGGTCTATTTACATTATGTATTTCCTGTATTTTGCCCAAGTGTTCAAGAACTTTTAAATTCCAAACCCGTAAGACTTTCGTTCATCTTCGGAACACAAATGAAGATTGTAACGTTGTTCATAAGATCAGGGAAGAAGGAGGCGGGAACCGGCGAACATTTAAAAACTTTAATCAAAAATAAACAAATAAAATACAATAAACTACATACAAAACAAACTGCAACATATAATCCAGGCCTGGTCTTCTCTCGTCTTGCACTGTCGTCGATCCTCCTTTTATGCTCCCATCACTCCTCCGTGAGACGAGACCGGTGTGGCGCACAACTGATGCTCATCATCATTCACCACCGGCCCGCTCTCACGGTCCCTCACCTCGCTGCTCGCCACAAAGATCTTTTTGATGAAATCTGACATCTTTCTGTTCCTCCATTAACAGCTACATAACTGACACCTTGACTCTCTAAACAGTTCATAAAGAGATCGTAAAACTAATCCATATGAATTGAGCGGTTTAGTCCAAATTTTCTGAGAAGACACGATCACTTTATATGATCAACAGATTGAATACTTTTATTCACATATAAATATTCATCAACACATACATCAATTATGATAAGCGGAAGCTCAAGTGTGTTTGCTTGACGTGAGAGAACCAATGAGGTTCATTCTCGTGTTACACAGCACATTTGAGCTTCCTCAAAAACCAATGAGGTTCATTCTCGTGTTACGCAGCACATTTGAGGTTCCTCAAAAACCAATGAGGTTCATTCTCGTGTGATGCAGCACGTTTGAGCTTCAACAAGAACCAATGAGGTTCATTCTCGTGTGACGCAGCACGTTTGAGCTTCCACAAGAACCAATGAAGTTCATTTTCGTGTTACGCAGCACGTTTGAGCTTCCTCAAGAACCAATGAGGTCCATTCTCGTGTTACGCAGCACGTTTGAGCTTCAACAAGAACCAATGAGGTCCATTCTCGTGTTACGCAGCACACTTGAGCGTCCTCGAGAACCAGTGAGGTTCATTCTTGTGTTGCGCAGCACGTTTGAGCTTCAGCAAAAAACAAAGAGGTTCATTCTTGTGTTACGCAGCACGTCTGAGCTTCAGCAAGAACCAATGAGGTTTATTCTTGTGTTATGCAGTGCGTTTGAGCTTCCTCAAGAACCAATGAGGTTCATTCTCGTGTTCCGCAGCACGTTTGAGCTTCCTCAAGAACTAATGAGGTTCATTCTCGTGTTCCGCAACACGTTTGAGCTTCAGCAAGAACCAATGAGGTTCATTCTCGTGTTACGCAGCGCGTTTGAGCTTACTCAAGAACCAATGAGGTTCATTCTCGTGTTACGCAGTGCGTTTGAGCTTCCACAAGAACCAGTGAGGTTTATTCTTGTGTTACGCAGTGCGTTTGAGCTTCCTTAAGAACCAATGAGGTTCATTCTTATGTTATGCAGTGCGTTTGAGCTTCAGCAAGAACCAATGAGATTCATTCTCGTGTTAAGCCGGGTACACACTGTGAGATTTTGGCCACGATTTGGCCGTCTGAGACAAATTTTGCAAATCCTAAAAGATTCCTCTGATCTTAGGCTAAAATCTGAAGTCTTTGATCATTAGTTTGATATGTTCACCAGCAGCCGATTAATGACCGCTGCAATCAAATTTTACCTCAGACAAAATTCTGGCAGTGTCAGAAGATTTGGTGCACAGTCCTGCAGTGTGACTTCTTCGTTTCTTCGTTTTTTCAAGACACTCCGGATGAGTTTTCTTGCATGCGTCCGTTTTAGCGCACCTCAAATATCATACAGTCTGACATTAACAACAACTTAGGTCGTACAGTGTGAAATGGCTTACAGCGCGGCTCATGTTCGTACAGTCTGACAAGAAACAATCGTAAAGGACTATTATAAATCGTACAGTGTGTACCCGGCTTTACGCAGCACGTTTGAGCTTCCTCAAGAACCAGTGAGGTTCATTCTTGTTTTACACAGCACGTTTGAGCTTCAGCAAGTACCAATGAAGTTCATTCATGTGTTACCAATGAGGTTTGTTCTGGCACGTCAAGCAGGTTCGGTTGAGTTTTGAAATTCAAACAGCTTTTTGAAATTCAATCTGTTCATCATAAAGCGATCAAGTCTCTTAAGAAAATTTGACCGCTCAATTCATTTGGATTCGTTTTACGATCTCTTTATGAACTTTTTGAAGCATCAAAGTGGTAGTTGCGTAGCTGTCAATGGACAGTGCAGAACTGGATCAGATTTTTTTATAAATATCTTCATTTTTGTTCCAAAGATAAATGAATGTCTTATGAGTTTGGGACAACACAAGGGTGACTAAATGATGACAGAATTTTAACTCTTTAAATAAGCTGTTTTCTCACAAAAGCAGTTTATTCAGCATAGTGAAGCCTCTCCTCCATAAAAAATGTCTACAATATAATATTATATAATATAATAATTTTTATTTGGGGGAGGGGTGCTACCTCCCGGAAAAGAGTTTTTGCTGGGTAAGATGTCTGAAGTACATAGTGTACCGTATAGTGTTAGAATGCAGTGTATAGTAGCCTACATCATTTGGGACGAAGCTCTTTTAGCACTATTGTAAGCCTGTAGGCTTGCTAATTAAAGGCTAAATGATTATTTCGCTTCAGTAATATAATGAGATACTCAAATTTTCTCCCTTTTACTCTGCGTAACATACTAACTAAAACTAACAACTAAAAACATATCTTTTCTTACAGTATTTCCAACCCTCCTCTGCTTAGTGATCTGCTATATTTTTTTGTTGTTTTTTGTTTTGTTTTTGTTTTTTCTCATTGTACAAACCAATTCCCAAAAAGTTGGGACACTGTACAAATTCTGAATAAAAAAGGAATGCAATAATTTACAAATCTCATAAACGTATTTTTTATTCACAATTGAATATAGATAACATATCAAAGGTTGAAAGTGAGACATTTTGAAATGTCATGCCAAATATTGGCTCATTTTGGATTTCATGAGAGCTACACATTCCAAAAAAGTTGGGACACGTAGCAATAAGAGGCCGGAAAAGTTAAATGTACATATAAGGAACAGCTGGAGGACCAATTTGCAACTTATTAGGTCAATTGGCAACATGATTGGGTATAAAAAGAGCCTCTCAGAGTGGCAGTGTCTCTCAGAAGTCAAGATGGGCAGAGGATCACCAATTCCCCCAATGCTGCGGCCAAAAATAGTGGAGCAATATCAGAAAGGAGTTTCTCAGAGAAAAATTGCAAAGAGTTTGAAGTTATCATCATCTACAGTGCATAATATCATCCAAAGATTCAGAGAATCTGGAACAATCTCTGTGTGTAAGGGTCAAGGCTGGAAAACCATACTGGATGCCCGTGATCTTCAGGCCCTTAGACGGCACTGCATCACATACAGGAATGCTACTGTAATGGAAATCACAACATGGGCTCAGGAATACTTCCAGAAAACATTGTCGTGAACACAATCCACCGTGCCATTCGCTGTTGCCGGCTAAAACTCTAAAGGTCAAAAAAGAAGCCATATCTAAACATGATCCAGAAGCGCAGGCGTTTTCTCTGGGCCAAGGCTCATTTAAAATGGACTGTGGCAAAGTGGAAAACTGTTCTGTGGTCAGACCAATCAAAATTTGAAGTTCTTTTTGGAAAACTGTGACACCATGTCATCCGGACTAAAGAGGACAAGGACAACCTAAAAGTTGTTATCAGCGCTCAGTTCAGAAGCCTGCATCTCTGATGGGATGGGGTTGCATGAGTGCGTGTGGCATGGGCAGCTTACACATCTGGAAAGGCTCCATCAATGCTGAAAGGTATATCCAAGTTCTTGAACAACATATGCTCCCATCCAGACGTCGTCTCTTTCAGGGAAGACCTTGCATTTTCCAACATGACAATGCCAGACCACATACTGCATCAATTACAACATCATGGCTGCGTAGAAGAAGGATCCGGGTACTGAAATGGCCAGCCTGCAGTCCAGATCTTTCACCCATAGAAAACATTTGGCGCATCATAAAGAGGAAGATGCGACAAAGAAGACCTAAGACAGTTGAGCAACTAGAAGCCTGTATTAGACAAGAATGGGACAACATTCCTATTCCTAAACTTGAGCAACTTGTCTCCTCAGTCCCCAGACGTTTGCAGACTGTTATAAAAGAAGAGGGGATGCCACACAGTGGGAAACATGGCCTTGTCCCAACGTTTTTTAGATGTGTTGATGCCATGAAATTTAAAATCAACTTATTTTTCCCTTAAAATTATACATTTTCTCAGTTTAAACATTTGATATGTCATCTATATTGTATTCTGAATAAAATATTGAAATTTGAAACTTCCACATCATTGCATTCTGTTTTTATTCACAATTTGTACAGTGTCCCAACTTTTTGGAATCGGGTTTGTATATTTGTATGTCTATGTTCTATATTGATGCTGTATATGTTATTTTCTTGTACAGCGACCTTGAGCTTTGGAAAGGCACTATATAAATAAAACTTATTAGATATACTTTAAAATACATTATTTAATTGAGAATAAATAAAACTCAAAGTGATTTTCTATCTTTTTTAATAAGGCACCAAATCAAGCACCAATAAAAAAATCTCAGCCTATAGAATAGGGGATCTTCTTTTCAGTTAATTTGTGATAAAAGCTTCAAGTCCTGATCTTTTTTTCTTTTGTCTCACATTTTCTTCTTTTCTCCCTTTCTCTTTCAGAGGAGGTTTGTTCTGTTGGATCGTAACAGGGACGGGAAGTTAAGCAGGAGAGATCTGAGAAAGCTTCACTATAAGCGGATGCCACTGGAGCACTGCGCTCAAAGATTCTTCCAGTAACACACACAAAGAAAATGACACCAGTGCCTATAGACACACACAATCACCTCACCACTGTGATTTTGTAGTGTTTTCTCCTGTCTGACCTTCTCTGTATTTGCATAATATTACAGCAAACCCTCCCCAGCATCCTTCTAAATTATAGTACACATGCCTTTAGGATGTCACCCACCCCTCTCTCTCATCCTCTTTCAATCTCTCTCTTCACTCACTCATCCACTTGATCTCTCTCTCTCATTCAGAGCTGTGAATGCTTATTGCCTTCCTACTGTTCTAATGTGAGTGGTGTCCTTTACGGCTGATAGCTGCAGGGAGAGACGTAGAGGAATGGAGAAATCAAAAACGAGAGAGATAGCGAAGAGAGTCCACTTGTAGAATTCAACAATACAGTATGTGTGTGTGTGTGTGTGTGTGTGTGTGTGTGTGTGTGTGTGTGTGTGTGTGTGTGTGTGTGTGTGTGTGTGTGTGTGTGTGTGTGCAGGTCATGTGACAAGAACAAGAATAAGAAGGTGACCCTGAGGGAGTGGACATCCTGTCTGGTTAATCGGTCAGAGCGCTGGTTTCAGGATTTCATGTGTAAGTCTATATTAGTTTCATCTGAATATGAGATTCTCATGTGTAAGCATGTGCAAACACTTACACACACACACATCAATGTGTCTGTTCTTCCTCTTTCAACCGCAGCCGTGAAGATGGGCTCACCAAAGCTGTGTCCTGTCCCAGACAACAACCTTTAAATTTAGATGTTTTATCTGTGTACAATCATATTTTAAAGTACTGATGGAACAGAATCCTGATCCAGTCCGTTACTGATTATCAAAATCTGTAATTGTTAGATTTTTTCTATAAAAATGATTATAAATCATTTATTATTACATTTATTATTATTAATAATATCAACCATTAGTATATATTTTTGCAAGTTTGTATGTGTGTATATATATATATATATATATATATATATATATATATATATATATATATATATATATATATATATATGATTCATCAGACCAGGCCACCTTTATCCATTGCTCCGTGGTCCAGTTCTGATGCTCACGTGCCCACTGTTGGCGCTTTCGGCGGTGGACAGGGGTCAGCATGGGCACCCTGACTGGACTATGGTGCCTGACTATGCAGCCCCATACGCAACAAACTGCGATGCACTGTGTATTCTGACACCTTTCTATCAGAAACAGCATTAACTTCTTGAGTAATTTGAGCTACAGTAGCTCGTCTGTTTGATCGGACCACATGGGCCAGCCTTCGCTTCCCACGTGCATCAATGAGCCTTGGCTGCCCATGACCCTGTCGCCAGTTCACCACTGTTCCTTCCTTGGAGCACTTTTGATAGATCCTGACCACTGCAGACCGGGAACACCCTACAAGAGCTGCAGTTTTGGAGATGCTCTGACCCAGTCGTCTAGCCATCACAATTTGGCCCTTGTCAAACTTGCTCAAATCCTTATGCTTGCCCAATTTTCTTGCTTTTAACACATCGACATTGAAGACAAACTGTTCACTTGCTGCCTAATATATCCCACCCACTAACAGGTGCTGTGATGAAGAGATAATCAGTGTTCAGTCAGTTCAGTCAGTGGTCATAATGTTATGCCTGATTGATGTGTGTGTATATATATATAGTACATGCTTGCAAAAAATATTTATGGGTTATGGGTTGTAATAGTTGCTTCACCCTTGCTATATTTAAAGTCTGATAAAATTGGAACATAATAAAAGTCTAAACATTCCTGTTACTTTTTTGTTGCTTTGTGCATGTATTTGTCTGTGTGTTGTGACTCACTGCTGCAATCTAGTCAACAAAAACTGCTTTTTGAGGGACACCGCGCATGTATCATGGATCACACAAGCAATTACTGCAGAGAGGGAAAGAGAGAGAGAGAGAGAGAGAGAGATCGGGCTATAACCTTAAACAGAGGGATAGAGAGCAGATTAATTGAGGGGTGGTGTTTAATAGGAGAGAGATGGAGGGAGAGATGGATGGCCCATGAGAGAGATAAAAGACTACGTGAGCAGGGATGAGAGGAATAGATAATATGGTAGAGTGAGACGGAGAAAGTGGAAGGACACCAAAAGAGAGAGAATCTCGTAATGCACTCACAGAATGGGACAGGGAGGGGGACAAGTTACAGTAAACCATTGCAAATGGAGGAGAGAAAATAGATTGAAGCATGAAAAATGGATCAGAAAGAGAGAGACGGCGGGGGGAGGGGTGTGAGAGAGAGAAAGAGTTGCAGAAGGGTGTTATAAAGGGTGGGAAGAGATTGTTAGATGGAAAGAAAAAAAGAGGAGAGTAACTAAATGGCATCCCACCACAAAGTAACTTCCCCTTCCAGTACATCGGTGATGTCTTCCACTTTTCCAAACGCTAAACGCTTCCAATCATTTCTGCCAAGTGTGAAAAATTGATTCTCAACATTTGAAAACAAGTAGATGGAGTTTTCCATGTATATACGACCCCAGGAAGTGCAGCACAATAATCAGATCTCATTACATTTGTAGCTTTTAAAGTGGGTTTGGTTTCCTGTAGCTGTAGTGCAGTCAAGAATCATCTCATCTGGCAGCCTCTTCTGCATTGTTTTGCTTTATGGTGCGGTTTGATATATGTCATCGTGTTGCGTGATCATTCTGTGTTGTGACATTTTGGGGTTATGTTGTCTTTAATGTGTGCTGTTTTTCTTGTGTCTTTGTGTTCTTAACATGCAATGTCGTTTGGTCCTGTGTTGTCTTAGGAAATGTACTGCTCTGTGGAATACCTGATTGGGCAATGGCAGCATATACATACCAAATATTTATTCAGGTACACTCACCTAAAGGATTATTAGGAACACCTGTTAAATTTCTCATTAATGCAATTATCTAATCAACCAATCACATGGCAGTTGCTTCAATGCATTTAGGGGTGTGGTCCTGGTCAAGACAATCTCCTGAACTCCAAACTGAATGTCAGAATGGGAAAGAAAGGTGATTTAAGCAATTTTGAGCATGGCATGGTTGTTGCCAGACGGAGTATTTCACAATCTGCTCAGTTACTGGGATTTTCACACACAACCATTTCTAGGTTTTACAAAGAATGGTGTGAAAAGGGAAAAACATCCAGTATGCGGCAGTCCTGTGGGCAAAAATGCCTTGTTGATGCTAGAGGTCAGAGGAGAATGGGCCAACTGATTCAAGCTGATAGAGGAGCAACTTTGACTGAAATAACCACTCGTTACAACCGAGGTATGCAGCAAAGCATTTGTGAAGCCACAACACGCACAACCTTGAGGCGGATGGGCTACAACAGCAGAAGACCCCACCGGGTACCACTCATCTCAACTACAAATAGGAAAAAGAGGCTACAATTTGCACGAGCTCACCAAAATTGGACAGTTGAAGACTGGAAAAATGTTGCCTGGTCTGATGAGTCTCGATTTCTGTTGAGACATTCAGATGGTAGAGTCAGAATTTGGCGTAAACAGAATGAGAACATGGATCCATCATGCCTTGTTACCACTGTGCAGGCTGGTGGTGGTGGTGTAATGGTGTGGGGGATGTTTTCTTGGCACACTTTAGGCCCCTTAGTGCCAATTGGGCATTGTTTAAATGCCACGGCCTACCTGAGCATTGTTTCTGACCATGTCCATCCCTTTATGACCACCATGTACCCATTCTCTGATGGCTACTTCCAGCAGGATAATGCACCATGTCACAAAGCTTGAATCATTTCAAATTGGTTTCTTGAACATGACAATGAGTTCACTGTACTAAAATGGCCCCCACGGTCACCAGATCTCAACCCAATAGAGCATCTTTGGGATGTGGTGGAACGGGAGCTTCGTGCCCTGGGTGTGCATCCCACAAATGTCCATCAACTGCAAGATGCTATCCTATCAATATGGGCCAACATTTCTAAAGAATGCTTTCAGCACCTTGTTGAATCAATGCCACGTAGAATTAAGGCAGTTCTGAAGGTGAAAGGGGGTCAAACACAGTATTAGTATGGTGTTCCTAATAATCCTTTAGGTGAGTGTATATACTGTATTTATTTTAAGCATACAACTGTTGATAGATAAATTCAGAGCATGAAAACTGGTAAGAGACAAAAATCAACTCAATATTTCATGTCCATATATTGGGTAAGAATGTGTATGTCAATGGCACAATTGACCAATCAGAATCAAGTAGCGAGATGCGTAATAATTTGTGCTGCCTGGCACACTATATACTATCTCTCACGTACTGTAAATACGTGTGTATTATTGATCAAATAATTTTGACTTTCTTACAAAATATTTGAAATATTACTACAATTTGAAATGTTTTCTTCAAACCAGATTCCAAAAAAGTTGTGACACTGTACAAATTGTGAATAAAAACAGAATGCAATGATGTGGAAGTTTCAAATTTCAATATTTTATTCAGAATACAACATGACATATCATATATATTGATGACATATCAAATGTTTAAACTGAGAAAATGTATCATTTTAAGGGAAAAATAAGTTGATTTTAAATTTCATGGCATCAACACATCTCAAAAAAGTTGGGACAAGGCCATGTTTCCCACTGTGTGGCATCCCCTCTTCTTTTTATAACAGTCTGCAAACGTCTGGGGACTGAGGAGACAAGTTGCTCAAGTTTAGGAATAGGAATGTTGTCCCATTCTTGTCTAATACAGGCTTCTAGTTGCTCAACTGTCTTAGGTCTTCTTTGTCGCATCTTCCTCTTTATGATGCGCCAAATGTTTTCTATGGGTGAAAGATCTGGACTGCAGGCTGGCCATTTCAGTACCCGGATCCTTCTTCTACGCAGCCATGATGTTGTAATTGATGCAGTATGTGGTCTGGCATTGTCATGTTGGAAAATGCAAGGTCTTCCCTGAAAGAGATGACGTCTGGATGGGAGCATATGTTGTTCTAGAACTTGGATATACCTTTCAGCATTGATGGTGCCTTTCCAGATGTGTAAGCTGCCCATGCCACACGCACTCATGCAACCCCATCCCATCAGAGATGCAGGCTTCTGAACTGAGGGCTGAGAACAACTTGGGTTGTCCTTGTCCTCTTTAGTCCGGATGACATGGTGTCCCAGTTTTCCAAAAAGAACTTCAAATTTTGATTCGTCTGACCACAGAACAGTTTTCCACTTTGCCACAGTCCATTTTAAATGAGCCTTGGCCCAGAGAAAACGCCTGCGCTTCTGGATCATGTTTAGATATGGCTTCTTTTTTGACCTATAGAGTTTTAGCCGGCAACGGCGAATGGCACGGTGGATTGTGTTCACGACAATGTTTTCTGGAAGTATTCCTGAGCCCATGTTGTGATTTCCATTACAGTAGCATTCCTGTATGTGATGCAGTGCCGTCTAAGGGCCCGAAGATCACGGGCATCCAGTATGGTTTTCCAGCCTTGACCCTTACACACAGAGATTGTTCCAGATTCTCTGAATCTTTGGATGATATTATGCACTGTAGATGATGATGACTTGCAATTTTTCTCTGAGAAACTCCTTTCTGATATTGCTCCAGTATTTTTGGCCGCAGCATTGGGGGAATTGGTGATCCTCTGCTCATCTTGACTTCTGAGAGACACTGCCACTCTGAGAGGCTCTTTTTATACCCAATCATGTTGCCAATTGACCTAATAAGTTGCAAATTGGTCCTCCAGCTGTTCCTTATATGTACATTTAACTTTTCCGGCCTCTTATTGCTACCTGTCCCAACTTTTTTGGAATGTGTAGCTCTCATGAAATCCAAAATGAGCCAATATTTGGTACTTACAACATTTGATATGTTATCTATATTCTATTGTGAATAAAAAATACGTTTATGAGATTTGTAATCTACTGCATTCCTTTTTTATTCAAGTGTCCCAACTTTTTTGGAATCGGGTTTGTGTTTTATTATATTTTGAAATGTCATTTAAAAAAGCTGAATTTTCAGCATCATTACTCCAGTCTTCAGTGTTACATGATCCTTCAGAAATCATTCTAATATGCTGATTTGCTGCTCAAGAAATATTTCCTATTATTATTTTTGTGGAAACAGATTTTTTTTAAAAAAAATTTTACGGTATTGTAAAAACTATATTGCTGACAGGAATGCACTTTTAATGAAAGTCTATTGGAACAATTGTATGTTTGCCCCATACACTTCCATTCCAGTGCATTAGACAAATTATTTTCTGTGCTAATTCTGTGTCAATAGAACTTAACTTGTATTTAACCCAGAATATTCATTTAAGGGTGTGCATGTGTTCAGGAATGAGTCCTGTCTGTTTAAGGAGATAAAAAAGCATTTTAATAGATCTATTTTCAGCAACGTTTCAAAGCTTGGCAGATCTTTAATGAATGTGTGGCTAAGTCAGAAAAAAAAGGAGAGACAGCCTTTTATCTAAAAATTAAATGAAATGTGGTCTAGTGGGGAGACACGACCCCTGGGGTCAAATCAGACCCCCTCACCCCCTCTCTCTCGGGACCCTCCCCCTCAATCAGCTTTAACTGTTTCAAGGAGAGAGTGAGACACATACATACCATCTCATTAACTGATCTATTGTCATATGCTCTGCTTCAGACTGTGTGACAGCACACACACACACGTTTGAACCTTACACCCCATCTCTGGTCACATCTCCAGTGCCTCTCTGAGGCCACACAGACAGATATCCTGCTGCTGTAATGGACGCAGATGCAGAAATAACAGTTCCATATGGAATTGTTGTGGATGAGATCATGTACATGTGTCATGTGCTAAACTCCCATTGGACGAGATATCATAGTGACCCTATGACCTGCCGCAGGCATGACATCACATGCTGGGAGGTCAAGCTAAACTCTGGGTAAAAGTGACGTGTTGATTGGTTAAAAAGACAATGCACATGACAGCTTAAGATTTATGAGTGATTTTTTCCCTCAATCATCTTTTCTGTTATTCTTATTTTTGGGGAGCAATTTTAGTTTTAATGTGCTTTATTGCTATAAAAATACATTTGTATTGCCAATGAAAAATGTAAATTCAATGTAAAATAAAGTCAAATAACTAGTGCAAATGAATAAATAGCCTTAACACATCAAGTTTGTTTAGTGCTTCAAAATACAGTATAATAAAGTTTCAAAAGTGCCTTACAGAAAATCTGTAAAGATGAAATACTGGTAGTGCATAATAAAATTTTAAATAAAATAATAATATAGCAATAATATAAATGGTTTGGAAATGGATACATGGACATATTAAAAGTAAGATTAATTGATTTAGTCAAATTAACAGTAATTAATTAAAGTGATTTATTCAACTAAAGATGAAAAATAACACTAAATGTGCTAAAATAGTGACATCATACTATTTTCATATAGCCTACATATACTCTCTCACTCTCTCTCTCTCTTTCCGTCCCTGGAGAGAATCCAGTTTTATATGGGCAGATGGACAACTGTTTGTCATCTGCTGTTAAAATTTGGATCACTATCAACAGACCACTATCATATCTTTCTCCTTTCTGTCTTTTTTCCTCTCTCTCTCTATCAGTGTTGTGTTATGCAGGAGTTTGCCCTGAGCTACAGAGGTCTTCTCGTCATAACCACTGAACTGGAATGATATTGCATTTAATACGCGTACAATTGCGGATTAAATGCGGACTAATGGGCCGCATTTGTGAGCCACTTTTAACCAGCTATGAATAATTGATAAAAACCTGAAAATTCAATTATCTTAATTAAAGATACGTTGTAGTTCTGTGCGTGAATGCATGCTCTATACAGAGACAGAAGCATCCAGCAAATACGGTGAATGAATTATTAAGAAGAACACAAGAGAACAGAAATTCTGCATGGTCGGGAAAAAAACTAACCAGCAGAAGAGAACGAGAGAGCGAGTAAGAGTCAGTAACACAGAGGAAGAGAAAGCTGGTCGGTGTGTGTGCTTTTCATTTTCAGTATTTCTGGCAAAATCCTAAAGATTAATCAGTTATAAATCAAAACTTCAAAACCCCCGGCAGTATCAGAGAGAGCCAGACTTCAGGCAGTTCAAAGGGATTTTGAAGTGGGCCAGACCCATTTAAAGCACTCACCCAGCTCTCCAGGGGGGACAGGAGTGTGGGGCCCACCTCCAAACACCCAAAGATTTTACACTGGCCCGATTCACACTTTAAAATATAGATCTTTTGGGTAAGTTGGTGAGATTAATTCCTGAAATATTGACATTCTAAAGTCACCATTGACGCTTTTGATTCTTATTTTTTTATTGAATATTGCAGTATTTACTATAAATGATTTATTTGTGCACATCATTTTTTTATTCTTGTGCCCTTCTAAACTAATCAAAATAACTTCTCCCTCTTGCAGTGACATCTCTTCTTTGTGTTTACATCTGGTATTAAGATGCGTTTTGGTCGATCGGATCACAAGTGGATGACGGTAAATACAGTTGTAATCGCGGTCTAAAACTTTTGAGCTTGTCCACTTTTGACCGCCTCCAGAGGTAGCCGAAAACACATTTGACCGGATTGCTTTCGTAGACGCTCATGTGGTTGAATGTGTTCAAACAGCCACATTGACCGCCTCCTTTGCCTATTGACCAAACGTTCCAAGCATAATCTCTCCCCATTCCTGATTTTTAACACACACTCACACACTGTTCATCGTGGTCTTTCTAGCTATCAGAGCAGAAATGAAAACTGCTGCTGCTCCATATGTTTTCGTTGTCTCCTTTCGCGTTCATGTAAATTGCGTGCGTTTATTTTGTCCATAAGATTGAAAGATCTGAAAAAGTCCATACATTATCCCACCCATAGATCCTCCCCTTGAAGAAATCAGGACTTCCACCTATATGGATCAATAAATGTGATGACATCACTCTCAGCTTCTCATTAGATATTCTGTCCAATCAAATGCTCTCTAGAATCTGAAGCGTCACGTCCCCTATACATTATAAATAGACACTGAAGCTGCGGCTAAAATCGGTCACTTTTTCACACCGATTTTTCACACATTTACTATTTTCTACATGGTGAATGGCACACAGTTCACTATATAGGGGATAGGGAACAATTCAGACGGTGCAAATATGCTTTCCATTGGGGTGAATAAAGTCTGTTTTCACATTAATGTCATGCGAACCTCTGCAGCGCACAGTCTGCTCCAGTCCGGAGACACGATAGCACAGATCTATAAACAGGGCCTACCCATTTACACCTGGTGTTTTAATCCGTCTCTTCTGTCCACTTTCAAGCACTTCTGTCCTGATTCCTTTGAGGGGAGGGTCTATGGGCGGGCAATTGTATGGCTTTTTTCAGATCGTTCGATCTAATGGACAAAATAAGCTTGGTATGTTTTTTTTGCACCCGGAGACGACAGAAAAACATACAAAGAGCATCGTCTTTTGTTTCTACTCTGACAGCCGCGAGACCACACCGAAAGCGAGAAATTAATAATCAGGAATGGTTCGAAAACATTGTGCTTGGTACATTTTTCGTCTTCAAACCAAACTTGGGTCTCCAGCCAGCAAAGTGTCACGTCTAGCTCGCATGCTGTCTCCCATAATGTCAGTAGATGGTCTTTTGCAGTTGTTTGAACACATTAGACCTGTTACGAACAGAGGGACACGGAGAACAGGAGATGGAAGTAAAGGCAGTTTATTGAGTGCCTGGGATGAAAGCAGATAAAGCATGCAGTCTGATGAATGATAGGCAGGGTAACAGGGTTAGGATACTCAGCGTCTTCAAGATGACGGAAAAACAGGAACCAGGGAGATGATGGAAACAGGAGGCGAGGACAAGGAGACACACTGGAGATGAGGAAGGTAAGCAAGTTGTCCTTGAGGTAGTCAACAAACATGGGTAGTGTTAACGAGACCGGACAGTGACTGAGTGTGTGCGTGGGGCTTATGTGCAGGCAGTGATGAGGTAAAGATGAGGTGCAGGTGTGCGTGATCAGTACTCGGGAGAGGCTGTGCGTGGTGCTTGGGAGTGGGTGGAGCCTGGCGTGCTTGTGAGGATATCCCGGGTAGACAGACAGACCTTCTGCCCGACCTTAAAGGGTGGCGCTTCTGAGCGGTGGAAGTCCCTTGCAACCCTTTTCCGTTGGCACAGAGCACGCTGTAGCTGATGGTGAGCTGAGTCCCAGACCCTCTCACTCTCCCGGAACCAGTAGTCGACCGCCGGGACATCAGATGGTTCTCCAGACCATGGGAACAGTGGGGGTTGGTAGCCGAGTACGCACTGAAATGGAGTGAGACCAGTGGATGGTTGACGCAGGGAATTCTGTGCGTACTCGACCCACCCGAGAAACTGGTTCCAGGAGTTCTGGTGGTCGTGACAGAAGGTACGGAGGAAGCGGCCGATTTCCTGGATCTTCCTCTCCGTCTGCCCGTTCGACTGGGGGTGGTATCCCAATGAGAGGCTGATGGTCACACCTAGGAGCTGATGAAAGGCTTTCCAGACCCTGGAGATGAACTGGGGGCCGCGATCTGAGACAATATCCTCAGGAATGCCGAAGTAGCAGAAGACGTGGTTAAACATAAGTTCTGCTGTTTCCATGCTGGTGGGTAGTCCTCTCAAGGGAATCAGACGGCAGGATTTTGAGAATCGATCAACCACTACCAGGATGCAGGTGTGGTTCTCAGAGACGGGCAGATCTGTGAGGAAATCTACTCCTAGAATGGGCAGAGGATGGAGTTTGCTGAAGGAAAGATGGCGGGGGCTCTTGGACATGGCGGACTCCTTGCATCCCTGCACGTACCTTCTGACGTCAGATGCCATGCGTGGCCACCAGAAGCGCTGTTTTAGCAGCGAGAGGGTTTCATTGACCCCAGGGTGGCCAGTGCCCAGAGACGAGTGAGAGGAGTGGATGAGGGGATTGCGGCATGAGTGGGTGACATACTGCAGGCCCGGAGGACAGCCTGGCGGGGTGTTGGCGGAGGCATTGGAAGAGGGCAGGGTCTCCTCAGACCAGACGATGGGGTTGACAAAGAGCTGCTCCGGGAGGACGGGTTCAGAGTCTTCGACCTTCTCCTCCGGATTGTGGATACGGGACAAGGCGTCTGCCTTGACATTCTTGGACCCAGGACGATACGAGATGGTGAAGTCAAACCGGGTAAAGAACAGCGCCCATCGAGCCTGGTGCGGATTCAACCGTTTCGCCTCCCGGAGATAGCCTTGTGGTCGGTGAGAACAAGGAAGGGGTGTTTAGCACCCTCCAGCCAATGCCTCCACTCTTCCAGGGCCAGTTTGATGGCTAGAAGCTCCCTGTTCCCGATGTCATAGTTTACCTCTGCCGGGCTGAGCTTGCGAGAGAAGAAGGCACATGGGTGGAGTCTGCTGGGGTTCCCCTGCTACTGGGAAAGCACCGCTCCCACTCCGGTGGTGGAGGCGTCCACCTCCACGACGAAGGGGAGTTCAGGGTTGGGGTGGATGAGGAGGGGAGCGGTGGTGAAGGCGGTATTTAGGGCTTTGAAGGCACTTGTGGCTGCTGGGGACCAGGACAGAGACTTGGGCTGGTTACACAGGAGATGGGTGAGAGGACTGGCGATGGAGCTGTAGTTCTGGATGAAGTGTCTGTAGAAATTGGCAAAACCTAAGAACCGTTGGAGCTGTTTGATATTAGTGGGAGTGGGCCAGGACCGGATGGCTTCCACCTTCCTCTCGTCCATCCGGATGCCACTGCGATCTATGGTGTATCCCAGGAATTGCACTGAGGGCTGATGGAACGAGCATTTTTTGGCTTTCAGGAAGAGGTGGAAGCTCCTCAGGCGTTGGAGGACCTCCGCAACATGACGGCGATGGTCGGCCATGCTCCGGGAGTAGATCAAGATGTTATCAATGTAGACTAGGACGAACTTATGGAGAAACTCCCGGAGCACCTCATGAATGAAGTCCTGGAATATGGAGGGGGCGTTGGCCAATCCATAAGGCATGACAAGGTACTCATAGTGGCCAGTAGGTGTCACGAAGGCGGTCTTCCATTCGTCCCCCTCACGTATCCGGATGAGGTTGTACACGCTGCGGAGGTCCAACTTTGTGAATACAGTGGCACCACGGAGATGTTTCAGCACAGCAGGGATGAGAGGAAGTAGATAACGGAACTTGGCGGTGATATTGTTAAGGGCTCGATAGTCGATACATGGCCGCAAGCCTCCGTCCTTTTTGGCCACGAAGAAAAAGCTGGAAGCAGTAGGGGAAGTAGACAGACGGATGTAACCTTGGCTCAGCGCCTCCTGGATGTATTCTACCATGGTCTTCTCCTCCGGACATGACAGTGGGTATATCTTTCCACGGGGCACTGGCAGATGTTGTTGTTCCTCATGGAGAAGACCCACTCTGAGTTGTATAGGACCCACGGAGGTGCGCACTTGTCGGCGGCTGAGAGGCTTCCCCGTTATCGAGAGAACCTGGTACACAGACGGGGTGGCTGTGGTCTTGAGCTTGAGCTGACGGCAGAGGGAACCCGAGATAAAGTTGCCGGCTGACCAAGAGTCAAGGAGGGCGACAACTGTAATTGACACATCAGCAGCAGTAAGGGTTACGGTAGTAGTGAGTGGTTGCATCTTTCTGAGAGATGGTATGATGGCACTCACCACTGGACGAGGCGGGCGGACTGGGCACTCGGTGATGGAGTGCCCGGGTGTTCCGCAGTAGAAACAGAGGTTCTGGGTCAGCCGTCTCTGCCGTTCGGCTACAGATAGTTGGGAGTTCTCAAGCTGCATGGGCTCGTGGGCTGGTTCTGGAGGGCTGACATGCTCTGGCTGGCGGAGGGATGGCGTGAGTAGTGACTGGCCCTGGTGTTCTTCCAGACACGACTGCATACGAGTGGCGAAACGAATAGATAGTTGAATGAAGCGTTCCAGGCCGATGGTATCCTCGTATGCAGCGAGATGCAACCGTACCCGAAGAGCCAAACCTTGACGGTAGGTGGTCAGAAGAGATTGTTCGTTCCACCCACTTGACGCGGCCAGGGTGCGAAACTGGAGAGCATACTCATTAACAGACATTATATAATTGCTCACCAACTGCTGAATCCCACGAGGGTGTTCCAAAAACTTCCTTAAAGTGGGTGACGAAGCTGGAGAGAGCGTGGGTGATCGGACTATCTTGAGACCATAATGGTTCTGCCCACCGGAGGGCTTTGTCAGACAGTTGGGAGATGATGAAAGCCACTTTGGATCGCTCGGTGGGGTACAGGTGTGGTTGCATCTCCAGGACCAGCGAGCATTGGAGAAGAAATCCGTTGCAGTTCTCTGCTGAGCCAGAGAAGGGCGCTGGTTTGGCCATGGGACTGGAGTTTACCGGAGGCGTAGGAGAATTGCGGTTGGTGCAGGAAGTGCTCACTGGTGCTTGTGCAGGAGGAAAGGAGGTGAGGGTTCGACGGAGCGTGTCGACCAACTCCTGGAAGGGATCCGGGGCACTCATGCTGTTTGGTCCGGTCTTCTGTTACGAACAGAGGGACACAGAGAACAGGAGATGGAAGTAAAGTGGGTGTGCGTGATCAGTACTCGGGAGAGGCTGTGCGTGGTGCTTGGGAGTGGGTGGAGCCTGGCGTGCTTGTGACAAGACCACATGAGCGTCTATACAACGAAAGCCAATCCACTCGAATGCGTTTTCGATTACCTCTGGAAGTGGTCGAAAGTGGACAAGCTCAAAATATTTTATTTGTTTACATCTGTATTTAGAGTCGTCCACCAAATCCCACCTTAATGCGGAAGGCAACAGTGTTCTTTGCACAGACGTCTTCACACAAACGAGTGCTTCAATCTAGGTTTTAACAGCATTGCAGAGACTCTCTATTTGTTCTGGTGATGTGAAATCACAAAACAAAATGCACACAAATGTGTCCCGGCTCCTTTTGGTTTGATGAGAAAAAAAATAAACCATATGAGGACGGATTAGAACCCAGAACCTCCGACACACTTAGCAAAAGTTCTACCACCAGATCATTAGGGTACACACAAACAAATATTGCAGATCTATGCATTTATTTATCGTCTCTGGTTACATTCAGTTACAATAATAATACAAGTTTATTTCGTCCATTATATCGAAAGATCTGAAAACATATACATACATTTACCAGACCATAGACCCTCCCCTCAAAGAAATCAGGACAGAAGTGGTTGAAAGTAGACAAATGAGACAAACACAAAGGGAAAGGTGTAAAGGGGAAAATGTCTCCCTCTACTTAAGATGTGTTTGGTCGATCAGATCGCAATACCAGGTGTAAACAAGGCCTCTGATGATGTGTTTACTCGTACAAGGAGGAAACTGTCACTCACATGAGATCACAGCAATAGCAAACCCCGAGCAAATCAATTCTGGTTGGACAAAATCAAAACCCATGTAGACGGCATCATAAGCATGCAAACACTATTGTTGATTTCTAAGAAACCTTCTTTTGGCCAGCATTGTATGTATGTATTATTCACAGAGAAGGCAATCTCAGAATTAATTGCCTCAAGCTTTGAAAAAAAAAAGTTTGAGAATCAAGTCGAGATATTGAATAGCCTACAGTTCTATTTCATTCAATACTAAAACAACAACAACAAAAAAAAACAGGACTGCACCGACAACAGCTAATAAATAGCTGATACAAGATTCTACACAGTTTTTGTCCCAGCAAGAAATTTTGCGTTTAAAAGACGTCTAATTGCCGTCCAAACACAGCCCTGATGTCTAGACTAAAACTAGGCAAAATTTGGGCTGTCAGTGAAAATTGAATAGACGTCTAACCATAGCCCAAGAATAGACAAGTCATCTAGAACATGATCATGTCAAAGAAATGAAACCAAACACCTTGTAATCACTGTTGACTTTGCTTACATTATGAACTATCATACATCTCACAAGTTATTTTGGCAAAAACGACAGCAGGTTATTTTGGCTAGAAGTGGGTTACTCATATCGGGTCTATAGTTATCCGAGATGGTGAAATGACGCCTATTACTTGCTGGGTTTTTAAAATAAATACATTAAAACACCAAAAACAAATAATTTTAAATACTGCAAATGAATTCAGGCATCACAGTATTATAATGTACAATATGAAAAAAAATATTACAAAAGATTACATTTAACACTGTTATTACATTATTAGTGCTTTTAAAGATTAACTTTAAATGAGTGTTAGATGATGGATGGCCAGTTCCAAAGTGATACTGAGAAAAAAATATCTAATAATGGTCTCAAAAGGGGTCTAAAATGACAAATGGAACACTCTACAGTTTCATGGACTACATGTAAACCAATCATCGCAAGTCTGCAACACAGTAAGGGCTCATTCACACAGAACGCATTTTTGCTCTGAAAAATGTGAGACATGGGCAGTGCAATAGTGGAAAACCCAAGATCTTGAGAGATGTTTTTTAAAAGTTGAACTGATTTTAACTTGAGCAAAGTCCCTTTAAGACAAGTCATTTCACTCTGCGGCCATCTTTTGAATGGGCATGCAAGTGCAGCTCCTATCTTTTTGAATGGGGATACATAAAATTCAAAAAGCAAAAACTGTTTGCCAAGCTTACGATTAAATTTAATATTTGAAATCACCAATGAAATCTGACAACAACTGTTTTGTTTTCTAAACGCTTGAATCATGACAAAAAAACAGCATTTTTCAGCCTGGACAAAGCTAATGTGCACGCGCAGTCCTAAATGCGCGTCTTAGAACACTGCTTGGTTCTATAGCAACCGGAGCTTCTAACGGCAGCTGCAGTGACACAATGACTTTACTAATCAACTATTGGCTCTTTCATTTAAAAGGTGGGGCTTATTAACCGCTGGGTTAAAACAACCTAATTGCTGGGTTAAAACAACCCAATTGCTGGGTTAGTCCATTTTCAACCCAACTTGGGTTGTTTTAACCCAGCATTTTTCAGAGTGTATGCACCCTCGATGCGCACTTTGGCTGAGCCCGCAAGTTCGCAAGCTACGGAGAGAACTTCTACCCGGCAGTCAAAGCAGCATTACGTCGTGAAAGTGCGGACTCAGAGGAAGACCGTGAGGGTTTAGGGTGCCATTTGGGACAGGGTCCAAGGCTGCATTCGAAAACCTAGGCAGCTGACTTGTTGCCTCACTGCCTTATCAGGCAATGACTTATAAGGCAGTGTTTGCACACAAAGGCACCTCACAAAATTGATCTCAGACAGACTTCTGACTCGGCAGTGTAACAGTTTAATGATCTACAGCTAAATAGCGCGAGCTTTGGTGGTAACTAAACAACTATTTAATACGCACAGGATTGTGGGATATCAAAGGCAGCAAAGGATACATCTATGCTGCCTTCAAAAATCCATCAGATGAAGGGATCTCAGGAGGCAGGAAGTGAAACTAACATTGGATTCGGATGTGCCTTGATGCCTTCCTACCTTGAAATGTGTCCTCTGAAGGCAGCATTTTCCAGTTTTTGGACGCAGCCATAAAGTCTTTGACTTGAGCGCCGCGTTTTTAGAACGCCGTGCCATGCATGAGACGCTGCAAAAGACGCACGCACAACGGTCACGTACGTCCATGTAGCACATGTTTACATTGATAAACAATGGAAGAGTAGCACAGTAGAATGAAAAAACACTTTCTAGGGGTGTCATTTGGGACAGGGCCACACTTCATAGGCAACTGCCTGTGTAAGCTGACAGAAGAAAGCATGGCAGCTCACTTGTTTATTCTAATTTCCTCACATTTACCTACTGAAAAGAGTCATTTGGTCTAAATGAAGGATAGAAACTAAGGCCAAAGTTTCACTTTACACATCTCACCACTAATGACCAAGCATTATAACCCACACTCCTGCAAACACTCTTCTTTTAGAGCCAAAGCTTCCTGAAGCTGAGAGCGAAAAAATATAATGACCAAGGACAACATGAATTATAATCTGAAGGGTTTTTAGGTTGAATTTCCTCTTTCCACATTGGATTTAGCATGACCGTGACTGTCAAGAACATTGTAGATTCATTAGGACTCTGATTGTCAGTCATATCAGGTTCCTCTCGTCACTGCTGAGCTGCTGTCCTGATCTGAACCAAAGCCACTGGTGGCAACCAGCCACAGAAATCACTTTTTACTGGCCAGACATATCTATTGGTCAGGGAAATCAAATCCTGGATGAGCTCTGATTTTACTTGTGAGCGATGCTGGATCTGGGGCCACAAACATTCATACACACACACGCACACAATGACCAGATGGGTGGAGTGTTCTCATTACTTCAATAGCATGGCTGAAGCACCCATAGAATACATTCAAAAAGGCCCAAGAGACATGCTTAACACACACACACACAATGCAAATAGCCCTTTTCATTCTGCTGTGGAGGATGGACAGAATGTGAGGGAGGGGTGGAAGATGGAGAGATAGCATTGTGTGGAGGAAAGAGGCACAGTGTCGAGTTCGGGAAAAACACTTACAATTACATGTACATATTCAATCTCTTTGAGAAGAGCACTTGACCTTTAGAACAATACGTACACAAACGCACACACACCCACGCTTCAGGTGTGCGCTACGGAGGGACTTTATGTTCTGTGCTGATGTATTTATGACAAATATAGGCCAATATTTATATATGGATATCTCTAGTTCTGATGAAACAACTATACAGTACATTTCAATAAGACAACTTTACTTTTATGAAGTCTATTTCAGGATAGTTTTTTTTTTTTTTTTTTTTTTGCATTATAATGTTATTTTTATGACACTTATACACATTTCCCACCTAAATTCTCATGTAGAGGAGCCCGGTCCCAGTTATTGTCAAGGGCTATTCTCATAAATGGAATACAGTCATAAAGAATAAAAAATTATATTAAAAAAATCCTTACAATTAATTTGTTGATGATCAAATTAAATATTAAATTAAAATATAAAATGAAATAGTTCATAACATATTGTTTATTTATTTTTTGCTGAGAAATATGACCCAAAGTTTTATTATTCATATAAAGTATATATTTACTGTTTATAATGAAGTTTATGGTTTGGGTTTCTATGAGAATTAATGGAAATTATAAATAGTGTGATTCCACAAATGTAATTAACACATCCCTGCAATCTTCAAAAACACACACGTCTCTGAACACCCTCCCCAATTCTCTCTGCAATTACCCCACACACACACTATCACCCCTCTTGCAACGACAGACCTCACCAAGAGACTTTCTCCATCCTTCTATCCATCATCTATCTCTTTTCCTCTTCTCTCTCCCTCTCTCTCTCTCACACACACACACACACATACACACATACACACAGTTCACAGGCGCATGTGTCTGTTTGACTAGCGCGCCTCAGTTATCAGACTGCACTGATCTGGGTCGGGGGGAGAGAAGAGAGGAGAGAAAAGGAGTGGAAACGAGAGAACAGAGAGGATAAGGGAGAAAGAGGAGAGGAGAAGGGTGGGAGGGCTTTTCTTTTTGCTTTCTTTCCCTCTGTCCTCAGGACTCCAGCAGGACAGGCGAGTTTCTGTGACTCTGAGCACCAGTGCAGAAGACATCAGACCCGTTTATTTCTGCTCTTCTTCACCTCTCCTCCTATCTTTCTTCAGAGTGGAGTTTCCCCGAGCGCTGGCTGAGGTAAGTACATGTGATTGCGTGTTTGTGTGTCTGTGATTACATATCAGGGACTCAACTGGTAGAGCGTGGTGCTAGCAACGCCAAAGTCATGGTTCGAATCTTGAATGCAAGTTGCTTCAGATAAAAATATTAATGTTTAGTCTTATGGGGAACCCATTTCTTCAATCTATATATCACTTTGTTACATGAGACTATGATCATCCCCTGTGTGTCTCTTACTCATGTCTCTTTGACCACTAAATAGCCCATAAGTACAGCAGTGCGTGGTTTGGGATGGTGGCTCAGTTTCATGGAAATCCAGAACAGGGCAAAAAAAGAAACTCCTCACAGTGCAGATGAAAGTTAAACTGAATCAAAATATCATAAAAGAATAACAGTCATGGTGTCAGTGAGAAAGAATTTTGGACTGTTTTATAATTTTTTTTTCTGGTATATATATATATATATATATATATATATATATATATATATATATATATATATATATATATATATATATATATATATATATATATATATAAATAAATAATTGTTTAGACAAACATTTTATATTTTCATAAAAATAATAAAAATATATTTCATATATATTACAGAATATATATATAAAACATTAAAATCATAAAAATATATATTTAAATATATTTACAATTTTTATATATATATATATATATATATATATATATATATATATATATATATATATATATATATATATATATATAAAATGTATTTTATTTTAATATATATTAATTAAAATTAATTAAATTTAAAATATAATAATATAAAATATGAATATATAAAAATATATATAATAAATATAAAAATTACATTTGTTTATGATAACATATATTCTGCACATTGGCATGATATTGCTATGGTAGTGTTGTAACTGCATGACAGTGACAGTCATGCATCTCTGAACTGAATTTAGCTCAATTCAATTTTGAGAGCGAGAGAGAGAGACTGAAAGGGAAGCGAAAAAGCAATAGTGTTACTTGACTTGTTAAAGTCAGGCATTAGATCTTGTGTTCATGACCATATTTCCATTCTTTCCCAATCTTTCACTAAACCCTCCTCCCCATCTGAGCACATCTCTGTCTATTTACCCCCCTACGGCCCACGTCTTTGCGTGAGTTCTCAGTTTTCATTCTATACCATTCAAGTTTGGAGTCCTTTTCTGTCTTTCCTTCTCTCTTTTCTACCTCTCCCCCTTCTTTTCTCTCTCGCTTTATATCTGGCTCCCCTGGGAGCAGTCAGGACCCCTGCAAAGAGCATGTGTCACATGACACCACAGCCACCAACGCCATCAACAAGCTCTCGAACAGATCGAGAGCGAGAGAGAGAGTGTGTACAGTAATACGAGCTCGCCGAACACAGTAAACACAGAGATTGAGAGATAAAGAGAGAAATAAAACTGGTGTGAGATTTACTGAACGGACAGACTTAGTATAGAGACATGGGGAATCCAAAGGGGGAACAAATCAGAAATTATATTTTGCATAAAGAAATGAAGCTGGTTTTAGGACAAATCATGTTTTTGCATTATGACTTTTTCTCTGTGAATTCCCATTACCGTAATGTGTCCAGGCATCCCACTCCCATTATTTTCAATGGCAGTTCTCATTACTGTAGTTTTTTTTTTTTTTCATTTACATTTTTAATGAATATAAAATTAAATATCCTACAGCAAACACTATCATAGTGTAAAAACACTTTGAAATAAGTATTTAAATAATATAAATAAATCATTTGAAAAACATTTAAAATATATAATAAAATGTAAATAAAAAAAAAAAAAAAAAAAAAAATTGCATTGCATTGCAGTATTGAATTTTGTTTGTTTTTGTTTTTTGCATTACATTAATGACAATTTTGGGAGAAAATAGCGTTTATTTTAATTTTATTTCTTTCTCCCTTAATGTAAAATACTTCTTTTGACTTTGGGATTAAATATAGGCTAACTCAAACATGTTCTTGACTTGTCATGAGAGTCATCTGGAGGATTGAAGACCCATTTATTTCATTTCCTCTTTCTCTTTATTTATGTGCACGTGTCAATTTAGTCTTCCATTTTTCTTCTCTTCCTTCCATCCCTTCCTCCTCCTGTCTTTCTCTCTCACCTCCTACGCCCTTGTTCGGCTCCTCCCTCCGTCACTCTCCCTTTTACCTCTTTTTTTTCCCCTCCCGATCCTCTCTTTCTCACCTTCACTGTCTTTTTTCACCTTTCTTAATCCCTCTCTTCATCTTCCTGGACATTTTCCCACTCCAGTCTCCCTCTCTCTCTCTCTCTCTCTCTCTCTCTCTCTCTCTCTCTCTCTCTCTCTCTCTCTCTTTCTCCTCCCTTCACACTTTCCTTGCATCCTTCTCTTCCACCGCCTCCATTCTTCTCTTCTGTTTCTAATGAGGGCCTGTTCAGCAGTCATAATCAGAGCAGAGGTTGGGTGATGAGAGAGCGCATCGCGTTCACTCCACCGCCTGTCATCTGATCTACAGGGAAACGTTTCCCCAGCGACAACCATGCGTGTTGTTATGGGGACACTTTTCAGCACGATGGCTTTGATCGCTGCCTCTCTCTCCCCGGGGACGTGAACTCACATCACTGGGCCCATCAGCTGCAGATAAACACCGATTGAACATCTGAGAGTTTCAAACTTCCTCAACTCTCCCCCACAGATGCCGCTCGGCGGTGTTCAGATTACCTCCAGGTGCTGTTTTGGTCGGTTTTGTTCTTTTTGTCGATGGGTTTTTATACTACCAAAGCAGCCTGCCGTTCGCACATAATGAGAGGAGTTGAATTCTATTTCCACAGTAAACCAATTTGATGTCGCTTGTTAAAAATAGAGACATAAATTCAAGTGAGTGTTTGCCAGGCATTGCTGAAGTGCCGCTCTCGTCTCGCAGCGCGAGGCTTGTGTGTGGAGTGTCAAAGCAGTGTTAGCGGATAGCAAATTTTCTTTGCTCATATAAATAATTCCCTCTGAATAAAGGCAAATGTTTCTTGCTATCAATGAATCATCATCTGGGATGAGGCTAACTTTCTCTCCCTCATCCTCTCGCGTTTTTCCTCTCTCTCTCGCTCTCTCTCATCTTGCCCTCACAACAGATGGAGTGTGAGAATCAACTGATTGACTGATAGCTCTGTTCTTCGCTTGTCAGCCATAATGAATAACCTTTGTGTTGAATGTCGGTTGAAACACCAGTGAGTTTGTCAGCACCTTGGAAGATAAATAACAGCACTGTCATCTAGCACATCAGCCCCGAGTGCAGATGTGAGTTTCAGCCATTGGAGTTGGATTTTGACAGGTTTTAGAAGATTTTAATCTTAATTTTAATTTAAAGTTGGCAGTTTATCTCCAACTTCCACATCGAGGACAAGGCAGATGTTTTAAGTATGATTGATTAACTTTTTTGAAATGAGATAAAGTCAAAATTCTGCTGAATTATCAGCTCCTTTGAAACTCCCAGATGTCCTCATTTGTCTCGGCGCTTTCATAAACCAAGGCATGGGACGTTTGTAATCTAAATAGATGGACTGACTGACAAGATACGGTAAATCAACGCTTCACTGCAGTCTGTAGTACAAATATCACATAGTATGCAAATAGCAGTGTGTCAAATGAGTAGAACAGTAGCCTAGTAGGGCGAACAATATCTAGATGACATACTACATCTGCAGAGATTGTGAAGTGTGCAACCAGTGGCCACTGGAGCTGAAAGGACGTCAGTTTCTAAAAGTTGAAAAACAAAAATGGCAGATAGCGGAGTCAAGCGGCTTTTTTAAGTGCTAAACCAAAAACATTTACATTTTATTACCTCAGTGACAAGCTGTTGTACCCCTAAAGGCACATTTTTTAACAGTGTTGTTTGCATGCCATAGGTCAAAGGTCAGGCAGGTACGTAAATAACTTCTTAACCAAATTTATTAGTATGAGAATTCAGATGCTCTCCGTAGTGTCTTTCCATATGTCGTCTATCAATGGCATCATACCTGTGTTACCCTCAGTTTCCGATTTTATTTTGTAGAAAATATGGAAACACCCATTTTAATATAATATGTGTTTTATTAGACACGTGAGCAACTGTTTGGATTGTTTTGGATCTTATTGTTTAAATCTTGTTTTCTTGATTTACTGCGAGTACCATGTTTTACCATGCCTAATATCAATCTAGCTTACTGCAGTGTGCAACAAGAATCTCAGAGTAGCATTATAACATCCTATCCCTACCTTTCAACACACTCAAATGTATCTAATATGATAAAACAGCGCTGCGTTACCCCATATACGGTTGGCCGGAAGAAGTGGAAGCGGTCGTCTAATAAAAGCTCTTGAGCCGTGTGTCGCGCTTGTCTCCCAATCGCTCCAATGGCCTCGTTCCGCTCCAACGGCTTTCAGCCCCACCCTGCTTCATACTACAGTAATGTTAATAAATCATTAACACATTAGCTCATCCATGAATATGATATCTGCCTGAGTCCCATCGGATTCTTTTCCACCAGCTGTAGAGGTGAAGACAACAACTCCCATGATTCCGAGAAATCAATGCGTCATCAAACTATGCTTAAATTTCGCCGCTACACCTCTAGCAGCGAAAATTACATATTGTGCTTTTAAAAGCTATCAAAAGACTAGTGAAAAAATGCATTTAAAAGCTCTCACTTCTTCTTTAAAAATTACATTCTTTATTTTCCAGGCAAGCGAGTGGCCATTTGTGTTGGACGAGGATGGCTCTCTCCTGGTGTCTCTGCTTGGGCATGGCCCTCTTTTCTGGTCCCGGCACCATCAGTGCCCTGGCACCTGAAAATGAAGTGACATTACACCCAACAACATGGCTAAGTGAGAACAGGGTCACACCAGTACATCTGCCTAAAGGACGCGCTCGCAGGTAAAAGACATCTTGGAGGTCTGGTGGGATATAGACAATAAAGATTTTCATCAATAAAGGGAAGTTACACTAAAATTGGTCAAGTGGACCAATCAGAAAGGAAAGGAATGAAAAAGAAACACTGTTTGTGTATGTTTTGCAGCTTCTAACTCAAATAGAGACGAAATGGAAGAGTGGAAGAGTTTAAATCAACATTGTAGTCCTCAAGAGAGAGATTTCTAAAACTGCATAATCACTTAGCAGGGAATCAACTCGTCTGAAAAGCACTGTAAACTGATATCTGTCCTCTAGAGCAGGGGGTTTCAAACACCCAGGAGGTTGCAATGGGGTAGAAAATGGTGGGTAGAAAAATATACAATATTAACTTAATACAAAATAAATATTTCCTGGTATTCATCACAATCATGTTCTCACTGTCTTGTTTAGTTTTAAAGCCCTTTTCGGACGGTGATAGTTTCTCATGTTTCTCAACATTTACAGGGGCTAGTCTGTGATTTTATTGACGTCCATTAAAATCCCCGGCCGAACTACCTACTGTTATTTGACAAACACCTAGGTCGTGCTGTAAATTAATTGCCATCCAAATCCACATCACTGAATTTACAAGAAGTGATCAATTAAAAAAAAAAATCACTGTTTAAATACTTTTTGACCATTGCCGAGCACCATTCAATGATTGTTGAGCTTCACTGTAATTTGGATGCATTTTAAAGACCTAGCCTACACTTTTATTTCTGAAATGCTGGAAAGTATTTACAAGAACAATATTTCATCACTGCTCAATGGAGAAAGAGACGACATCTGAAATGGGCCGTTAATATGACAGCTATTATACAGTGCATCCGGAAAGTATTCACAGTGCTTCACTTTTTCCACATTTTGTTATGTTACAGCCTTATTCCAAAATTGATTAAATTCATTATTTTCCTCAAATTTCTACAAACAATACACCATAATGACAATGTGAAAGAAGTTTGTTTGAAATCTTTGCAAATGTATTAAAAATTAAAAAAAGTCGCACGCACATAAGTATTCACATACTTTGTTGAAGCAGCTTTGGCACCAATTACAGCCTCAAGTCTTTTTGAGTATGATGCTACAAGCTTGTCATGCCTATTTTTGGGCAGTTTCTCCCATTGTTCTTTGCAGGACCTCTCAAGCTCCATTAGGTTGGACGGCGAGCGTCGGTGCACAGCCATTTTCAGATCTCTCCAGAGATGTTCAATCGGGTTCATGTCTGGGCTCTGGCTGGGCCACTCAAGGACATTCACAGAGTTGTCCCGTAGGCACTCCTTTGTTATCTTGGCTATGTGTTTAGGGTCGTTGTCCTGTTGGAAGATGCTGCATTGCTGCATTTATCTTTCCCTCGATCCAGACTAGTCTCCCAGTTCCTGCCACTGAAAAACATCCCCACAGCATGATGCTACCACCATGCTTCACTGTAGGGATGGTATTAACCAGATGATGAGGTTTCCATGCCTGGTTTCCTCCAGACATGAAGCTTGCCATTCAGGCCAAGGGGTTCAATCTTTGTTTCCTCAGACCAGAGAATTTTGTTTCTCATTGTCTGAGAGTCCTTCAGGTGCCTTTTGGCAAACTCCAGGTGGGCTGTCATGTGCCATCTGGCCACTCTACCATACAGGCCTGATTGGTGGAGTGCTGCAGAGATGGTTGTTCTTCTGGAAGGTTCTCCTCTCTCCACAGAGAAACGCTGGAGCTCTGTCAGAGTGACCATGGGGTTCTTGGTCAGCTCCCTGACTAAGGCCCTTCTCCCCCGATTGCTCAGTTTCGCTGGACGGCCAGCTCTAGGAAGAGTCCTGGTGGTTCCAAACTTCTTCCATTTACGGATGATGGAAGCCACTGTGCTCATTGGGACTTTCAGTGCTGCAGAAAATTTTCAGTACCCTTCCCCAGATCTGTGCCTCGATACAATCCTGTCTCGGAGGGCTACAGACAATTCCTTGGACTTCATGGCTTGGTTTGTGCTCTGGCATACACTGTTAACTGTGGGACTTTATATAGACAGGTGTGTGCCTTTCCAAATCATGTCCAATCAACTGAATTTACTACAGGTGGACTCCATTCAAGAAGAAGAAACAGCTCAAGGATTATCAGTGGAAACAGGATAAACCTGAGCTCAATTTTGAGCATCATGGCAAAGGCTGTGAATACTTATGTACATGTGATATCCGTTTTTTATTTTTAATACATTTGCAAAGATTTCAAACACATTTCTTTCATGTTGTCATTAGGGGGTATTGTTGGTAGAATTTAGAATTGAATCCATTTTAGAATAAGGCTGTAACATAACAAAATGTGGAAAAAGTGAAGCGCTGTGAATACTTTCCGGATGCACTGTATGTTTTTTAAATTAAATTAAAAAAATGTAAATATAAATTTTTTCTTATTATTCCAAACATATGACATTTTATTTACAGCAGACAATAATGCAACTGACCATGTGAACAGTGTATTCCCGGGTTTGTAGGATCACAAAACTCACTGCTCCACTGTGAATTAATCGCCAGCCGAATGCATTAGTTCACTGAGGTGCCATGCAAATCCATAGGTGCACATGATAAACTATTATCGTCCGAATAGGGCTTTATTTTTCATTGGCTGAATATTTGTGGGGACCATAGACTGTAAAAAAAAAGATGGACGATGCACCTTCACTCTCTTCCATTGAAGTACATGAAGCCGCCAGTGTCCCAACATGGCGCTGACATTTTGGGTTTGGAGTCTGCGCAGTAACAACTGGTAGCAACAAGTAGTGAGCGCAAAGTGGAGCCGTGATATCAAGGTCCCGCTCACACTCCCGCCTAATCAATCAAACAAAAACTTTTTGTGAAATACAGTTATGGAAATGCATAATTTAAAGTTAAAGCTCCAGTCTCCTAATAAAATGACAAAAGTACATACAATTACAAACTAAAATAACTACAATTAAAATGAAAACTGAATATAAAAATAAAAGCTAATTAAAAATATGAACACATACTAAAATAGTATCAGTAATAATAATAATAATAATAATAATAATAAACACTGTTTAGGATGCAAATATGAAAACTTTATAAAAAAATAAAATAAAAAAACCTGATCCTGATGTTTTACTCACAAATGGAAACCTAGTCCAGGTCAAAGTACAATATTTCCCTTGTAAACAGTTTGTATTTCTAGTACAATGTAGCATCATGTCTGCAGTAGAGACATACATTGTACTAGCAACACAAACTATTTTCACGACTTCTAAAATCATTGATGGGGTCATTTATCTCCTATCTGTTTTATTCTTGGAAATGGTCTTAAAATCATGAAACAGATTTCTCAGTTCAAACCCAATAGCTAAACCCAAACCCAGCCGCTAAAACGTCAGCTTTTTTTCCATTAGCAACACTAGCCAGTGAGAATCACAGTGAGAACTGCTCCCTCACCCGTAACAGAGGTGGTGTCAGGCTTCAGACTGAGCGCGAGAAAGAGAGAGAAGAACAGACTGAGTTTCAATGCACAGCCGCAGGGCAGGAGCTGCTGATCATAAATCAAATTAATTAATCTATTAAAAGATTGTAACTGTGCCTCCCACACAAAAAAATCTCACTAAAAATTGCATTGAAAGGGTAAGGGATAGACACACCTGAACTGCACCTGCCAGCAATCCCTCAAACTAAAACTATGACCCTTTATTTCATTGTCAAGGTCAAAGTTAAACCTGATTACCAGAATAATGAAATCAATATTATGATAATGTGCTATGCTGGTAAGCCAGCGGCATGCAAATAAGAGATCCAAATCGCATTAAACAAACGCAAGTCTTAAATCTAATGTCTGACTATTTCCATAGAAATAATATAATGTGTAGTTGAAGATGCAGAACACCATTGACTGAAGGCAGCCACACACGCTTGTTTTCAAGGTCAGAGGAAGTTGCGGTTGCCAAATGGCTGGTGTTACCAGAATGCACAGAGGGAGATTCACCAGATTCTGCCCAGTGTGATGTTATTCACGGAGGGGGAATGAATGTGTTTCCTGCTTGAGTGAAGCGCTCTACAGTGATGGTGCACCTGGCATCAGCTGTGATCTGTAAACATTAGGGTTTGTGGAGATGCATATCTAAACGGCGGTGATGGATCGATAGAAGCTTATCAGAGATCAGTCATTCTGGAGTCATTGCTTTTGTTTCTCTTCACCTTCATTAGCAGATCAACCTGTGCAAACAACAGCAGTCAAACAGTCCCCAAGGAAGCTCTGCGGCTAGTTATTTAAAGGCGTCATGTCATACACTTTTTAGCATGACATTTCTTTCCCCTGGGGTCCGTTTAAATAATGTTTTTTGCTCCAAAACAGTCATAATTTATCTTTAAATAACCACTTTTTACACCCTCTCTGACCCTTATTATTAAAGCGATAGTTCACCCAAAAATACCCTCATGTCATTTTAAACCTGTATGCATTTTTCTTCTGCAAAACAGAAAAGATATTTTGAAGAATATTGGTTTGAAGAACAGTTTTGGTGACCATTGACTTCCACTGTATGGACAAAAAAAAAAAAAAAAACACTTCTCAAAACAGACATTTCAAAATATGTCCATTTAAATTGCCTTGAGAGGAAAACAGTCATACAGGTTTTGAGTATATAACAACACAATATTCTTTTTGTGTGTGAACACCTTCTTTATATAAGAAACTTATATATATGTGGGTCTGCTGGCAGGTACAATATAGATGCCAAATGTTCGCAATACAAAGACACGTCGCTCAAACTATAAAGGTCAGATCAGGGAATTTGTTAAAATAAACTTCAACCACTAGTATCTAATGTTGAGATCTTTCTGAATGATACACAGAGCCAGGAACAGCACAGCATTGGGTGGACAATTGCTAAATTTTACCCTGGTGTTTAGAAATAATAATATGACTAAGCAGATCAAATTTCAGAAAACTGAATAGGGGTTTACTTATAAATGTGGGCAGTCATGTGTTAAAGTCTTTGAGTTTCTGATGTCAGAATCATAAATCCAATGGTTTTGTAACAAGCAGCTTAATTATAATTGAGAATTACAGAAGCCTGTTTCTGCGTCAGAGTAAAAAAATGAATCCTGTTTTTGAGAATTGTGAGAATTTCAATTATGTCACAGTTACAGTGCCTTCCACTAATATTGGCACTCTTGGTAAATATGAGCAAAGGTGCCTGTGAAAATATATCTGCATTGTTTATCCTTTTGATCTTTCATTCAAAAAAATTAAAAATAATTCTAACCTTTCAATGAAGTAAAACAATTGAAATTGGAAATCTCATTATGAATTAAATGTTTTTCTCTAGTTCACATTGGCTACAATTATTGGCACCCAATTATTGCAATGTCCTTTTGCCAAGATAACAGCTCTGAGTCTTCTTCTATAATGCCTGATGAGTTTGGAGAACACAGGACAAGAGATCAGAGACCGTTCCTTCAAACAGAATCTCTCCAGATCCTTCAGATTCCCAGATCCATGTTGGTGCATCTTCTCTTCAGTTCACCCCACTCATCTTCTATAGGGTTCAGGTCAGGGGACTGGGACGGCCATGGCAGAATCTTCACTTTGTGCTCCTCATTGACACATTTTTGATGTTTGTTTTGGATCATTGTCCTGATGGAAGACCCAACCATGACCCATTATAAGATTTTTAGCAGAAGCAGTCAGGTTTAGATGTTTTATGGTATCTGCTAGAATCCATGATGCCATGTATCTGAACAAGATGTCCAGGACCTCCAGCAAAAGAACAGGCCCACAACATTAAAGATCCAGCAGTAGATTTAACCGTGGGCATGGGGTACTTTTTATCCCTGTGTGCACTAAAACCATCTGGTGGGTTTTCTGATAGAACCAGGTCTCTTTTGAAGTTCCAGTCGTGTCTGACAACTGAATATGCAGGAGTTTGTTTTTGGGTGAGCGAGGTGAACAGGCGTGCTGTTTGATCTTTCTGACCCCAAGACTCAACTAATCTCTGCAGTTCTCCATCTGTGATCACTGGAGAGTCTTTGTCCACTCAAACTCTCCTCCTCATGCATCAGGACGATATAGACACACGTCCTCTTCCAGGCAGATTTGTAACATCTTTAGTTGATTGGAACTTCTTAATTATTGCCCTGATGGTGGAAATGGGGATTTTCCGTGCTTTAGCTGTTTTCCTACAGACACTTTCTATTTTGTGAAGCTCAATAATCTTTTGTTGCACATCAGAAATATTCTTCAGTTTTACTCATTGTGATGAATGTGTGACAAATTTGGCCTTTGTGTTTCCTCACTGTGGAACAGGAAGTCATGGCTGGACAATTTCATGCTCCTAGTTACCCTGGTGTGTTAAAATACATAAAACATATGAATGGGAATATACACTCACCTAAAGGATTATTAGGAACACCTGTTCAATTTCTCATTAATGCAATTCAATCACATGGCAGTTGCTTCAATGCATTTAGGGGTGTGGTCCTGGTCAAGACAATCTCCTGAACCCCAAACTGAATGTCAGAATGGGAAAGAAAGGTGATTTAAGCAATTCTGAGCGTGGCATGGTTGTTGGTGCCAGACAGGCCGGTCTGAGTATTTCACAATCTGCTCAGTTACTGGGATTTTCACGCACAACCATTTCTAGGGTTTACAAAGAATGGTATGAAAAGGGAAAAACATCCAGTATGCGGCAGTCCTGTGGGCGAAAATGCCTTGTTGATGCTAGAGGTCAGAGGAGAATGGGCCGACTGGTTCAAGCTGATAGAAGAGCAACTTTGACTGAAATAACCACTCGTTACAACCGAGGTATGCAGCAAAGCATTTGTGAAGCCACAACACGCACAACCTTGAGGCGGATGGGCTACAACAGCAGAAGACCCCACCGGGTACCACTCATCTCCACTACAAATAGGAAAAAGAGGCTACAATTTGCACAAGCTCACCAAAATTGGACAGTTGAAGACTGGAAAAATGTTGCCTGGTCTGATGAGTCTCGATTTCTGTTGAGACATTCAGATGGCAGAGTCAGAATTTGGCGTAAACAGAATGAGAACATGGATCCATCATGCCTTGCTACCACTGTGCAGGCTGGTGGTGGTGGTGTAATGGTGTGGGGGATGTTTTCTTGGCACACTTTAGGCCCCTTAGTGCCAATTGGGCATCGTTTAAATGCCACGGCCTACCTGAGCATTGTTTCTGACCATGTCCATCCCTTTATGACCACCATGTACCCATTCTCTGATGGCTACTTCCAGCAGGATAATGCACCATGTCACAAAGCTCGAATCATTTCAAATTGATTTCTTGAACATGACAATGAGTTCACTGTACTAAAATGGCCCCCACAGTCACCAGATCTCAACCCAATAGAGCATCTTTGGGATGTGGTGGAACGGGAGCATCGTGCCCTGGATGTGCATCCCACAAATCTCCATCAACTGCAAGATGCTATCCTATCAATATGGGCCAACATTTCTAAAGAATGCTTTCAGCACCTTGTTGAATCAATGCCACGTTGAATTAAGGCAGTTCTGAAGGCAAAGATTAGTATGGTGTTCCTAATAATCCTTTAGGTGAGTGTATATCAGAGATATTTCATTCATAAGAGTTTATGCCAATAATGGTGGCCAACATGCATTAGAGAAAAACATTTATTTCAAAATGAGATTTCCCCCCACTTTCAGTTGTTTTACTTTGATGAAAGGTTAGAATTTTGCGCTTTTTTTAATGAAAGATCAAAAGGATAAACAATGCAGATTTATTTTCACAACCGCCTTTGCTCATATTTACCAAGAGTGCCAATATTAATGGAGGACACTGTATGTTAACCGTTTTTCATCTTAAAAATGCACAAATACAATAGAGTATTAGATTCTTCAATGAGACACGATTAGGCTGGTGCAAATTGTTAAAGGATAACAGACCATACCATATCATATGTGCCTGTCTAATACATACAGATGGATCTGTGTTTCAGACTGTATTTCACACTAAAGAAGAAAGCTGATTTGCTGTCTGTTACTGTGAGCCCCTGTGCAGTGCCCATCGAATGGAGCTTGGCTGTTCGGACCTTGAAGGATAAACCACCTAAAAAAGCACACTGTGAGTTTGTGTTTGTGTGTGTGAGTGTGTGTATACTTATTCATGGTGTCTGCTTGAAGGTATATTTGTGCATGCATGCAAACACGTACTTGTGTGTTTGGGGAGTACTGGCATAGGCCTAACCAGGGCTAACAGACAACTCAGGGATTTTGTATCCAAAGGGCGGACGGGTTACATCCCTTCAGAGGCTCTAATGAAGAAGCGAAGCAGTCGCTTGAGGCTCACTGATTTAATTAGCAGGTGTAAAACTGCTGTTGTGTTGCTTTAGGGCCTCTGTGGACAGAATATTCTCCTCTTATCCATCTCCAAATCTCCAGGCTGTTCCCCTGATAAGAAAGTAAAACATTTTCAAACAGAAACAAAGAGACAACATATGCAAGCACAGTCTGGATGGATAAACATTAACGTCTGTTCCTAATTTTAACGGTACTTTACAATAAGATTCTATTTGTTAACATTGGATAATGAATTAGGTATCATGAACATATAATGTACAGCAATAAACTATTAACACAGTAGCATTTATTAATTTAAGTTAACCGAAAAAAAGAAAAAAATAGGTCTATTGTGGTTTTGAACCCAAAAACAGTGGAAAATGATTTTCAAAACTTATTTTATGTTCTACAGAAGCAATAGAAAAGTGATACAGGTTTAGAATAATATGAGGGTAAATTTTCATTTTCAAGTTTGATTTCTTTAATGTTAATTATAAATATACTGTTGTTCATTAAGTCATATTTGTGTATGCTATATATGAATTTATTTAACTTTTATATATTTATAATATATAATATATATTTGTATATGTTAAATTAACATTAACCAAGACTTTACCTAATGCATTAACTAATGTTAATGAATTAAACCTGACATTGACATCATACCATAATTTCATAAATATTTATTATTCATTCATAATGGTAGACAGATAATTAAATTTTTACACTATTTTGTTGCAAAATGGATTTTACAATTATCTTAATTCATATTTGGAAGACATCTGTATCATTTGTTTTTAGCAGTACTTGAACAATCCGGATGATTTTTGTTTTGTTTTATGATGATACGTTTCTGCACTCTGCTTTCATAATGTTGCGCATATACTGAAATGAAGGGGTAGTCTGGCAGGGAAAGCAGCATTATAAAGTCATAAAGTGACATATAAATCATTTAGACTGTGAACTCAGGGGTCCCCATCTACACCTTTAAATTATTCACTTTGATTACCAAATGTTCCCTCTAAAAGTGTGCCGACAAAAGTAACGATGGTTTGCATGAAAAACAGGCTTATGCGTGTATGCAGCCCAATGTTTTTTAGCTCTCTTTTGATTAGAGCTTTTGAATATACTTGATCTTGATCTGAAATGCTTCGTTTCTGCAGGGAGCTCGAAGAAGAGCATGCCTGAGGTTTGGTGGAGAGGTTCTGGAAGAGAGGTTAGGATTTACACCTACACCGGCAATGCCGTAGACACCTACACCGGTCCTGCCTACGCTCCAGCATCCATCTACATCCTGCGGTTGAAATCAAACGAGCATGACACACAGGTGTCGGCATACCTGCACGAAGGTCTTGGTCCCTCGGAAGCTTTCCCGGAGCTGCCGTCAGACCCCAGAGTGCACACACTCGGGGTGGGCATGACCAGTGTCACCTTAAACTGGGCTCCGAGTTCATCCATAGTTGTTAAAGATGGTCACCATCCACATCATGAATATTGTGTGTTAGTCAACCACAAACACAACTACCGAAGTCTTTGTGCTGCTCGAGAGGGAATCCGAAAGGAGAAACAGAGTGTGCAGAAGAGACAGAGGAGGGACAAACAAAGCAAGGAGATTGTGTGGGCAACACTTAAAGACTGGTGGTGGCAGCACCCGGATACCCTTGAGGATCGTGAATCATCCACAACTGACAAGTTTGAGGACCCTGGATGTGTATGCAGAGATGTTGAAAGTGTGTGCACGGTTTCGGACTTGCTTCCGGATACACAGTACTATTTTGACGTCTTTGTAGTGGACAGAGTTAACGGCACGAGTGCGGCCTACACCGGCACTTTTGCCCGCACACACGAGGAGGCTCGTCCCGCGGTCATGTCTTTACGGGAAGGCCAGGTCAAATGGGTCACCTTGAGCGGGGACACAAGCAATCTACAGGGGGATCAGTTTCGATTTAAGCCTCGTGGGTGGCAACAAAATGGCCTCCTTACCTTGCATACCTGTAACGGCACTAGTAAAGTCAAGGTCACCGTCTCTAGTAAAGGACGGACTTTGACATCTCAAGAGGTGGGACACCAGCTGGCTCAGATATGGTTGCATGGTGCCCCGTCATACCTCATTCAGCTCCAGGCCTTGGCTCCAGGTCCCTCATCGTCAATCCCTAAAGGCAATTTCGGGAAGTCCAAATTCTGTCTCAAACTGCAGGCATCATCGGCGTACCACCGCCGAGCTGTGCCGGTGTTTCCCACCACGCTGCAGATTAAGTCTTTCAACAAGTTGCGGACCTGCAACTCCGTCACTCTCGCCTGGATGGGGACTGAAGAACGGAGTCTGTATTGCGTGTATCGGAGGCAGATCCCACTTGGCGGCAAACACATCTTGACGGATCGCTGCATCGACCCGGAGTCTCGTCCAGCCAATGAGAGAGTCCTCTGTAAGTATTTCCAAGAGTTAAACCCACGTCGGGCGGTTACTACAGCGGTGATCGGTGAACTGGAATCAGGGATGCTATATGTGTTTGACGTTTATCTTATGAGACGCTGGGGGCTTCCAATTAAGTACCACAGCAAGACTGTAAGAACCAGGAGTGAATGTTGAGCGGGCATCTCAGAATCTTGCTCTCGGTGGAGAAGGACTCAATGGAGAGACAATACGCCACAGGGAAGCCAATGTAAGGCCAGAGAGGGAACTGTTGGGGGCCTAGATCTGGTGCAGTGGAGGTCAAACATGACCACTGAAAGACAAACACATTAACATGCCAATACAGACACACAAATACAAAGAGAGGTGAGACCAAGCTCACACCAGCAAAAACTAATTTACTTTACGATGTATTAATGTTTGTGTTGTTGTTGTGCGTGATGCCGTCTCTGTTGTTAATTATACAGTATTGAGCATCTGAATAACAGAAACTCTCTCGTTTCTTACACAAAAGAGGACTGTGCCAAAATATGCAAGAGAAACAGCCGGAGGGCTTTGAGCACCAGTGCTAACCAGAGCTGTATCAGATCTCTCAATCTGCCACCAGTATCAGAGAAAGACACCGAGTATGGGAGCGACGAGAGAGCGAAAGGAGCTGTGTGAAGTCAGTGTGTTGATTATGCTCTGCTAAAGCATGCAGCAGGGAAAAACGCGTTAGCAGTTCGCTTCATTGTCTGTGATGTGATTGTTGTGCTGCGCACTAATAAAAATGCAGTTACCAACCAGACATGAAAATGATATGTAGATGTGTCACATTGTGACATTCTTCAAGGGCAATGGCTGCTCATATTCCTGAATATAAAATGAACTGAAATGAGGTACACATGAAAGCAATTCAAATGAGACATTAGCAAAAAGTGTTCTCCGCTGTGGCAATACGAAAGTCTTACAATCAATAATATTGATTAGAAAAATAATGAACAGACATTGTGAACTCTTAATTTACAGAAAACTTTGGATGCTGCAGTTCCACAGGTATCAAAAGTGCTCCAGTGGCTCCCTCTGCTGCCCAAATGAGGAAAAAACACTGGACAGCTGCTGGATGTCCCAAAAAAAAAAAAAAAAAGTGGTGGGGATTTTGGTCCAGTGACTTGAATCTTATGAGTTGATTCACAAAAACATTAGCTCTACAGGTAAGATCATTACGTGAGGGCTAGTTCACCCAAAATTGAAAATTGTCTTCCAAAGAAGAGGAAAAAGTCATACCGGTTAATGAGGATGTAAGGCTGAATAAATAAAATACATTTTATTGAGTACATTTTTGGGTGAACTATCCCTTTAAGTCGACTGAAACATAAATATTCATTAATAAAATGTGTGAATACAAATCTACCAGAATGACTGCAGAAAGAGCCTGTGCATTCATATTAGTGACAATGCATTCATATTTTTACCTTCATAAACCAGACATTATCAAGCTATAAGGGAAAAATACAATAATCTCCCTAATAAAAGTTGAGGTTTAATGTCCTTTTAACTGCATATATGGTCATCAGTCATTTTGCACTTTAATTCTTCCTCACCTTTCTGTCCTTGCTGCAAATGAGACTGACCATAAGGGGAGACAATAAAATTGACTGTTAATTAAACCAATTCAGCAAAAATATAAAACCAGAAATTATCAAAAAAGTTGTTTTATAAAATAGGCAATTGTGGTTTTATTGTTCACTTGTTGACCCAACAGCTATAGCAAAAATATGTAAAATATAATGATAGAATCACTAAAAATTCAAATTTAAAGGGGTCATGAACTGAGAGATCAAAATTTCCTTGAACTTTTGACATAAGACGTCATCATACTATAAGAATATCCTGTAAATTTCAGCACTGAAAACTTCCTTGTTAGTCCAAAAACAGCTTTTATTGTTACCAAACCCTGAGAATGACTCATTGTGAAATATGCCGATCTAACAGATAGATAAAAGACCGCCTCTGCAGAAGAAAATCAACGCCTACTTAATCTTTGCAACTTTGGCCCCGCCCAGTGGCGTGTTAGTGAGATGATGAGGAGAGAAGAGCAATAAAGGATGGACTACAAAAACATTACCTTCCAAAAGGATCCTAATTCTAGGAATGGGGTTATTTATTATTAACAATGTGAATGTCTCAGTTGAGCATTATTTATTTGTATTTGGCAAAGGTCTTCAACCCTGCTCCTGGGGACCCACTGTCCTGCAAAGTTTATTTCCAACCGACTTCAGCACACCTGCCTGTGTATTTTCAACAAGTGATCCTGAAAAGCTTGATTAGCTTCACCTGTCTTTAATTAGAGTTCGAGCTAAACTATTTTTGTACTTGGTACATTTCACTGTGGATTCTTTGGTAAATCAGTCAATTTTGGCGCTTTGCAAACAGACCTTTATGATGTGGACTCGAAAGTAATGCGACAACATGCAAGTAAACGTGTTAATTCCAATGCCTGATCTGTGACCAGTGACTTCTGATATTCATGATTCATGTGCAGTCAGATGTTCTTTGTCTGTGTCAGTAAATCAAACCAGGGACCAAACGGTCAACTTCACATTGTTTCTCTCAGTAGGATGCAAATAATCTGTTATTTAAACTGTAATTAAATTATATATAGAAAGCGATTAAAGAACCCTCCCTTTACAATCGCTGGAGCTGTCAATCAAACAGTGTGAGTTTATCAGTGACTGAGCTCTGGACTCGCACCAAAACTCCCGTAATCAACAAATCTCTTATTTACATTGTGTTTGCATTGTTAGTTATGATCAAAGCATTCGTTAGTGTGCAGAAATCAAGATGCAATGATGAGATCGCTGCATTCATGTGCTCAACATGTCTCTGATCGGCTACAAAGCTCATCACTGCAACCTTTCATGCCATGATCTAAATATCAAATCAAATCAAATCACCTTTATTTATATAGCGCTTTTAACAAGTCCAATTGTTTCAAAGCAGCTTCACATTGTTAACTGGAAAATAATGCAACAGAATTTGTACAGCCGTTCTGGTGAAACGGTGATGTTATCCAGCCAATTTCAAGTATCATATAGTGTCAATGCGGGCAGATCGGTAATATAGATGAAATTTAGGTGTCCCCAACTGAGCAAGCCAAAAGCCAGAGGCAACGGTGGCAAGGAACCAAAACTCCTTCAGGGTCAGAATGGAGAAAAAAACCTTGGGAAAAACCAGGCTCAGTCGGGGTGCCAGTTCTCCTCTGGCCGATCAACAAACAGTGTATGATTATGATTCTGGCAACATTGCAGGTCTTAAGTCATATTAGGTAAATAGATATTCGTAAGATTATTTGAAAGATTGGAGTTGTCACGCCGGAGACGGGTTTAATGAGGATGTCGTGTCGATGCGGCATTTACGGGGGGAGTTTATTTACACACGCTCTCTGCAGACATTTCGTTGGTCATGTCCAGGCGCAGGTCCACCATCTGATCTGGATACGGCCCGGATCCGGCTGACTGCAGTAAACCTCGGGACTATCATTAGCGTAGATGCCATTCTTCTTATGATGTAACGAGTACATCAGGTGTTATGGGAAGTGTTCCCGGTTCCAACTGACCTAGTTAATGGTCAATATAATGCCATAGATCCAAATCCAATGCTATAGATCTAAATATAATGCTATAATCAACACTGTTCTCAATTAGTTAACCTTGAGAGCTGTAAAAGTCGTGAAAAAGCTGTAAAACAAAAAAAAAGAAAAATATTTTTTTTTAGAGAGTTCCACACTAGCTGCTTAGCTATTTCTTATGCAAAGATGTCAGTCAATCACAGCAGTGGGCGTTTACACTGAAGTCTCACAGCAGACACGCCCCTTCAAACAGAGCGTTCAAATCAGAGGATAAAATCAGGGTAGAAAAATGCCTTTTATTTCTAAATGACCATTTTTTTATATACAAATCATACTAACATTATAAGTGCACCACAGCAAACATAAAACAATGCAGTTCATGACCCCTTTAAGGTTGTAAACTAAGTTTTTGCAATTGAAATTTGGACTCAACCATATGAATTACTGAGATACAGCCACATGAATGTACAGTACTGTTACAGTGTCAAAGGCCAAAAAAGAAAACACCATATTATTTAAATAATTACCTTTATTTTTTCAATTGCCATTCTCATTAATGTTACAGAGGTAAACATTTAGGGGGAATCTTAGATACAGCAGTGCTACACCTGCCAACAGCGGTCACTTCGACACGCACAAGCACACACACCCATCCAGGACTGTCATCTCCACCAGATTCAGAGCAGATAAACCATTATTTCCACATACGAAATATGTCCCCTTGCAAAACATCTGCATCCGTATTTAAAAGACCAGCATGGTCTTTTGATTTAGGAGACATGGCTCTTGAAATCTGCCCACTCGAATCAGCAGCAATGAAACTCGGACAGCAGAATGTCTACTGGAACTCTAGAAATCTCTGTCGAATAACAAAGATACTCTAGAAGTCAAATATGGCTACAACTTCTTCAACTCTAGATTGTCCTTGCCGAGCTGAGTGAAGAATAGTTGGATCTGTCTTAGAGGCGGAGGCATTAGGCTGGGGTATGAAGAGATGTCTTTCTGTGACATCCCTTCGGTATGGCTGTAGAGGAATCTATCTCTCTGATCATCAAACATTATAATGGCCTGTACACTCATAATACATGCTTTGAGCTTGGTTACTCTCCAGATAGAAAAAAAAGTCAGTTAAAAGCAATACTCACTCACTGAGATCAACACGTTAATCAAATCTGAGAAATGCAAATGTTCCGTTAGAGTCGGTACAATTTCAATAAATGCCGTTACAGTGAAGCTGCCACATCAACATTACAAACCTGTAAGAGCCACATTCAATATCTGCCAGTAAAATGGTACGTCAAAATGTGCTTTACCAGTCAGAGTTAAATATTTAAGGATTTCCTGGCACCAAAGGAACCAAATGGCCATTTAAAAAAACTAAATTAAAGAAATATTCCTGTGAAATCTTATAATAACCCTGTGAAATGCTGACAAAAAAAAAAAGAATTTTACAGTACGCTTTGAACAAACCCTGAAACCTCTGCGATCTTTGTGTGTGTTTCTGTATTATATATATATATATATATATATATATATATATATATATATATATATATATATATATATATATATATATATATATATATATATATATATATATATATATAAATATATCTCAAATGATTAATACACATTGTCCTGTTCATTGCTTTCCAAGCTCTGAATGGCTCACATGACTGAAGGTGCGGTCACATTTACCATTTTTTTGCGGGCGAATTCTACTTATTGCAATAGAAATCTGTACAATTGTGAGTTTTGCGTGAGGGTGGAAAATTTCCCCATGCAGATGTAGCTCATGTTGAAGTTGGTCACACAAATACACCATGCAAACCAGCAGAAAACTGCTAGTTTGAAAGCAAGTGACTTCTGCGTGAGCTGTGCTTCGTACATCGCTTCAGGATTTACAATGGAAAATTGACCCACACAATTTCACCTAAGTTCCGCAAATATGACCCCACCTTGAAGCTAATTTTCACAATAACAAAATGTTTTAAAAAGAAACTTGAAACTTTTAATCCTTTTTGCACACATCATTATGTAGGCTGTACTATTGTACTGTCCCGCACTCGTATTGCAGATATACTACCAGAATGTCAGTGTATCTCTGAAAAACGGGGTCATGGAGGTTCTACACTGAAACTCTGCTGGGAAGAAGACCTTGGAGTCAGTTTGAATGCTATTGAACATTACATGATCACGGAATCATGATAAAAAAACCTTAAGAATTCATACACACCTATTGTCTATGATTGTGGATTTGGAATTGCATCAAGATGGAACATCCATCCAGGATACAGACAGTATAATCTTCCATAGCAGGTTCCAATCCAATAGTCTTGAACAATCCGGTGTGGGTGACATTCAGGCAATCTAAAACCCCTGCTTGTATGAACCTGCATAGAAACTCCATGTAGGCCTCATAGAGCCATCTTAAGCGAAAACCAAAAGTTGTTACTCCATACAGTACAGCATGTACAGTACATCTACAGATGTAATGATAGACAGTTTCCTGTATTTGGCAGCCATATGAAGCTGAATAGTCCAATATACAAAAATAGGGTTTTAGAAAATTTCAAACAACAACATGAATAACAATACTATTAATAATAACAACAGTGGTCATAAATATAGTCCACACCCAAACGGCATGTCATACAAAAGTCCAGCAGACGTATAAAGCGCCTGTCAGTACTGAAGAAAGGTTGCGTCAGTGCTGAGGTGAGTTTGGTTCAAGAAGGGGAGGGAGATTGTGTGTGTGTGCGTGTGTATGTGTACATGTTTTTTGTGTTAAAGCCCTGGTCTGCTACTGCGTGCCGTCGTACCGCCTCTGTTGTGGGAACGTGCTGGAACAGACACTGGGAGTAGTGACAGAGAGAGACAAAGTGTGAACACTACGTCCAGGCTTTTAAAGGTACTTTTATACTCTTTCTTACCAAAATCACTTGCATTTTATGCTATCCATGTTGAGTTTCTAAATACAAACTTTGTAGTACAAATGTAAAGCTGGTCTGTAAGGAATATTTCCTGTGAAATCTGTGTAAGGTTTAGTAAGTTATATCTAAAGAAAAAGTTTAGACGTTTAGCACTCAGACAGTTACATTTGAGCAGGGTACTTAATGATTAATCATTGATATTAAATAATAAACTGATCAATCTGAATATTAAATTACTTCCCTTCTACATTTCAGTCTTTCATCATTATTCTTCAAGCAAAAAAAGGATGTAATATTGATCAATATAAAGTACTAAGAATGTGCAAATTTGAGGAGCCCAAGCATTCCAGGTGGAAAAAAAGTATACTTGAATGCACACAAAAAAAATACTTAAATACAAGCAAGTACATTTGTAGTACATTCTTATTTTTTGTGCTAAATGAAATACACTAAATACCACTAATACTTAAATAGATTTTTAGTGTATTGAAATAAAGTATATCTAGTTTATTCTGACAAAAATACTATTATGTTTTTACTGAATGTTCATTATTTTTTACCTTTATCTTGTAATGCAAAAAAGCGGATTAAAACTGATTCCCACTTACCTGAGGGCGGAGCTTTTGCATCAGGCTCCTCCTCATGCTCAATGGGGAAGTGGCCAAGGGGATGATGGGAAAACGAGTCTACGAAGGAGCTGCTGCTGATGCCCAAACTGATTCCAGTCACACCAATTCCCAGAGAATCTGCGCTCACACACCCAAACACGGTCAATGGGACAGGTTATAGAACTGTTCATCTACCAATCTGATGTGTTTGTATGCACCCACCTACACCAACAGACGCTCTGCCAGGTCGTGCCTGCCCGATGTTGTCTATTCCAGTAAATGAACGGCGATAAGGGGTGTCTGACTGCAAAGCAAGGTTTGCCATGATCAATACACCCATGAACACATGATGAGGGTCATGATGAAGTGTTTATGTATACAAATATGTGGGAGAGATTCACCCTAAAGGTGTGTGTGGTGTTGGGTCTGGAAAACACATCCAGCAAGTGCATTTTGTCTCGGGGCTGCAGACTGACACCCTCGTCGGTCACTGCACTATGTGCACGACTGGAGGAGCCTCTCTGCTTCTGCAAACACATGTGTTTACACACACACATATACATATATATGTGTGTCTGTAATATATATTATATATATATATGTGTGTGTGTGTGTGTGTCTCTTAATTTTTTCCAAAATATATAGTGACTTTTTTTATACACTTTGTTATGTTGCTGTTATGTTGTTATTTACTTTTTTAACTTCAATCTACACTCCATACACTATGACAAAGCAAAAAAAAAAAAAAAAAAAAAAAAGATCTGTGACAACTTTGCACATTTATTTAAAAGGAAAAACTGGAATAAGTACATTGCATAAGCATTAAAACCCTTAACTCAGTACTTAAAACACCTTTAAAGGGTTAGTTCACCCAAAAATGAAAATTCTGTCATTAATTACTCACCCTTGTGTCATTCCAAACCCGTTCCAAAGCTCTCTGACCCCTCCACAGACAGCAATTTAATTAACACTTTCAAGCTCCAGAAAGGTAGGAAAGACATCTTTAAAATAGTCCATGTGACTCCAGCGGTTCAACCTTAATTTTATGAAGTGTCGAGAATACTTTTTGTAAGCAAAAAACAAACAGAAATAACTTTATTCAACAATTTCTTCACGTCTGTGTCAGTCTCTTACACTGTTGAGGTAGTGAATACAGTGCGGCACTTCCGAGTTACATCAGAGCTACGCCAGAACGCCGGCTTACCATTGGCCGATGCTGTTCACGTGAGGACCACGACGCATCGGTGTGATGCTGACGCAGGAGCTGGCCTACGTAAACATCGTAGGAGACTGACACAGACGAGAAGAAATTGTTGAACAAAGGTGTTTGTTTTTTTTTGCGCACAAAAGGTATTCTCGTTGCTTCATTAAGGTTGAACCACTGGAGTCACATGGACTATTTTAAAGATGTCTTTCCTACCTTTCTGGAGCTTGAAAGTGTTAGTTAAATAACTGTCTATGGAGGGGTCAGAGAGCTCTCGGATTTCATCAAAAACATCTTAATTTGTGTTCCGAAGATGAACGAAGGTCTTACAAGTTTGTAACGACATGAGAGTGAGTAGTTAATGACAGAATTTCCATTAATTAACCATTTAAGTCTTTCTGGGTATGATGCAACAAGCTTTGCACATCTACATTTGGCGATTTTCTTCAATTCTTCACCTCCAGCTCTGTCCAGTTGAATGGGGACCAGTGGTGGACAGACATTTTCAGGTTTCTCTAGAGATGTTCGATTGGGTTCAAGCCCAGGCTCTGACTGGGCCACTCAAGAGTATTCACAGAGTTGTCTATAAGCGACTCTAGCATTGTCTTAGCTGTGTGCTTAGGGTCATTGTCCTGCTGACAGGTGAACCTTCTGCCCAGTCTGGGGTTCTGAATGCTCTGAAATAGATCTAAAGGCAGGTGCACACTGTATGATTTTGGCCACAATTTGGCCGTCTGAGACAAATTTTGCAAATCGTAAAAGATTCCTCTGATCCTAGGCTAAAATCTTAAGTGATTTCCAAAAATGTAACAACGCGTCGATTCGATGCGGACCGCAAGCGCTGTGATTGGTTTGCCAGAACCCCTCCCTCAGGAGTATTATGCTCCCTCTGCATATGTTACTGCGCATCGCCGTGGACAACGATGCAGAACTATAAATGAAAATCGGCACGTAGCCCACGGCGCAGGTCCGACGCAGAAGTATAAATCAACCTTTACAGCAGGGTTCATCTTCGTAGTCTGACAAGGAACAATTGTGAAGGACTATTATAAAAAAAAAAAAAAAAAAAAAAAAAAAAAATCGCACAGTGTGTACCCGGCTTAACTATAATTTTCTGCGCTGACCTTTCCTTCTACCTTGGTGAGTCCTCCAATCCCTGCCGCTGAAAAACACTCCCACAACATGATGCTGCTACCACCACAATTTACTACTGGGATGGTATTGTGCAGGTGATTATGGTTTCCTGGTTTTCTCCATACATTATGCTTGGAACTGAGGTTCATCTGACCAGAGAATATTGTTTCTCAAAGTCTTAGAGAGTCCTTTAGGTGCTTTTTTGGGGGTTTTAATATGTCATCACTAAGGAGAGGCCACTCAGATTTTATGGCAGAGTTGCAAGTCTAGCCACTCTGCCATAAAGCCCAAATCGGTGGCAGTGATGTTGGTCCTTCTGTAAATTTCTCCAATCTCCATATATAATCATGGAGCTCAACCAGAGTGACCATCATCTTCTTGGTCACGACTCTAGCCAAGGCCCTTCTCAATCAATTTCTCAGTTTGAGGACTCTAGGAGGAGTCCTAGTGGTTCCAAACTTCTTATGGATTATGGAGACTGCATGCTTCTGTGAACCTTCAATACAGCAGAATTTTTTTTTGTAGTCTTCCCCAGATCTGGTCTTGATACAATACAGGTCTTGATACAGTCCTGTCTAGATCTGCAGACAGTTCCTTTGACCTCATGGCTTGGTTTTTGCTCTGATATGCATTTTCAGCTATTAGACCTTTTATTGAGGGGTGTGTGCCTTTCCAAATCATACCCACTCAATTGAATTTGAACAGGTTAACTCTACTCAGTGTAGTAATTACACAAGTGAAATTGGAATGCTCCTGAGCTAAGTATCAATTGTCCCAAAAAGGGTACGAATGCACTTATGCAATGTAATTATTTCAGTTTTTATTTGTATTAAATTTAAAGTTGTCACAAATCTGTTTTTTTTTGTCATTATGATGAGTGTAGATTAATATGAAAAAAAATTAAGTAGTTGAAGGCTGTCGATTTAACATGCTAATTTAATATAACAAAAAATAACTACACATACGTAGTTCATCTTACATTTCATAAAGTTGATCAAGTATCAAGGACCATGTGACACTGAAGACTGGAGTGATGATGCTGAAAATTCAGCTTTGACATCACAGGAATAAATTACATTTTAAAATATATTAAAATAGAAAAGTTATTTTAAATTGTAATAATAATAATAATAATAATAATAATTTCACAACATTATAGTTTTTACAGTATTTTTAATCAAATAAATCCAGCCTTGCTAAGAGACTTTTTTTCAAAAATATATATGAAAAAAAAATCTTACTGAGCCTAAACTTTTAAATGGTAGAGTATGTACTCCTAAATGCTGACAAAACTATATATACACACATTTACATTTAAATTTTGATCTTCCTGAAAAAAAAAAAATATTGGTGACTAATTTTGAAAAACAACGAAACAACTGTTACTAACGTCTGGCTGCACCTGTATAAGCCGCGAGTGCTGTCCGGAGTAGGTGTGGTCTGTGTCTCCTGTGCCAATAGGAGGGAGAAGTGTGTTTCTACTGAGAGGCATTGGAGGAGAGGCCAAACGATCACTGGCAGTTGTCCTTAAACACACATACAGTTACACTATTGTAAGAAAATCATTTTTGAGAAACAAAAGAGTACTTGATATATAATACAAATATAAATTGCTCTTACAATCTTGTGCCTCTAACCACTTCTTCCATGGAGCCAGTTGTGATGGGCTGTGTTACACTGGACGTCAATGGCATCAAAGTGCGAGGAGGTGGGTTCCGTCGCCGTGCCGACTGAGGGGGGCGAGTCAAGGAGGAGGTGCTTTGTTCCAGTGCACGACGGGGCCGAGGTTTACTGGTGGGAATGACACTAGACCCGGGACGATGAGACACTTTCTCCTCAGAGTCCCTACAGTCAGAATGACAGAAAGAGGATTAATCAAAGAAAGCATGATTTATTTAGAGAAGCCATAGAGATACAAAAGTGTTTCCTGCACAGCTAATTCCTTGTAAAAAAATTATGTTCTACTAGAGTTATACAATTGGAATAAAAATACTAATCCCAATCCCAATTCTATTTTATACCTCTTCCCCTTGCCCCTTTGTCTGGCTATCACCAGACCAAGCTCAATTTAAGGTTGAACATTGGTCTGGGGAGTCTGCTCTGTATTTTCTACTGCACAAGAGGCGTGATAAACGAGTATAATTCAAAAGACTCTGTACGCAATTGGATAGTCCTTCAACCAATCAGACCACAAGAGGCGTGATCAACGGGCATCGATCCATCGCTTCTATGGCCCTGTCCCAAATGGCCCAAATCAATTTACAATGGCCGCTGTGTGCGCATGTCCGTTAAGTCCACAAGACCGTAGGGTGTCCCATTCGTTATTTAAGCTTAAAAAAGTGTGCTCGTGAGCGCCCCCTTTGCAGCTGCTATGCGCCCTCAATGCGCACTTCAGCTTAGCCCGTAAGTTCACGAGCTACGCAGAGGACTTCTACCCGGCAGTCAAAGTGGCATTACGTCGTGAAAGTGCGGACTCAGAGGAAGACCGTGAGGGTTTAGGGTGCCATTTGGGACAGGGCCTCTATCTGTCATTGTGTTAAACCCACCAATAGCACGCCAGGTGGATAAGCCAGTCTGTGATTGGTTCCCGCAAAAGTGTAACAGAAGCAGAATAAATGATTGTACAGGTTTCCAGACTGAGCTGCAGGGCGAAATCAAATCGCCGGCAGATCAGGCTGGGTGTACCCAGTCTACTTGCCCCTTGAAACAGAGTAGAAAATATTCCCCTAAGAAATGGGACACCACTACTACACCGTTACACGTCATCACATGTCGCTAGCTCCTATGCCAAAGGAGGTGCGCCAGTGTTTATCACAAGAACAGGACTGTATATATGAACACAAACAAATGATTATTTGATGTTAAAATCCTTATTAAATGCCAAAAAATACTATCCTTTTTCACTTGGGCAGCCATGTTTAGGGCCCTATGAATTCCGTTTTATTTTTTCCCAAATTCCTTTTAATTTGGTTTCCAAAATCCTTTTTTTCGGTTTGAATTTTTTTGGACTCCATTGTAATGGTTAAAGTAAACTTTAATTAATAATATTAGTAATTAATTGAAATCATGAAACTTCTACAATTTAACAACAATTTATTAAAAGTTTAACAAAAAATTACTTGTTTAGGGCCCTATGAAATAAGTTAAATTTTTTTCCCTCAAATTCCATTTTATTTTTACCATCGAACTCTTGTATATTGTTTGTTTGGTATTTTTTCCTATGGGTGGCACTAGAGGCAAAATACTACATCAGCTGACCTTTAGTTTGGATCAATGATGGTGGGTCAACAGAATTAAACACTAAACTACAGCGCTAAATATGCACAGTAAAGGTTGTATAAGTTTGTGTTTATTTCGTCTGTGGTGTTCATACTGAGCTATTCGGTCCAGAGTTCCCAGGTTCCTTTGCTGCAGTGGAATGCCATGAATCATGATGAGGTCATTGAGATTGTGATGAGCGACCGCCGCCCCTACAGGCGCTCGACCGGTCTGTGGGAACAGAGAAAGAGAGAGAAGCAGGAAAGAAAAAAAGTTACGCTAATTCAGGTTTTAATTTTATTGTCCTCTAGTGCACAAGTCTGTATATATCAGTGATTAAAAAAAACAGCAACTGACATCCATCATCTGTACAGCATGCGATGATGTGTAAAACAGACAAAAAGAAACATACAGAACAGAAACAAAACTGAGAGCGGGGACAAGCATTATAAACATCTCCACAAGACTAAAAAATGAACGCAAGCTTAAATAAAAGTCAGACATTTCAAAGGATGTTAAAACAGTGGCCAGTGCTTTAGGAGTTAAAAAAATACAAATCAAAGATGAGCGTTGAAGGAGAAAAAGAGGGAACCGGTACACAGACAGAAACACTCTCGCTCGCCCTCTCTGTTTAGGTGTTGTTATCAGGGTAGAGTTACATACAGTCGATGACTTTCTCTGCTTTTTGGATTTCCGTCTTGACTTGTGCTTTGAACCCCATGACTTTGAGCTCTTTGGAAAGAAAATGGAGGGAAAGGATAGAAATAGAAAGGTATAGAAAGAGAAAGGAAGAATACAGGTGACAGATGGATGATTGGACAGAAAGACAGAAACAGGGACAATGAGGAAAACACAGAAAAAAAGGAGGTAAAAAGTTAATGAATTGCAAGCCTGAGGGAAAAAAGCTGAAAAAACAAATGCTGACAGCAGTGAAAAACAGCATTTGTGGGTATTTTTCATGTGTAAAGACAGAGAGGACACAAAGCAGCAAAGATCTAGGCTCATACCCACAAAATTCCCACAGATTTGGTGAAATTCATTTCTCTGACTTTTACAGCTATTTAAAACTTCAGATTTTATTATTGAGATAATGCAATTATTTAGCCAATTAAAAAAATGTTTAAGCAAAATATACATTTCTCCTTTATGAATCAGGGTTTCTGCAGGTTTTATGAAGGTAAATTTAAGACCTTTTAAGGCCAATTAAAGAAAATTTAAGGAATACATTTATGGGAACATAACATGTCAAAAAATGTAAATACAATGAATTGTAAATTTGACTTCAAAGTTTGAAAAAGCAATTTCCAACAGATCTCTTTAGTTAATTTTACAAAAAAGTAGCATAAAAGTTTGAGATGAGAAATCTTGGGAAAGTCATTTAATGATTAAAACAAGAACAAATATCTGCCAATATGTTCATAAAAACCAACTTAATCCAAATGCAAGTCATTTTCATACCCAATGACACATATTTGTTCTTGTTTTAAGCATAACATCACTTCATTTTGTTCAATTTCTCAGAAAACAAGACTCAATTTCTTCATTTTGCATGACAAGTAAATGTATCTTGATTTAAGGATGTTTAGAATTTCTACTGGAAAACATTTTTTTCAGTGCATACAATTTCATTTTGCAATTTTTTTTCTGGACTCTGCTTTAATGGATAAATTAAATTTGACTGATTTTCATTCATCTTCGGAACACAAATCGGAAAGATTTCTGTGCCTCCACTGACAGTCTAAGCAACTACCACTTTGACGCTTAAAAAAGGTCATAAAGAGATCGTAAAACTAATCCATATGAATCAATCGGCTGATTCCAAATCTTCTGTAGAGACTCGATCGCTTTATATGATGAACAAAAGTCCTACGGGGTTGGAACAACATTAGGGTGAGTACATGATGAAAGAATCATTTTCGGGTGAACTGTCCCTTTAAGTGTTCTGACCTACTTTTCTCAAAATTTGACCAATTCCGTGACATTCTGCATTATACAGTAAATTGTATTTTTATGAATGGATTCTGCAATTCTGCATCACAAAAATCATAGGGCCCCTTTACAAAAGTTATAAAAACTATATATTTGTAAAAAAAAAAAAAAAAAAAAAAAAAAACTGTGCAAAAACACAATGATGTCAAAGTCGGTTATGTAATGCTTAAATGCTATATTAATGCATTACAATTCAACTAAACTCATTAGATTTTAGTCAACTAAATCTACTGTAGATTTAGTCAACTAAAATCTTATATGATATTTAGTTGACTAAAATATGACAAACTAAATGGCATTTTAGTCAAAAGACTGACTAAAACTAAATCAAAATTTGCTGTCAAAATTAACACTGTTTTTAAGACCCGCGGAAACCCTGTAAATAGTCCTGTGGCTGACAAATTAATAAAAAAATTTTAAAAGTCATGTTAATTACCACAATTAATATAAGATCATAAAAATGCATGCATAATTAGATTTTATAAAGAGCCAAATGGCGTTTCAAATATGCCCCGTTTCCACCGAAATTACCCGGAACGATTTGTCCCAGGAACTTTTTTCCCCCCCAGACATGTTGCGGTCTGCGTTTCCATCGCGGTCTAAAGTACTGTGAAGATTACGGTGACGTAGGACCAGTGTTGGGGGTAACGCATTACAAGTACGTAATCAGATTATTTTTTCAAGTAACTAGTAAAATAATGCATTACTTTTAAAATGTACAGCAAACTATCTGAGTTACTTTTTCAATGCAAGTTACTTTTTCACATTTGACTGACAGCTCTCATGTCCCCATGTTGAGAAAAATAAAGAGTAAGTGGAGGCGTTGTGTGTAAACTATTATTGTAGTTCTAGACTAAATGTGAGTATTTATTCATCTCACTTGCACAATAAATATTCAGTACTCAAATTGAATAAAATCAGTCAAATGCGAAATCAGAATACGATGCAAACCTCCAATTAATTATTAAATAAAACAAATATTTTTATGCAATCTATCTACCTTTATTGATCAATGTCTTGCTGCTAACCTTCGATGATTCAGTTAAACCATGAGCAAAAATGACTTTAGATTTTTTGTTTTTATTGGTGAAGTAAGTGTTTAACTTTTTTCTCCTGCATCCTATTGTTCCTTTATCCAGAATGGCAGCACAGCTGAAATGTTTGTTTGAGCGGCACCCTCTACTGTACACGTGTGAATTAGCATTTTTTCCTCAGCCTAAGGCTTATTATTTCAATTTTGGTGTGAAGAGGTCTTTACATTTGCACAAAAATATAACTTTTTTTGTTATTAAAAAAATATATACAAGTCCAGCCCAGGTGAGGAAAAGTAACGCAAAAGTAACGCAATGCATTACTTTTCTTAAAAAGTAACCAAGTAACTCATTTAGTTACTTTTTAAGGGAGTAACGCAATATTGTAATGCATTACTTTTCAAAGTAACTTTCCCCAACACTGTGTAGGACTGCATGCAACTTTCCAGTTCCCGCTGGATTTCGTCCTCCACACATAAGCTTAATAAAGCCTGAACCTCGTCGTCGTCATCTGTCGTGTTTTTTAAACTTCATCGTTGATTCAAATAGCAAACAACTCTTGCTGCACGCACCGCAACAGACTTAAATAAAATGAAATAAAATGCTGCGGAGTCAACCAATCAGCGCCCATGTCCCACACCCAAAATTTCCTGAACTTTGAAAAACGTCACGATCAGGGATTTTTTGAGGGGGACATTAATAAACTTAACTTAGTTTAGACCCTGGTCCCTGTGGTCGAAACACACAGAGTACCACCCCAAAGTCCCTAGTTCCTGGGGGAAGTTCCTGCGGTGGAAACATGGCTTATACTTCCCATACGTTTTTCATTTAAATTTACCCATTCACTATAGAAAATTCAGGATTTTTTAAAGATATTGAATGACTTTTCCAAACCTGGAAATCCCAGTTTTCTATGACTGTGGGAATCCTGTTATTTAAATATATTTGGACACTATCATCAAGCAGATGGCAGGGGATGGAAGGGTTACAGATATCTGAAATCAGTGAGACGGGATTTCAGATGACATCAGTGTTTCATCCATCTGCCACAAAAGGAAAAGGAGTAACCCAAAAGAATATTCTCCAAATCTGTTCTACAATCTCTGAAGCGGTTGACCAACCTGGGCCTGCAAGCTGGCCGTGAGCTGCTGTGTCCGGCTCTGTGATAGTGGAGGAAGCACTGCTGAGACATTGGACAGCAGCAAAAATGGATTCTGGGTATCAGGGCACGCAGGGCTGAGGGCCACGGCATTCTTCTCATCATCTGATGGACAGAAGTTCGAAGAGAAATTATTCTTCACCAATACAAGACTCAGTGGAATACTTGATTCTGATTGGTCAAATCACAACACTTTGCTCTCAAATAGTAGTAAATAATGACCGCTAAACTGTATTTCTTATTTCACTTCAGTCTCTTCTCACATAATAGAAACTCAATGGCTGAATCCGAAATCGCCCTGTTCACACCAAGGAAGATAACTATAAAGATAACGATAAAGATACAGTTCTAAAAATCATTCTCAATATTAATGAATAGCAGAGTTCACACCACAGCTATAACAATAACGGCACAGAGAAACGACGTCGTTATAATCACTTTCAGAACTATTTTTTTCCAGGTGATGAATGATAAAAACATTGACAGCTAATCAGAATCCATCCAGCTGTAACGAACTCGAGCATTTAAAGCAGCACACAAGCCCACTGGTGTGGACGCTAATATAGTTATCTTTAAAGTTATCGTTCTTTGTGTGAACGGGCCTTTAGTCCACTAATACAGTTCACTTGAAGGAGTGAATGAAAACGAGTGAACGAATTTAGACAGCCATTGAGCATACATTGGTTGTACACTTGTTATTGTAGTGCAATGTGGGATAGAATGCCCTATTTGAGGGGATAAGGAGGGGGCGATTTCAGATTCAGCCAATGTCTTAGGTCCATTTATTCATTTATTTGGTGAGCTGTATAGTATGAAAGATAATTGACAGTATAATGTACATTCTGCTGATCATAAACCCCTTGGTTGATGTCCTGGTCATGTACACTACTAGGGATGTCACAAGTACCGGTACTTCGGTACCAAGTCGGTACTGAAATTATAAAAATGTGACGATACCAGCATTTCTGTTGTATCGACTCCCGCGGTACCCGCAGCTGCGTTCAGCCGCTTCCGTGTTTATCTAAGCACAGGGCTCCAGACTGTAGCCGAATATATACTAGTGTCTGTGAATATTAAAATGCAAAATACTATTTAAATATTACACCTGCAGGTTCTGCGTCTCTGTGGGAATGAAGTCGGGCGCAGGTGTGCGCGCACACACACACACATGCTCGCTGTCTTTGTAGTCTCTGCCATGTGTCACTATATGAGGACACGAACGTATAAACCGTCACTTCATGAGCATTTACCGTTTCATTTGAGAAAACTGTCATATCATGAACACAGACACTCAAAGGTCTTCGCGGCAACCCATCAAAATAAAAGTTCGGCTTAAAAAAAAATAATAATTGACAGAATATATTAGGCTACTGTTGAACTTACTGATTTAGCTACGTCTCTATGTAATAATAATATGTCTCTAATAATAATAATTATGCCTAGATGGTTGATTATTTTTCACCTTTTTTTTATAAACAATGTTTACTTTAAAACAGCATGCAGCCTTTAAATGTTTGTAATATTTACTTATAATGATTATCATCATAAATATACATTTAATAAAAAAATGTAAATGGTTAAATAAAAAAATAAAATAAAAATGAGCTGTGGTACCAAAATTGGTACCGAGTACCGTACAATTCTTATGGTATTGGTACCGACTACTGGACTTTTGGTACCGTGACATCCCTATGCACTACAGTTCAAAAGTTTGGGGTCAGTAAGATTTTTTTCTTTTTAGGATGCATTAAATTGATCAAATTGACAGTAAAGACTTTTATATAGTTACTCAAGATTTATATTTCAAAGAATCCTGAAAATAATCTATCATGGCTAAAAGCTAAAAATATAAAAGCAGCACAACTGTCTTTCTTGAGCACCAAATCAGCACATTACAATGATTTCTGAAGGATCATGTGACACTGAAGACTGGAGTGATGATGCTGAAAATTCAGCTGACAACACAGGAATAAATAACATTTTAAAATATATTTAAGTAGAAAACAATTATTTTACATTTCAATATTTCACAATATTATTGTTTTACTGTATTTTTGATCAAATAAATGCTAACTAACTAAACACAAACTTCGGTTTGGCCTGATTTTGTTTGAAATTACATCACACCAGTTCATTCTTCGATTTTGCTTCAAGTATATCAGGGCCTTAAGAGACTTCCTTAAAGCAATATTTAAAAAAAACTCCACCCCAAACTTTTGAACAATAGTGTAAAAAAAAAAACCCACACAGCAAATCATATCAGGTATGTGAAATTCATCCTACCTGACACAAAACCCTCCCAATGCCTACGTACAAGCTCCTCCATCCAGCCAATGAGCTCACGCCACACATCATCAAACAGCAGATCAAGCACCGCCTCCCGACGACAGCGATAGGGCGAGACAGGGGGCAGGCAGCGCCTTCGCCGTCTGTTCACATACTCGCGTTCCCATTCCTCGTCCCTAGATAAACACATATTATCTACAAAAAAATCTTTAACAAAATATCAGATGAATGATTCTAAAATAACACTTCTCAACTCCCATCTGTCACACACAAGCACACATACTCACAGGTCCCTGCAGTCGAAGGCGAGATACTCTTCTATCAGCCCCTCAGCCTCAATCACCCTGGGCATCTCATCTCCATGGTTACTGCTGGGCGTGACACTAGGGTGGGTCACCTCCACAGAGGGCCGACACAAAACAGCCCTCCGACCCTGCACACACAACCTGCCACATGCACACATTGGCATGAAAATGAGACTTTACAGAACACAATTTCCTACGCACACATCAACAAACTGAACTCACTCATTGGCGGCTATCTCTTTGCTCTGGCCAGCACTGGAGGGGATGGGCATGTGAGCTGGTGTGGCGTACCATTGGAATCCTTCATCTGTAGGACACACAAGCTGCGTTCCGAGGATCCTGTCACACACAAATGCCCTAAACAGGTTTAATAATCAGGCATAGGGCCGCATGATTATGGTTATACCGATAATCACAATTATATACTCAAAAATGATCATCTCTCAATTAATAATCATGATTGGTCTCATTTGAGAAATATCTTTTTACATTTCATCAGAATTATTGCACTTTCACTGTGATGTATTAATCACCTTTTGTATTGCCAATGTGTGAACAGCTTGTAACGAAACTTAAAAAAAAAAAAAAGTGACATTTACGTGCGCTCCCAAGAGCCTCTCTTCCGTTCTGTGACGCATGAAACTCATGCTTATGCTCATAGTGCCGAAAGAGCTATGCTGTACTGTAACATCAATGCCATGCAAAGAAAATGTATTAATTCAAACTATAGTCTCACATATACTTTATAATCAAACTATCATAACAGTGTAATTTTAATAATCTCATCTGTCGACATGATGGCAGTGAATTGCAGAATTGGTGCAAACATCCACATGGCTATAATCAAATGCTTTCTTAACTGCTGCTTTCTCAGTGCTGTCATTTTTGTAGTTTTTCTGTTATTGAGAGGAAAGCGTGCAGCACATATTCACATATTCATCTAAACGTCGCTCTCAGCAGCGTGGACGGCGTCTGGATGTTTGTTAACAGTATATCGATGCACAGGTAATTCCAACTTTTTTTACTTCTAAGCAAAGAACGAAAAAGAACTTTGCCATGAGTATAAAAGGCACTGAATCACGTTCAGTGCATTACGTGTGAACAAGCACGAGCTTCCGAAGCACGCTCCCAGAAAACTGCTTCTCAGACGGTGTGAATGCTGAACTGAGCTCTCTTTCACGTCTTCTGGCGCTTGAACGGACATATTCACGCAAAGTTATGTAAAAAACAAACAAAAAAACACCCGTCTTGGCAAGTATCCTAGTAAACATAGTCTGTTATAACTTAAGTGAAAAAACATTTGAGTGTACAACCATCCGTGCAGCTCTTAAAGTGACAGCAGCCGAATATACCTGCGACTGTCTTTGTTTTAATCAAACAAAAGACAAAGATGAAAAAAAAATCACTCACTGACTGCTCTTGACTAAATAACTTTTTCAAAAATGAAAATTATCCCATAATTTACTCACCCTCAAGCCATTCTAGGTATATGACTTTCTTCTTTCAGACGAAAAAAAATCTGAGTTACATAAAAATTTTTTAAATTGTATGTAGAAAATGTTATAAAAACAAAGAAAGCGTTACGAAGAAAGTGTAACGCCTCTCACAATTCAAAATGCTTACGCCATGTTTGACGTCGTAGTCGCGCCAGTTATGCTTTTTCCGTAAGTTGAATACGGAAGGCAGTCTGGCGGTAGCTAGATATTTTACTTTATAACGTGCTAAATATGGATATTTTTCATCACACAAACCCGTTATCTTCATAAGGCCTTTATTCTAACCTCCCGGAGCCGTGTGGAGTACTTTTATAATGAATGGATGCACTTTTTTTGGGCATCAAATTTTGGGCTGTCATTCACTGCCATTATAATGCTTGGATTAGCCAGGACATTTTTTTATATAACTCTGATTGTGTTCGTCTGAAAGAAGAATGCCTCATACACCTAGGATTACTTGATGGTGAGTAAACCATGGGCTAATTTTCATTTTGGGTGAACTATCCCTTTAATCTATTATTAATCTATATTTAATTTATACAGTGAAGACTATACAGTGATATTTTATGTTTGATTATTCATTTTCTCTACCTGAAAAATACTGTTAGACTTACCTGAAAAACAAAAATCTGTGTTTTTATTATTTTATTTTATTTGTATGTTTGTTCTATTGTATTTATGCTATTGCTCGTAATTTGATTCTTATTTTATTACTGCCTTTAACAATATTTGAATGAGTTAGGCTTGTAGTTTTAGGTGTCACAACCTTATTTAATAAGGTTAAAAAAAAAACAACGAAGAACTAGGCCTATTTTATTTATTTATTTATTTTTGGTAATACTTTACAATAAGGTTCCATTAGTTAAGGTTAGTTAATGCATTAACTAATATGAACTAACAATTAGCAATATATTTGTTACAGCTCTTATTAATCTTTGTTAACATTAGTAAAACTACAACTGTTCATTGTTAGTTATGTAATGTTAGCAGATACAACTTTTCATTTTAATAATGTATTAGTAAATGTTGAGATTAACAGATTAATAAATGCTTTAGAAATATTTTTAATTCTTAACTAATGTAGTTAGTTGAAACCTTATTGTTAAGTGTTACCATTACTTTTTTATGGTGGGACCAGTAAAAATTGTCAGGGCAAATAAAAATTAGAAAAAAATCCTTAGCGTTGAGCCATGATTGTAGCAAGGAGGTTGCATTGATTTATTCAGCTACCACAATAGCAAACAATAGTCGAGATTCATGTTTTGATTTATTACAGATCCTCACATAGCACAAGCTGTGAACACGGATTGGCTGTATATAGCACTTTCATTTGAGCGGAGTATCACAGTGGAGATCGGAGAACGTTTTCAGGATAAATCACTATCGCAGACGATTAATCATGCAGCCCTAACCAGAGACTAAGGCATTACTGATGTCCACAGATCTGAGCATGTGCATGTATTCGTGTGCGAACCGTAGATGAGGGAATCGTGAAGCCCACTCTTGACACTCCTCCTGCAGGCCTTTGAGCTGAGTTTCACACTTCCTCTCATACAACAGCTCTTCGATCTCTTCAAACATCTGCTGGACCTGCCTAGAAGCGGCTTTATCAAATTCCTACCAGAAAAGAAGGAAAAAAGACATGAACTTGAACTTGTCAGCACCCCGTTTTGAAGATGCTGTGTAAAGTTACATGATGACAGTCACAGTCATCATTCTACGACTCACATCGTAGCCCCACGAAAAGACAGAGCTGCGTTCTGTAGAGATGCCAGTTCCTGTGTAACTATGGATACCAGACCAAGACTGAGCGGTGTCGTCTGTGGTGAGTGTCTGACATCCTGATCTGATGGATGATGCAGAGGACTCCTCAGACCTAGCAAGAGAGAAAGAGAGTCATTATTTCATAAATTCATATTATAGACAAAGATAAAAATGATCTGACAATTCACACAATATACAAATTGATGAAAGCCTATCCCTTTAATATATACCTGTACAGCCACTCACCTGCTGTATGAAGACATGTCCTCCTGTAGATCATGCAGGAGTCTGGGAGGATGCACAGTATCATCATCTGCCTCCTCTGGAAGAGGATGCTGGTCCAGACAGCTGCGGGACAAACCACGACTACCAAAACCAGCAGAGCGAGAGGCAGAGAGAGAGAGAGAGAGAGAGAGAGAGAGAGAGAGAGAGAGAGAGAGAGAGAGAGAGAGAGAGAGAGAGAGAGAGAGAGAGAGAGAGAGAGAGAGAGAGAGCGAGAGAGAGAGAGAGACAGAGACAGAGAGAGGGGCAGAGAGAGAGAGGAGAGAGAGAGAGAGAGAGAGAGAGAAAGAGAAAGAGAGAGAGAGAGAGAGAGAGAGAGAGAGAGAGAGAGAGAAGAGAAAGAGAAAGAGAAAGAGAAAGAGAGAGAGAGAGAGAGAGAGAGAGAGAGAGAGAGAGGGGGATTTACTGGATGATGACAGGCCAGCTTGATTATCTATCAATCAATCTATCAATCTATCTGTCTGTCTAACTATCCATCTAAGGATCTATCTATCTATCCATCTATCTATGGATCAATCCAAATACATTTCTCTCACTATTTACCCATCTGTCTATCTATCCATCCATCCATCCATCCATCCATATGTCTATCTATCTATCTATGGATCAATCCAAAGCTGTTTTTCTATCCGTCCACTATCTCACTATTTACCCATCTGTATATCCATCTATTCATCCATCCAAAGATATATCTATCGATCTGATGTCTACCCTGTATCTGTATATCTATCTATTAAAAGATCTATCCATCCAAATACACTTCTATACAAAAAGCTAGGCAGAAATGGATTTTTAAAGTATCCCCTGAGTGTTTGCACACTCTTCTTAATAACAAATAAACCAGATGTTTTAAACACCAGTCCACAGTAACCTAGCGAGCTGACTATCTATGCGACTAAGGCAACAGAATGCAGATAATTTCTGTGTGATTTATACGCACATCTCTAGGCTGTGAGATACAGGCCGACGGCTGTATCGTGAAATCATCCTCCTGATGCTGTTACAGGCGCATCTCCATCAAGCCTGTGATCCGACTCCGAGCCTCCTGTGTCCGGACCCGACCGCTGCTGCTGCTGCACCGCCTCTGCTCTCTCATTTTTCACGGACAGGAACCACACAGACTCGATCACAACTGAGCAAAATGAGAAAATGTGTAGTACCCAGCACTGAGCTGGGCCGAACCTGATCTATCAAACCTTGAGTGAATGAGAGAAAAGAGTCCGAGAACATGAGACGGAAATCTGATTATTCCACCATATCGTCGCCTGGTTTATTAGGAAGGGTTTATTGAAGAGAAAAGCAGTTGTATTCTTCATCCATCCATGATTATCTACTAAACAACAATAACAAGACTGTCATGGAGACCGAGGTGCTCGAGCTCACTGTTTTATGGGAAATGTAGTAGTCAGCGTGGTTTGCGCTAGCATGACGTGTACACTGCTCTCTAGTGCATCGGAGTCTATTAGTATAGGTTTACTACCATGATAAAATCATTATTGCTTTTATAAAATGGTTACTACATATGCCTGGCAAGATTAAGTTAGAATACACACACAGCAACAACAAGAGAGTTTTTTGTTGTTGTTGTTTTTTATTCGCGTGGTACTATTTTGCCTGAGGTGTAAGCCTACATTTTCAAAACTCATAGTAGTACTAATATCACAACAGATAATCAAAAGTGCACCTTTTTTCAAACATTTCAGCATATTTTAAATTGTGTTAGTGCAATACACAAAATCACAAAGTATCATTTTCACTGTGCAAAATGTGTGTTTCATCTAAATGGTTCCTTCACAGTAACTGCCTTAGCTCTTACTATCAAACTTTTGCTCATTCAGTTTAATACATTTGTCTATTATTTAATCCAGCTGAACTTAATGGTTAATCAATTAATCATTTGGTAGATTTCTATATTGATTCTATAGACAGTTTCTTGCAATTTCCAATATGGATTATGTTATGGGAAAATGTAATCATAGAAGAAAATTGATTTTAATCATTATGTTTATTGGTCACATTTATCCATATATCAACGCATCGTGCATGTGTTTTCTGTTTGCTGTGCCTGTGTAACGGGGGCCAGCTAGTAGTCGATGTGTGAGTAAACCTCACTCCTCTGATCTCAAGAGACACTCCAGCGACTGCTCAAACAGGCTCTAAAGGTTGCAGCCTTTAGCCTCCTAGTTAGAACATCCGACTCTCATGCCAGCGGACCAGGGTTCAAGCCCCACTTTGAGTAGGCAGTTTGAACAAGAGGGGTTTCAATGGTGCCGTGACCCCGATGGGAGTGAGGTTTAGGGTGGTGAGTGTAACGGAGACCAGCTAGTAGTCGCTGTGTGAGTAAACCTCACTCCTCTGATCTCAAGAGACGCTCTAGAGACTGATGCTAGAGGTTGCAGCCTTTAGCTTCCTTGTTAGAGCGTCCGACTCTCATGCCGGCGGACCTGAGTTTGAGTCCCGCTTGGAGCGGGGCGGTTCGAACAGGAGGGGTTACACCTGACTGTTAAAATCCACGGAGGTGTTTGCATGAAAGACACATGAGTTATTTGAGGATATGTGGAAAATTACAGAAAGGGGCAGAGATGCTGACCTTGGGAAGGGCTTAAGAGGAAATTCAATTGTTTAGTCTGGCAGACATCGCTCTTTGCAAAAGAATAAACCATTTTACTAAATTTACAAAGATTTGTCTCTTATTTCAGAAGTTGATTCGAAAATTGCCACAACAATTACCAAATGTGACCCTGGACCACAAAACCAGTCATAAGGGTCAATTTTGATTGTGATTCAGAAGTCAATTGAGATTTATACAATACTGAAAGCTGGGCTTTCCATTGATGTATGGTTTGTTAGGATAGGACAATATTTGGCAGAGAGAAACTATTTGAAAAACAACGCATATTACTACTACTAATACATTTTTTATATATTTACAGTAGGAAATTTACAAAATATCTTTGTGGAACATGATCTTTAATTAATATCCTAATGATTTTTGTCATAAAAGAAAAATAGATAATTTTGACCCATACAATTTATTGTTGGCTATTGCCTCAAATATACCTGTGCAACTTATGACTGGTTTTGTGGTCCAGGGCATCACAAATATAATTCATTATTTTTACATAAGTGATTCACAGTCTCTTAGATAATAACCTCTGCTATGTTCAAAGTGGCACAAAGTTCAGATGGCATCAAATCCACATGGCTGTGTCAAACTTCATCACACCTTCTGGTAACACACTAGATATACACCATTTCAAACATTATTGATTTAATTACATAAGTCAGGTAATGTAAGTGTATTATGTAGCCTGTATTACTGTAATTAATTCAGCAGCAATGGTGATTTGAGACATGTATCTTGCATTGTTTGCTATTGAATGAACTGATTGTTATAAATTAAAAGAAGATCCTACTGTTGTGTTTCAGTGATTAAACCAAATGTTCTCATTACATATTATTACTATAATCTTGTCACTATTATGTGGACTGAAAATATGTGCAACTGAATAAAAGCGTTAGATCAGTTTTGAAAGAATGACTAGCTGTGGATTTTTGAAAATGTACACCTTACTTGTGAAAATAGTACAAACGCAAAAAAAAAAAAAGAAAAACTGTCAATTATTGATAACAGATAATAATTAATTCTTCCACCATGCAATGTAGTTCTTCAGAAATGTTTTGTAAATAGTGTTTGACAATGGCTTTGAAAGCAGGTGAAAGGGGGGTTCTGAAATCCACTGCCACTTCAATATACCTGTATACATACTAATTAAATTCATAATCAAAGCCTTAATCAATATTTATCCTCCTTTATTATTATAATGATTTTTAATGATTCTTTTCAGTTATAATATTATTTAATCAAAGTGTTTTCTAAAGTGTGTATTTGGTCTCTGAGTGGTGACTGAGGGTCTGGCCTAGGGATGTGTGATGTGTCACTAAACAACTGATAGCAACATGTTGTCATGTGTTTGTATTTTGGAGGCATCACACACCCCTAACATGCCAGGAGTGCAGTAACAGTGCTTACTCACTTAGCCCGGCTTTTATTTTTATTATATTTTATTCATGTTATATTTCCTTTTACTGAAACTAAAGAATCAAGATGAATATTGCCTGTACTATTGTCTGTACCTCTCAGGGAGAGATGCTATCAGTATGTTTTGGGAAACTTTCTGGTTAGAACTGGAGCTCAATCAACTCCAACCATGGAGAAACTGTGTATGTGTGCAGTATTCTGTGTTACAGATCAATCTTGGAGGTGGATTACAGGCATCCTAAGAGATGGGTGGAGATGGGTGGACAGCTGGCGCCTGCTCCAAATCTGGAAGGTCACTACGTGCCTAATTCCAGGGTGAAAGCATCAACAAGTGATCTATGGACACGTGCATCTGATTTACTGACAATGTGTGGAAATTTACCATGACTGTTCATTTTCTCTGAGCCAATCAGAATCATCCACCTTACAGTAATGACGCGGATAGACCTTGAAAACAGTATAACTGTTGGGACAATTGTATGTACAAGGACAAGACGGGTAGAGAGGGAGCGCGGCCTATGAACTCCTTATGAGACTTGAAGCTGGCTTCTGATGATGAAACTGCAAACTATTATTCAGTAAATTTTTCTTTAATTAATTGCACTCCTGGCTCTTGGTCTTCATTTTTCACTACTGGTCTTGGGTCATAAACTGTTAACCTCTAACACAGGTCGGCCAATAATCAAGAACCAGAACTATCCATAATCTCAACATCCGCCCTAGCTCTCTGTGGCATGGTGAACAAAAAACATGTCCAGTTTGTGAATTATTTATTATATGATTCAAAAGCATTATCAAAAGGGTGACCACTTTATTCACACCTGTTTGTCTTCGCTGCTCTTACCTTTGACAAAATAAATTTGTTTGGAAGTCACTTGGTTTGAATTTTCCATGTTAAAATATAATTTAGCATTTAATACATTACAGTTAAAGGGAGTTCTATCAAAAGATATTTTGAAGAATATGCATAACCATAGTTAGGCATAGTATGGGGAAAAACTACTTTTAAAGTCAATGGGACAATAGGAACTGTTTGATTATCAACATTTTTCAAAATATCTTCTTTTGTGTTGAACAGAAGAAAGAAATTCAACTTGAGGGTGAGTAAATGACAGAATTTTCATTTTTGGGTGAACTATCACTAGTATCACTGCTACATCATACTACTTAATGAATCAGAAACAGAAAAGGAGCCAAATGTGATGATTAGAAATCATTTATAAACATAACACATATTACATACAGACGTACAATGCAGAATTTTTCAAATCAAACACAAAGACTTTTATCATTTCATTTACATCTTTCTCTCCAAACTCTGAGATCCATCAGTCTTTGATGTTCTGGTTAGCTGGACCAGGTCTTGGTGATTTTCAGGTGGTTGAGTTGGTCTGCAATGTATTTGTGTTCAGGAAACTTGGCTTGTTGTGCATCTTTGATTTTTTGCCACATCCACTCCCGCCTCTGCGCTGCATGGCCTCGCTCCTGTTCCAGAGTCATGAACGGCCGGCTGATCCAGTATTCATTCTCCGCTTCCTGTTCCAGGCGTTTAATCATATTCCTCTTCATTTGCCAGGTGACTACTCGTGGTCGACGGTACTTCCCGATCCACTGCTTTCCTGGGATCCCCTTTCGCAAAAGTGCCAGAGTCAAGAACATGCTGCAGCCAATGACAGGTTACACGTGTGAATCTGTGAGAAAAAAAAAAAAAATCACCAAGAAGTTCAGATCCAATGTTAGATCAGAAATCAGAAATCGGATTGGATCAAATCTTGAAAAAAAGAGAAAAAGGACTCTGAAATCAGATTAGATCACAAATACAATACAATCTTGGTTTTGATCTGGATCAAACCATCAGTTTGTGTTGTTCAAAACTTTTTTAGTAAGATTGGGATAAAAAAAATTAAAAATAAAATCAGGATTATACTAATACCAGCAAAACAGTTATTTTAGAAACAAATGTAATAACTTTAAAACTGGTCAAAAATACAACACTTTTATCATGTAATACACACACACACACGTTAAAGTCCTCATGAAATCAAAATCGATCTTATTTATTTTGTTAGCACACATTACAGGTCTAAGGGTGAACAATTAATCCGTGCATAAATGTTGTGGAAATCTTTAATCAAAATCTGAAATGTTACTTCCGGTCTGGAATGGCGTTGCTTCTCAGATGATGTCAGTTTGACGGCTTGGGTTTGAATATCCTTAACCGCTCCCCTCCAGCCGTTAGTCTGCTGTGAGCGAGAGATGGAGAGGAGGAGCGCTGAAGTGAAACCCTGCCCTCTGTTCAATATTCCGCTTCACTTGGAAATACGTCACAGCACTGAAATAAAATCAGTTGCAATTTCCGGTTCACTGGGACTTTATTAGCCTACCTATTAAGCCTTTCGGTAGCCAACAGTAAAGTAAAAAAGAGATTTTGGTGCCATAAAATAATCCTCAAACAGCTGTAAATATCAAACAAAAATACAATTAATTTAAAGTGTTTTTTATCAGTTTGTAAACTACATTGGCGAGCCAAAAGTTCAAAGGTGTGTATCTGGATCAGGGCGATGTAATCCAAGTTTGCTTTGAAAAACCAGCAAACAAATGTAAAACGGATTACCTGATCCTGGATAGCAAAACATGGGATTTCCAAATCCAGCTCATTCTGATCCAGATTCAATTATTTTAACAACTGGCCTCTGAATAGATTTACACAGGCTGATATGAGTAAAAATAATTATTGATTATAACAGATTAATATTATATTAAAGTGACAGGGTGCACTGTAAATGTAGACTGTGCTTTGGCAATATTCAGACTTGAATTGAGTTAAAGTTAATAAACAGTAGATATGATCTAAATTAATCATGATCATGTGATCAAACAATACAGGTCTTTAATCAACTAAAGTGTTCACAGTATCTGATATAGCCTAAACTTACTCCTAAACTCTTACGTCTAAACAAACCAATTTGACCTTGACTTAAAATGCCATTGAAATCAAATCAACAGCATTTCAAATATAAAAGAGCAACGCTATATCATTATATATCATATCCAGTCATATGTCCATCTTAGATATGTAAACACTCGCAATAACATATTTTAATGTTTCTTGCGCATGCAGGTTGTAAGCGATTAATAAACGACAACAACGACGAAAACAGAATGTGCTTATAAATATAAATACCCCGGTATTTACAACTAATTCACTCCTCACAACAATAATTATTAAGACATCTTTTACTTACACGACCTTCTCTCCAAATCCGATGCCTGCGTGCCGCAGAGTGAGTGACACGCTGCTGCTGCTGCTGCTGCTGAATGCCAGCGATGCGTTTGTGGTAGCGCCACCTACAGCACCGGAGGCTGCAGTGCATCGCGCTCTGCTGGCTGATAAACTACAAAAACCTGGAAGGGCAACTTCATTCAGTCAGGATTAAGAGAGGGATGGAGCTGTTCAGTTCAGTGTGTAGTCCTAAAACCCGACCGAGACTGCTAATTACATGACTTGTTGCATAAATAATAATATATCAAAGAAATTACATTTTGATTTGAGGTTAAATAATTGTATTATATGATAAGAAAAAGTCTGCAGAGTGTAGAGTAGCACAGAACTCACTCATTTTATTTCCCCATTCAGTGATCAGCTTGACTGTTTCCTCATTAAAGGGGATGATTTATTCACCCTCAAGCCATCCTAGGTGTATATGACTGTCTTCTTTCAGGCAAACACTTTATTAGTTATTTTAAAAAATATATATATAATTGCTGAAATATCAAGTGAATGGCGGTCCTGATTTTGAAGTCCAAAGAAAGTGCATCCATCAATCATAAAAGTACCCCATACGACTCCAGGGGGTTAATAAAGGCCTTCTGAAGCGATGGTTTTTTTGTAAGAAAAATATCCATAATTAAATCTTTATAGCCTAAAATAAAGCTTCCAGCAGACAGCCTACGCAACTCGACTTACGCCACAAGAGTAACCCCTGACGTGATGTAGAAGAAGTTTTATTTATATAGCGCCTTTCCATAGCTCAAGGCCGCTTTACATAGTGTTAGACAGTTGTCCACACACACCATAGTACATAACACATCCACATACACAATACAAGCACAGGTCTTATATAGCCATATTATTCAAAATACAAATTAAATAGGTATGCCTTTGTATGTCTTTACAAATTAAATAGGTATGTATGACGTAGGATGTAGGAGTGGTGTAAGCTTTGATGCCTCTTAGACAAATAGGACTTTCTCTTTAAAAATACTCTTTCTAATTCATGACCGGTGTTTTGTTTTGCTCTATCCTCTGCATTTGCGCGCTCATCAGAACGCCATGCGTCAGGTCAGGGCCCAGGGGTCACTCTTTCGCCGTACGTTGATGCATACGGCCATCTGTCGGAAGCTATTTAGTTTTAAATATGGATATTTTTCTCACACAAACCCCATCAATTCACTTCAGAAGGCCTTTATTAACCCCCTGGAGCAGTGTGGAGTACTTTTATGGTGGATGGATGGATGGATGCACTTTTTTGGGCTTCAAAGTCCACTGCCATTATAAAGCTTGGAAGAGTCAGGATTTACATTTACATTTATGCATTTGGCAGACGCTTTTATCCAAAGCGACTTACTTTTTTTTTTTTTTTTTTTTTTTTTTTTTTTTTTTTTACATTTTTGTCAGCTCTTGCTTTCCCTGGGAATCGAACCCATGACCTTGGCGTTGTGAGTGCCACGCTCTTATTGTATGACCTACAGGATATTTTATTTTTTTATATAACTCTGATTGTCTTTGTCTGAAAGAAGAAAGTCATACACACCTAGGATGGCTTGAGTGTGAGTAAACAATGGGGTAATTTTCATTTTGGGGTGAACTATCCCTTTAAGTTTATTTATGTAATCTATCATGTATCCTGCTTGGACTGGTATAGCTAATAATGATAATACCAGTTTGTTATTTGAAGAGGGCTAATAAAGGTTGTTTAAAAATGTTTTGCGACTGACTGTACATTATGTAGAGTTTAATTGTGTTATTGGCTAGACTAGAGGACGTCATTTCTGAGAAATACTGAATGCTGTCAATCAAAATAATAATAATAATAATAATAATAATACAAAAAATAAAATGTAAAGAAATTAAATTAAAATAAAAAGTCATACCCCAAACGTGAAACACGAGAGAGAGAGCACAAAATAATAGCACACAGATAGTCACATGCACAGGAGTCTGTCCAATTAGAGTCCAGTACCATGGCCCGGAAGAATACTCCGGGTCATGTTTTTAGAGTCCTCTCCGGGTCTTTGATGTTTCTGTGCTCCGGCTCCGGTCGTGTTTTGGTCAGGAGGAGGAAGAAAGATGACAGCCAGAAAGTCCGGGTCGCGATTAGAGTCTGAAATAGAGCGCTGTCGGTCAGAGACACAATGGGATAAGATACCAGAACTTGTGCGACAGCTGTCTGCGAAACTCATCTCAAACGGTGTGTGTGGTTTCTGTACATATTCTCACGGCTAACGCGTTAGCTCTGACAGTGTGTGGCTCAGGCCTGATGGCAGAATCCGTATCTGATTTATTCCCGTTCTTTTAACTAACGTTACACATTCAACTGTTCTTTTTATTAATACTTTGATTTCAGGGTATCTAAAATATGATATTATCGCCATTTTTGCTAGTATTCCGCTCAAATGCCCGCCTGGTACACACTTCCTGGTTGCTCATGCAGTTGTGTCCATTCATCTTCATAATTTCTGTCATTCTTATTTTATCAAGTCTATGAAGGTATGAAGAGTCATTATTTGGCTTATTATCTTGTGAAGGCGTAATGTCAACTTATAGGAGACACGGATTCAGTTATGTGTTAAACAGATACAATGAAATGTTGTATATTCAAACTTAAAGTTCATTAACTCACACTCAGATAAAGAGAATAAATACAAATGGTAAATAATAGGAAAGGACAGTACACAAATATTACCAGATATCAGTTTAAAGTTTTGAGTGCTCTTTGTCTTGACAGATTTTTATATTAATCTTTGTTTCGTTTTTTTTTTTTAGTTTTTTTTTTTTTTAGTTTTTTTTTTTTAAACGTGAAAAGACGCATCAAGTTTACAAATAAATTAATTCATGTGCAATATTTGTAAGTAATAATTCATAATCATTTAAGCTCCATAATTATTGAAATGTAGTAAACAAAATATTATAAAATACAGTAAAAATAATACTGTAAAAATATGTATAAAAAGGCATTATTAGTTTTATTTTCTTTGTTTAAATATTGTCAAGACTAAAATAAGTGAGGGAAGGTTAACATTTTACATCAATATCATTCGTGAACGTCTGAAAGATGTATTTAGATAAATATGAATTATAGGAGCCTGTCCTAAACGTTGGTCTATAATCAGTCTACATTCATACCGTTATGGGTTAAATTGCCATCTTTACATTTGCCCTGCTCACTAAAAGGTACATGTTTACATATAAGCAGCATTATTAATTGATCTCGCTCAAACTGACTGAAGGACGTGCATGTAAGGCAGCAGATTAAACCACGCGTGATTGTTCTCAGAGCTGCGCATGTGTTAATCCTGGTAAGAATGTGCTCAAGAATGTAATGCTGTTTTTACAGTCAGTGTTTATAGTGCAGACGACATCTCCATTGTTGCTGTGTTTCAGTCAGAAGAGAAAGATGAAAGGGATAGTTCACACAAAACTGGTGTAGTGCTGGTTTATGGTTTGTTAGGTTTTCTGTGTGAGCTCCTTTGAGTGAATTCAGGTGCTGAACCTCTGCTTCTCTCGTAGATGATCTCGGGGAACTTCTGCTGGGGGAGGCCAAACTCCAGCAGTACCTCAAGGAAAACCCCATCAAGCAGGGATCCAGTCCCCGCGGGCCCCGGCCCCGCCTCCAGGAGGTACGGAAACACCTGACGGCTGCACTTGATCGGGGGAATTTAAAGGTAAGCCTGAACAGTCAGGGATATAACTACCTTACCATTTAAAAAACTTGGAATAAAATAAAATATATCTAAAGAATTTTTCATTTATTTTAACTGGATGTACTAAAATGAATAAAACTGAAATAAAAATAAATAAAAACTGTATAAATGAGTTAAACCAAATAAAAAGGACAAAAACACAACAAAATTACTAAAACTTCAATATTTTTTTATATATATATATAAACTTGAATTAAAACTAAATATGGTTGGAGCCATTCCAGTGTCATGAGTGTTTATCAAAGTATTTAATATATTCTTGTTCTGTATTTAAAAATGTGAGGTGATTTGTGGAGTTATATTTAATTTCTCTGTAAAAATAAGTACAATCAACTTGGCTGTATAAGTCAACTGATTTAAAGGCACAGTATGTAAGTTTCACCGCTAGAGACACAAAGGCATAGCTTGGTGTCGCCACGATTGAGTGTGGAATCATGGGAGTTGTAGTCTTGACTCTTCACCTCCACAGCCGATGGAAAGGAATCTGACGTACTCGGGCAGAAGTCATGTTCATGAATGAGCGAATGTCTTAAAGTTTTATTAACGTTACGGAGGTATGAAGCAGGACGCGTCGAGAGCCTTTGGGAGCGAATGCTAATGAGAGCGACCTGCGCCCAACACTGGTCTCTGAGATTTTATTATGCTTATGCTGCAGTCGGCCACTTCCGCTCTTTTCGTTGCGTATGTGTGGTAATGCAGTGCTGTTTTACATGGTTAAGCAATCTTCCTAAATATATTTGAGTGTGTTCGCTCGGTGGCTGCTATGAGAGACTTGTTGCTCTTTGCAGTAATCTAGATTGATATTAGAATGTCATGTTAATGAAAACAGGACGACTAAATGACTGTTGCTAAATGACATGCGATTAATTTAAAAATCAATTTTATAATGGAGAAAGCTCTCTCTGATTATGCTATGTTAGCCACTTGGAAAAAAAAGTGTTGTCTCTGAGGCGTGGTAAACGTATAACAATTAGTTCTCTGCTGATAAATGTGTATCCAAACAGTTGCTTGCCTGTCTAATAAAATACATACTGTATTAAAGTATCTTTGATGTTTCCATGTTTTTTTTTATTTTGATGAGTTAATGTAAAAACATATGTTGTCATGACTTACTGATAATATTGTTTCTGCAGTGAGTGTACTATATTGTGGCGGTGTGTGTCTTTCTCTTTCTCCCCCAGCCTGAATACATGCAGGAGGCCAGTCTGATCATGGCTAAGCTGTGCTATGTGGAGGCTGATTTCAGGGAAGCGCTGAATCAGTACAGCCGTGTGAATCTGGATGAAATGCAGCTGGTGGGAGCTCCAGTGTACAGACTCTCCATGATAGCAGAGGCCTATGCCACCAAAGGTAAATGATCAGTGTAGTATGTTTTCTGTTTATTGCTGAGGGTCTGTTACATAGCAGAAATGCTATCAGTGTGAAAGCACCATACGCTGCTTATGTATGCGCTGTGAAACAGACTTGTAACTTGCTTTGGTAAGGAAGTTTCGTCTAACTGAAACTTCAAGTTCCTGCAATCAACAGGAAAAGTACACAATTCTGTTCTCACTGAAAGCAAACTGCTGCACAAAGCAACAAAATCACTGGCAATCACAGCAGTGAGCTACGTGATATTCAATATACAGCCGTATGGAGTGGACCAATGACATTTCAATATACATACAGTATAAATTCTATAGATGACACTACTGTTCAAAAGATAAAAAATAAAAAAATGAATACTCTTATTCAGTAAGGACACATTAATTGAGTAAATGTAACAGTAAAGACATTTGTTACAAACCCGATTCCCAAAAAGTTGGGACACTGTACAAATTGTGAATAAAAAAGGAATGCAATAATTTACAAATCTCATAAACTTATATTTTATTCACAATAGAATATAGATAACATATCAAATGTTGAAAGTGAGACATTTTGAAATGTCATGCCAAATATTGGCTCATTTTGGATTTCATGAGAGCTACACATTCCAAAAAAGTTGGGACAGGTAGCAATAAGAGGCCGGAAAAGTTAAATGTACATATAAGGAACAGCTGGAGGACCAATTTGCAACTTATTAGGTCAATTGGCAAAATGATTAGGTATAAAAAGAGCCTCTCAGAGTGGCAGTGTCTCTCAGAAGTCAAGATGGGCAGAGGATCACCAATTCCCCCAATGCTGCAGCCAAAAATAGTGGAGCAATATCAGAAAGGAGTTTCTCGGAGAAAAACTGCAAAGAGTTTGAAGTTATCATCATCTACAGTGCATAATATCATCCAAAGATTCAGAGAATCTGGAACAATCTCTGTGCGTAAGGGTCAAGGCCGGAAAACCATACTGGATGCCCGTGATCTTCGGGCCCTTAGACGGCACTGCATCACATACAGGAATGCTACTGTAATGGAAATCACAACATGGGCTCAGGAATACTTCCAGAAAACATTGTCGGTGAACACAATCCACTGTGCCATTCGCCGTTGCCGGCTAAAACTCTATAGGTCAAAAAAGAAGCCATATCTAAACATGATCCAGAAGTGCAGGCGTTTTCTCTGGGCCAAGGCTCATTTAAAATGGACTGTGGCAAAGTGGAAAACTGTTCTGTGGTCAGATGAATCAAAATTTGAAGTTCTTTTTGGAAAACTGGGACGCCATGTCATCCGGACTAAAGAGGACAAGGACAACCCAAGTTGTTCTCAGCGCTCAGTTCAGAAGCCTGCATCTCTGATGGGATGGGGTCACATGAGTGCGTGTGACATGGGCAGCTTACACATCTGGAAAGGCACCATCAATGCTAAAAGGTATATCCAAGTTCTAGAACAACATATGCTCCCATCCAGACGTCGTCTCTTTCAGGGAAGACCTTGCGTTTTCCAACATGACAATGCCAGACCACATACTGCATCAATTACAACATCATGGCTGCGTAGAAGAAGGATCCGGGTACTGAAATGGCCAGCCTGCAGTCCAGATCTTTCACCCATAGAAAACATTTGGCGCATCATAAAGAGGAAGATGCGACAAAGAAGACCTAAGACAGTTGAGCAACTAGAAGCCTGTATTAGACAAGAATGGGACAACATTCCTATTCCTAAACTTGAGCAACTTGTCTCCTCAGTCCCCAGATGTTTGCAGACTGTTATAAAAAGAAGAGGGGATGCCACACAGTGGGAAACATGGCCTTGTCCCAACTTCTTTGAGATGTGTTGATGCCATGAAATTTAAAATCAACTTATTTTTCCCTTAAAATGATACATTTTCTCAGTTTAAACATTTGATATGTCATCTATGTTGTATTCTGAATAAAATATTGAAATTTGAAACTTCCACATCATTGCATTCTGTTTTTATTCACAATTTGTACAGTGTCCCAACTTTTTGGGAATTGGGTTTGTACAAAAAAAATCCTGAAAAACAATATTAAAAAATATTAAGCAGCACAGCTGTTCTCTACATTGATAGTAATATTAAATGTTTCTTGAGCAGCAAATCAGCATATTAGGACTTCTGAGGATCATGTGATGCTGAAGTAATTGCTGCATTACATTTTGATTATGTATAAGTGCTAAACAATATTTTTTCATTGTTTAGGAGTAAATAAATAAGCGTTCAAAAATAAGATTTTTAAAAAGATATATTTTTTATAAGTCTGATTTAATAAAAATACAGTATGACTGTTGAAAATCAGTTTTGCCATCAGAGGCATAAATTACATTTTGAAAAATATCAAAATAGAAATTAACTCATTTAAATTGTAATAATATTTCACAATATATTTACTGTATTTTTGATCAAATAAGTTCAACCGTGGTGATCATAAGAATTTGCATTTAAAAACATCTTGCCAAGCCCAAACTTTAAAATGGAGTGTATATAATCATCATATTTAATTGTAATATAAACAAAGCTATGTCATTATAAAATGTCATTTAATTTATTATTAAATAAAATTAATTTCAGTTGAATTTTTTTTTTGTTTTGTTTTTTTACTGTATTTTTTCACACTCACCTGGTCAGATCAGTGAAGAGAGATCCTGCGATTCACATTTTGACCTTTGGGTGGCAGCATTGATGTAAAATGTCATGCGCTGCAGAGAAAAGTGTTTGCAACTAAATCCTTTGCTCTGAACACACACTTTTAATTCCGAGCACAGTGAATGTGTTTGCCAAGACCACAGCGTGAGGTCTTTGATCAGAGTTCTGACAGATCGGCGGTACTGTGGGGCTCTGGGGGAAAACTGCAGGGTGGCACAGAGCCTGTCTCATCCAATCATCTCATAGCATCCCTGTGACTGACAACTGCCTTTACGGGGGGCAGCTTCCTCCTTTGACCCTAATCATCCATCACGCCCCAGCTACCACACACGATCACATGTGTGTGTCATCTTGCTGACACTTCCTGCCTCGTCTCGTGTATATTAAACCCTCGTCCTGAATGATAAAAAAATCTCCCTCTTGCCACCGTGGGCTGCTTGTGACAGCCTGTCCTGAGGTGTCAGATTTACTGCGGCCGTTATGCAGGTCATTAAAGTTCCCGATCACGGTAATGGGGCTTGTCTTTTGGTTCTGGCTAGTATAACGGGCCTTTAAACCCGTAAGAAGCGGGATATGTGTGTGTGTGTAGAGAAACACAGCATTTTAGAGGAATAGATTTACAGAATTTACCTGTATCAGAACAATGTGCCTTCTCCAGACCTTGTCTGGTCTCCAGTGTAGCAGGTCTATATAAGGTAAAGGGATTTACAGCATGTACACACATTCTCTCTCATGCGCTCTGTTTTTTTTTCTCCCTTTTTCGCACCTGTGGAACAACAAGACCATAGAAAATCCCTCTGCCCTCATTTTTAATTACTCTGTAACTTCTCTTTAAAACTAGTGTCATTTCGCCCATATGCCAGGTTCTATCAACTCCAAGGCCCCCATTGTCCATAACAATATTCGTAATACTAGTAAGTTGAAGTTGAAGTTGAAGTTTATTCGTCATTACACATGTACAAGTACAGTATAACGAAATGAAGTTTGGAGCAAGCCTCCGGGCCGCAGCTGATTATTCAGGCGCATAGTAAAATGTATATTCATTATAAAATGGTCAAGGCATTTTAAAATGTTTTTTAATTAATATAACTTTTTCAGGTCTAGAAATCACATTGTATGGGCCATAATTTGTTATTTGTTAAGCGGAGGGACATGCTACTTTTATAGAGCATTTTATTGGATAATAATTGGACGATTAGTGCCCATTTAATGCAAGATGAATATTTTTGCTTGGTTTTCTCAATAGAGAAAAACTGTAAATTTTAAATGGGTATGTCTGCTGTAAAAAAGTACTAATTATTATAATAATAATAATAATAATAATAATATAATAATATATTTTCTTTCTGACCCTAAACTTTTGAACAGTAGTGCAGATCCTTTAAACCTTTAACTAATATTTTATGCCAATCAGTCCACTCTTCTTGTTCTCGTCCTGTCTTACTGAGACTACAGAGCCAGTGCACTTTTAATCAGGATCTCATCATTACCTTCTTGCTCGTGATGGATTATTCGGTTCCATTTTCATTTTGGAATCATTTTGCGACTCAGTACCAGACCGTTTTCTTCATCCTGTGATATCCGCTTATAAGTCGTTATCTATTATTGAAGCAGTTTGAAAAGTAGTTTGGAGGGCTTCAGTTTCTGTTTCCTGTCACATTGCCATACTGTCATGAAAACTTGATCTGCATGGAGAACCCAATACTGACGGCAGCCAAACAAACAACTCTCATCATGTTTACCGGCCACCTGTGCGCCAGGTCCGGCCTGTTTTCCCTCATGCTATGAGGGATTTAAGATGTGAGTTAGGAAGTTGAAGCCAGTAGACCAAGATTGGCCACAGATTGTGTGACATCTCTAAGGAACCGTGCTTGTATCTTTACCGTGTTACTTGGCTCTTAGCTGACCCAGACGATGCAAGGAGATCCGGCTGTGAAACAGACATCAGCTAGTGCTAAAACATTTAAAGCGTTTCTGGTTTGTCTGAGGTCTTTGATTTTCTCACACATGTATATTTCATTGTCTTACTTCCTCTGACCTGCAGCAACAAACAAACTCCACTTACATGAACAAAGCATATCACGTCCAGTTTGACCCTTTCTGAATGAATATCCTCAAAGTTAGGATCAAACAATAACAATGTATTTCATTGGTCTATTGAATTAGAATTGACAGAAGCACTGTGTGAAATTCAAGATTTGCTGCTACATCACTAAATTTCACATAAGTGAAATGAATACAGTAGAAATTGAATGGAACTTGAATTTTGAAAGGAATATATACAGATATTGTGTTGGTCCCCCTTTTGCTGCCAAAACAGCAGGACCCAAGGTTTCCCAGCAGAACATTGCCCAAAGCATCACACTGCCTCCACCGGCTTGTCTTCTTCCCATAGTACATCCTGGTGCCATGTGTTCCCCAGGAAAGCCACGCACATGCACCCAGCCATTTATGTGATGTAAGAGAAAATGTGATACATCAGACCTTCTTCCATTTGATACATGGTCCAGTTCTGATGCTCACGTGCCCACTGTTGGTGCTTTCGGTGGTGGACAGGGGTCAGCATGGGCACCCTGACTGGTCTGTGGCTATGCAGCCCCATACGCAACAAACTGTGATGCACTGTGTATTCTGACACTTTTCTATCAGAAACAGCATTAACTTCTTGAGCAATTTGAGCTACAGTAGCTCGTCTGTTTGATTGGACCACACGGGCCAGCCTTCGCTCCCCAGGTGCATCAGTGAGTCTTGGCCACCCATGACCCTGTCGCCAGTTCACCACTGTTCCTTCCTTGGAGCACTTTTGATAGATACTGACCACTGCAGACCGGGAACACCCCACAAGAGCTGCAGTTTTGGAGATGCTCTGACCCAGTTGTCTAGCTATCACAATTTGGCTCAAATCCTTACGCTTGGCCATTTTTCCTGCTTCTAACACATCAACTTTGAGGACAAAATGTTCACTTGCTGCCTAATATACCCCACCCACTAACAGGTGCCTGGTATTTTACCAGCCTGTGGTAAGTACATATCAAAAACTAAATCGATACCTCAAGCAACAAATAAACCTATGAAATGTAAGGACTGTCGATCCATTCAGTAAATGTCAAATTTTGTGATTAATCTCAAAATAATCTTTAGTCTTAATCTCTCTACTGGTTTAACCAGACCAGAAATAGCTAAAGTATAAATTCTATATGTTACATAACAATATATAATATACTTATAAATAAAATGTTATAACTATATTATTATTTTGATTTATTTATTTTAATCCGATCAGATCAGTGCAGAGATGCATAATGTGCTTTTATTTATTTACATTTAATAATTTAATAAAATAATTAATTAATTAATTAATTAGTAGTTAATTCCTTCATTTTACTTTTAAGTGGCCATCATAGTTCTCCATAGTTATGATGTTGAATTTGGTTAATCATATTTAATCATTTATTTAATTCCTGATGGTATTGTACAATAATACATTTATAGAACTACTATGGAAGTTAGCATCAATTATTGCCATTTTTCACCCATCAGATTATCTTTATTGAAATGAGCTGTCATAAGTTGTAAACATCCGTCTGACAGAAGAATCTGGCAGAGGGCTAGGAGAGCTCTGTGTACTTTTCTTGCTGTTGGCATGTGTAAGACATCTCATCCTCCTGCTGTTTGTTCATAGGTCTTTGTCTGGAGAAAGTGCCCATGGCATCCCCATCACTGTCCAATCGTAATGCAGACAGAGACCAGGAGATCATCACTTGTTATGAGAAGTCTGGAGACATTGCCCTGCTCTATCTTCAGGAGGTAGAAAAGGTATTTCCAAATGTTGATTTACTACAGTTTTCACTACTGTTTTATCATTTTTTTCTTTTTTTTTTAGTCAAATGTACATTGATTTTGTAGCTGAGGACAGATTTGCACAAGTACTGCTGCAGAGGGTCAGCCATCCGTGAGACTAATCTCTTTCTGTCCCTCCTGTGAAGTTTAAAACACAATCAAAGTCCTTTACAGGTCAAAGTTCATTCTCTCACAGAGTAAGATTGTTTTCACACCACTAATTCTCTGTTGCAATAGTAGCGCACAGATTCATCCCCCTGCACGGCGTTTAGTATTTACTGCTTGTGATTTAGCGTTGGTGGGGAAGGGAGGGAGAGTGGAGAGACGGAGAGAGAGTGAATGATGGCAGGAGAGGAGAACGGCAGAGCTTGTGTTCTGCTGCAGTGTTGACGCTGCATTTTTTGGGTGCAGCCGAAGTTTTACGGTTGACCTTCATGCATGGCACACTCGTACCCTCCTAACCACCGTGCTCTTTAAAGTGTTTTACGGGTAAATATAGCAAATCTGACTCTGTGCTTCCTTTGAAGATATGGTCTGAATTGGCTAAATAACTAACAGCAAGTGACTGGGAAAAAGAGTTTGAGCTTGTTTCAGTAATGATTGACAGTAATATTTGATGAGGTGTCCTGTCTTCAGGCTCTTAGTGCTGGCATTCAGAACCGCAGTCCAAAGCCTGGCCCGGTCACACAGGAACAGGAACTTGGCTACTTCCTAGAGACTGGACTTCAGAGGGCTCATGTTATTCATTTCAGAAATGGGTGAGTATGTGTGTGTGTGTGTGTGTGTGTGTGTTTAGATTCTCAGTAACTAGGGCTGGGCGATATAGCTGAAAATATGTCAGCCTTTTGACAATATTTGATATATCTTTCGAAAACGGTTTTGAAAAGGGATGCATTTAATTGATCAAATGTGACAGTAAAGACATTTATTACATTACAAGAAATATGTATTTCAAATAAATGTTGTTCTTTTGAACTTTCTGTCATCAAAGAATCCTGAAAAATATTGATCACTGTTTCCACAAAAATATTTCTCAGCGCAACCGTTTTCAACTTTGATAATAAAAAGGTTACTTAAGCAGCAAATCAGCATATTAGAATGATTTTTGTGACACTGAAGACTGGAGTAGTGATGATAAATTCAGCTTTGAATTTAGCATTTTTAAAATATATATACATATACTGTGTGTGTGTGTGTGTGTGTGTGTGTGTGTGTGTGTGTGTGTGTGTGTGTGTGTGTGTGTGTGTGTGTGTGTGTGTGTGTGTGTGTGTGTGTGTGTGTGTATAAGCAAGTCACAGTTCTCCTGTAATATGGGGAGGAAGAAAGATCTTTCTGAAGATGAAAAGCATAAAATGGTGCAAATGTTATGCAAAAGTCATGAAAACAACAAATATTGTGTGAAAAATTTATGGAGATTAGCACAAGAGAACTCGGTCAGATAAAGGCTTAAGGAAAATTAATAAAAAAATGTATTGTATTAAAAGGACAGCTATAAAAAAAAAGCCACTGTTGAGCAGCAAAGAGGTATTTGATGCTGCTGGTGTAATTGTGCATAAAGTTGCATTTCAGCCACCTCTTACTAAAGCTCACAAAGAGAAATGTTTACAGTGGGTGTAGAAATAAATGGACTCATTTATAAATAGTTCTATTCACTGACGAATGCCAAGCTACAATGGATGGTCTAGATGGATGGATTTCTGGATGGTTGGTGAGTGGCCACCACGTTCCAACAGGACTGTGACATCAGCAAGGAGCTAGCGGTGATGATTTGGGCTGGAATATTGGTAAGTGAGGTGGAAGGTCATCTTAGATATGTGGCGTTTAAAACTGACCATTTTCTGCTATGGTATAAAAAGAAGATAGTGGCTTCTGAAATAAATTTAAATTTAGGACAATGTACTATCCCATGCTGCAAAAAACCCCACAGCAATAAAATAGTTTGAAAATGTATTTTTACACCCACTGTAAAACAATTTCTTTGTGAGCTTTGGTTCCCTGTTTGCTGCTCAACTGTGGCTTTTTTATAGCTGTCCTTTTTAATACTTTCCTCAATAAGCCTTCATCTGACCGAGTTCTCTTGTGCTGTACATTACTCACAAAGCTTATGATAGTTCCATAATCTCCATTCAGTTTTCACACAATAGTAGTTTTATTTTTATTATTTTTTTTATTCCTTTTGCATAACATTGCACCATTTCATGATTTTCATCTTCAGAAAGATCTTTCTTCCTCCCCCTATTGCATGAGAACTGTGACTTGTTTAATGTGGAACATCCTCTTTAAACAGGTTTTCCATTTACCTAAGTTGACCTGGCAAACTATTCAACAAACCTGTCTGAGATTGATACTAGTTATCTACAAAGATATGGAGAAATAAAACAAACAAACACTTTTGGTAACACCTTAGAATAATGGTCATTAGTTAACTACATTAGTTAACATGAACTAATAATGAACTGCACTTATAAAGCATTTATTTATCTTTATTAATGTTAATTTCAACATTTACTAATACATTATTAAAATCTTGTTAACATTAGTTCATGCACTGTGAACTAACATGAACAAACCATGAAACTAACGTTAACAAAGATTAACAAATGAACTGCTCATGGTTAGTTAATGTTAGTTAATACATTAACTAATGTTAACTAATGACCATTATTCTAAAGTGTTACCACACACACACACACACACACAAAAAAAACTAAAATCTGTGTTTATTGTACTGAACCTTTTTTTAATCCGACCGAAAACTTCTTTATAAATTGATTATATTTTGGATGGTGATGCAAACAAATCATTAAATCATAGTTTTGAATTAAATCATTGAAACTGACAGTTTGAACTGATTATTATAAACTATATAAACACAGCTTTGCAAAAAGTAGTTCAATGGCACGCTTTTAATGAAGCGTAATAGTCAAATAAAATGAAAAGCATGGTGATAATCAGTGTCGATAATATCTCCAGCAAAATGATCTCAAATAAATTATGTATATTCTGTGCATATAGAATTCCATATATCGCTCAGCCCTGTCAGTTATATAGCACATTATGATTCACAGCCCATACAGGCTTCCTTTTGGGACACCCGAGTCAATGGTGTCCATTCATTTATAATTCCTTCAGTTCGTACATCCCTTGTTTTCTCTCTCCACCCCTCTTTCCCTTAGACATGTGCTTCAGTGAGTGGTCTAGGAATCTGCTGAGCTTTTTGTCTGCCCACTAACTCTCCGTTTGTCTTTGTGCCTTTTTTTTTTTTTTTTTTCTTCAAATGCTTCATTAACCCTCTGTAGTTGTCAGCGTGTGTATGTCTGTGCGTCTCATGTTATTTATGTGTTCTGATGCAACACTCTCACCCTGCACCGCGGCCTCTGCACCATGGAGCCGTGTGTTTGACGACTACTCGTACGTATCCCTACACATTCTTCATGTAGAGTAGTGCCTTGTTTTGTTTTTTTGTAGCAGCTTCACACAGAAGCCAAAACCTAGTGAGCTGCCTACATAAGCAGTCTTTTTAGGCAGCATAGGCACACTCTTAACATGAAGGCTGGATGATTACGCTGCATTAAAAAAATTTTTTGGCCACATTTAAAGATGGTATCATAAGAAAATGATAATCCCAGAATGCTTTGAAACAAATGGGAAAAAAAACAAGAAGAAATGTTGATTTATAAATATACTTATTTATTTAAAGCCAGAAAGTATCAATAAATTAGTCAAAATAAATCTATTAAAGGTGCACTGTGTAAATTTTAGCGGCATCTTTAGCGGTGAGGTTGCGAATTGCAACTACCCACCGCTCATCCCTCCCATAGAGAAGCTACGGTGGCCTACACAGGACAAAGATGTCATCGTCTGAGACAGCAGAGATTAGCTAGTGCTCTGTAGAGCAGTTTACTGTAGAAACATGGCGGCACAAAATGGTGACTTCGATGTAAGGGTACCTGCAGTGTATGGAGATAGAAACGGCTCATTCTAAGGTAATAAAAACATAACAGTTCATTATGTAAGGTCTTTATACGCCACTGAAAACATAGTTATGTATATTATATTGCATTTCTGTCAGTAGATTATAGGATTAAAGTCACGCTAAATGTACTAAAAAACAAGCGCGATTTCAAAATGTAAAAACACAAATAAAAATATATTGCACAAATAAAAAGAAATTACGCAAATATAATTACTATAAGCATGAATCATAAAATTAAAAGGGCATTTAAAATAATGCTCACTCTTACAGGGGAAGAAAACTTTTCATTTTGTGCAATATATTTTTTACATTTTGAAATCACACGTATTATTTTTGATCCGTGACCGCAGTACATTTGGCAGAAATATGACCCCATAGTAGAGCCTCATAAATTTTACACACTGCACCTTTAAGTCTAATCAAATGTAATGGAAATAAAATATATGAATAAATATTACAATAGAATATACACTACTGTTTAAATGTTTGTGTGCGTTTATGGCTTTATCAAGATTTTTTTGGGAAAAGAAATGTATAATGTTACAAAATAAATGCTCTTTTCTCGAACTTTCTATTCAATAAAGAATCATAAAAACATGCCAAAATATAAAACATTGATGATAATAATAGGAAATGCTTCCTGACCACAAAATCAGCATGTTAGAATGATTTGTGAAGGATCATGTGACACTGAAGACTGGAGTAATGATGCTGAAAATTCAGCTTTGATCACAGGAATAAATTATATTTTAAAATGTATTCAAATTTGAAAAGTTTGTTAAATCACAGTAATGGCTTTTTTTTCTTACTGAAAAATCTTAGCTTTTGAATGGTAGTGTATCTATAAAATAGATTAAAAGTAAAAACTTTCCTTTAATGACTTTTACGTTAACATGAATTTGGCATTTGTAACTTGCATTGCGTTCAAGGTGCACATTTTATCAGTTCATGCATTTCCTGGGATTCAAACTGATGACCTCGGGGTTGCTAGCGTGTCATGTTCTACTGTTTGAGCTACAGGAATATATATATATATATATGTATGTATAATTTATAATTTTTTTTTTTCACATTTTTTCTCAACATTTGTTTATTTTTGCTTATTAATGTATCAAGCTGTTAGCTTAGCAACATGCTAACTTTATAGAATTCAACTGTGAGACGAGTCACAGTGGCAACAAGACAGCTTACTATTTTTTGTAGCAAAACAAATCAAACAGAGAGAGGGAAATGAAAAGTCTAGATAGTGCTTTGATGCCCAGGTGAACTAAACATGGAGGATCTCACAGGTGGATTCATCTCTGTCAGCAAAAATGTGATTTTGTTTACTCTTGAGAGACCTTCTGATTGCAGAGAGTAACATCTAGTCAGTGATCTTCCTCTTGTAGGAGGGGAAGGGAAGGGAAGGCATGGGAAATCTGAAGGAGTAGGAGTCAAGTTCATCCTATATCCTAATCTTTTGTTCTAACCAGAGGTACATATTTCTTTTTACAGCACTAGCGTGAAACGTGAGGTGGCCTTACACGTGTCAATTCGTGCTTGTGTGTATAAGAATGTCCATCATTATTTATTTGTGCAGTGAGTGTGTGGTTGGGGAGGGATCTACCATATGATTGCAGGTGGGGCATCTGTCAGTGCTTGTAATGCATCTGTGTGAAATATGACCGCTGCAGTGGTGCATTGTGGGTAATGTATATGTAAGGCTCATAAATGATTGAAAGCAATGTCTTTAAACCTCATGCAACATGCAGTTCTTACAGGACAACAAATGTTCAGTGCTCAGTCTGTGTGCTATAAAAACTCTGGTTTAAAGGTATTAAAATGGTAGCCGTTTTCGTTCTGTGGCTGATATAAAAATGTTATATATATGCACACACACACACACACACACCTAGGTTTAAAATCAGATAAATACATGTGACTATTTTTGAACTAATTCTGTTTCTATTCACGTGCACTGCAAGCTATATTCTGTTCTTTTCACACACGTCTATTCGTGATGTGTGCGTGTGTTTTCGAGTGCTGTCAGTTTGTGGGAATATTGCAGTCTGATGAGGATATTAGGTGTTCGTTAATTGTGACTTGCACTGTATCCAGAACAACTGTTATCGATGTGCCCTACTGTCCCTGATAACTTCCTGATTTAGTCTGACTGCTTGATACTAGAGCTCATTAAATCATGGCAGAGGTCTGACTTGTCCTGAGGGTGTCTGTACACGTTTCCATGTGTTTGTGTATGAAGTTTGTACTGAGTCGGTGAGAAATTTGTTAATATCAGCCGTCAGGTTTCTTCAGCTCTCTAGAGGTGATTAATGGATCGCTTTTCTCTCTATTTCCCGGTGCTGCAGTAACCTGACCCGTGGTGTCGGCCGCTTCCGAGAGATTCTCCGAGCCGTTGAGACCAGAACCACTCAGAACCTGCGTATGGTGAGTTGTGTGCGTTGACAGCTTTGTCTCGTTGTCTTTATCTAGAGCAATAGTTGTCAACCTTTTTTGACCCCAAAAGTCCTCTCATTATCCAAGACAATGTTCATAGACTCCCCGTGCAGATTTCTGGTACTTCTGCTATAATGACAAAGCTGTTCAAACTTTTCCATTTACAAACCACGAGTGTCAATGTATTACAATACAATGATTATAATAATCCATTCATCCATGGCTTTTTCAAGCCAACTTCAAAGTTTGTCTACAAACTTTTTCAATCTGATTAAATAAAATAATTATAATAATTATATTAATATATGACATTATATGACCTTCCCATTTGATTGTAATTATGGGAGACATTTTTTAAATTACTTTTTATTCACAAATATGGCAGTTTTCTACAGTTTCTACTCAATAAAGTATGTTTGAGTTTGGCATTATTAGAAAAAAAAGTATATTCATAAAAAAATTTAAAGACTTTTCAAGTCTAGAAATTACCTAAAATGACCTGAGTTTCCAAGACTTTCAAGCCTGGTTCTTAAATAAAACTGACAGGTGTTAAAAAAATATTCAAAAAAAAAATTTAAAGACTTTTCAGAGTCTAGAAATTACCTAAAATGACCTCTTGTATCAAGGTTTTCCAAGACTTTCAAGCCTGGTTCTTAAATAAAACTGACAGGTGTTGAGGGAACAAAACAAAACAAAAAAAAAGAAATGTTGTCAAGTTCAATTTGGTTGTCAGTTCTCCTTTTAATACACCGCTTTCTCCGCTTAATACACACACTGACACACAGTTCAGTAATTTTACAGGAGTGACAACCACATTCTACAACCAAATTGCATGAAAAATGCAGTTAATGACAACCACATTTACAAAGATTCTTTGCACTGTGGGGTTAGGGATAATGACGCATTTAAACATGCATCAGAGATGTGTCTCTCTTCTGTATGTTTGCAGTGCAAGAAAATCACAGGGGAAGAGGCAGAACTTTCACGCATGCGTGTTGCCAGATCTTCCTAGGGGGAAAAAAACAGAGAGCAATAATGAGTCCATAGTAAACCGAGATAGATCCAAATGCTTAATATTGAAAACAAGACCAAAATATAGCGACCCACACACTGCCTACTTTATTAACTCCATAAACTAGATTGCTTTTATGAGTCAAGCTCAAACAACAAGCCCAAAAACCTTTATAATAAATCTGCGAAGATGCCATAGCGGATACCAAACATGCAACACAGTAGAATGTTGCTGTTGTTACCACGCTATCAATCATCACAATTTTGGGAGTAAGTCGTGTTCCGTACACACACGGAATGATAATTTAGTGGATTCACTCATGTATTTAAATGCAGTTGTCACTCCTGAAACTTTTGTTTGTATGTTGCCGCTACGTCATTTTGGAGGTTTACTGAGGCCCCCTGGTTGAGAACTACTCTGAAGGTGTATGTTTATGTGTGTTTGTGTTTAGACTATTGCCAGGCAGCTTGCAGAGATCCTGCTAAGGGGCATGTGTGAACAGAGTTACTGGAACCCACTGGAAGACCCCCCTCACCACTCCCCGCTGGACGATCCGCTAAGACACTCCCCACACACCAAGGACTACGCCCTCAGCCGCCGCCCACGCATCTACTCAGGAGAGAAGTAGGACATATCTCCAGCTCTCCTAGCCTGTGCTTCTCTCTTTCCATTTGTATAGTGGCATGTCTAAAGCCCAAAGTATACTTAAGTTGTGATTCACACATTTATGCCCGGTTTCAAAGGCCCCGAAATACTCATCGGTGAAGTTTTTTTTCGTTCTTTGCTTAGGGGTAAAATGAAGTTCGAAATACATGAGCAACGATACACTGTTAGTGAACATCCAACACTGCCCACACTTCCGAGAGCAGCATTTAGATGAATATGTAAATATGTGCTGCTCGCTTTCCTCTCAATAACAAATTAAATGCACAACAAAATAAAATAAAAAACAGCAAACACCTTTTTTAATAAAGCATAAGAAAGGCGTCTGATTATAGCAACAATATGTTTGCACGAGCTCTGCAATTCGGCACTCAAGTAAAGTCACGTAACATTTATTTATATAGTGCTTACAATAGATTGCTTAAAATCGAGCAGCTTTATCGCATTAAACGTAAAAACAGTGTCAGTGTCTCGTTTCATCAGAAGTACAACTTAATTTTCTACAATAAAGCAGCTCCAGTGTGTTTATGCTTTCAATCGCGGACATATGACCTTGACGGCCTCCGTGCACACCTACCTATTACATAATCGCCACGGACCAATGGCAATACAAAGGTGTTTACCAGCCATAGCAAACTTTTGCCGGAATGTTCGCTTTGGGGAACTGATTTTATTCTAAATGACATCACATTAGTTAATTCTTTGATTTAGCTTGAAGTATATCGAGTCCTAGTCCCAGACTAAAATGGTTGCTTAAAATGGATGTTGCTGTCTTAACTGAAAGAAACTTGCACTGACTTATCTTAAAACATGTCTGCCATGGTTTTGTCTCAAGATGCACACCAGTAATGTGTTTTTCTCAGGCACACTTATAAAATCTACTTGTGTCTGTGAAACCAGGCCTAAATGTACAGCCGAATGCACCACCATTCAGAGCTGAAGAGCTACATTTCTAAAACTGAAATAAAACAATTATTTCAATTTCCTGCTTTTATTTTTATGATGTAGCATTAAAAAAAAATTTAAAAGGGGGAAGAATTTATTGATCAGAATTCTGGTAGTTTGTTTCTTGTTACTGTATTCATGATAGCCTTTCTCTCTCTGTCTAGTTTGTTTTGCCCACAGGAGAACACAGAGGAGGCCTTACTTCTGTTGTTAATCAGTGAGTCCATGGTGAGTAGCAGTAAAACTTCTGTGACCCTTTGAACGGCTGTGGTTTGACCAACAGCACAGGAACTAGAACATGTAAATGAAGTTAGCGTGGTCTGTCGCTGCAGGTGTTCCACCATGGAAGGCCCATTATAATAGCACTGAAAGCAGAGCTGGAGAATGCCTTCAGCTTTAATTCAGCAGAATTAAACCATTAGCTCTCTTGCTCATGTGGCTTTTTCTTTAATTTTCTGATGGTTCAACAGCTCAGGGAGTGACTGTGTTCAGTTATGAGTTTTTTTTTACTTTGGCACAATGTTATCAAACAGTGTTTTATTTCATAGAAATATTTACGTTACTTCTGAAAAGTGAGGATAAGGAAATAAGTTGTCAAATATTATCAGTATTATTACTGATCTATTATTGATACTGTAGTTTTGGTATACGCTATACGTTCAAAGGTTTGGGGTCAGTTTTTTGAAAGAAAGAAATTAATATTTAATTGATTAAGGAAGCATTAAATTAATCAAAAGCTACAGTAAATACATTTATAATGTTACAAAATATTTCTGTATTTAATATCCATTAAAAATCCTGAAAAAATGTATTGCGTCACTGTCATTTATATAGATCAAGACAACCGTTTACAATATTGATGATAATAATGTCAAAATGTCAAGCAATGTTTCTTGATCAAATCACCAAATATGCATATTAGAATGATTTCTAAAGGATCATGTGACACTAAAGACTGGAGTAATGATGCTGAAAATACAGTTTTGCAATCAAAAGGATAAAATTACATTAAAAATTTAGGAAAATAGAAAACAGTCATTTTAAATTGTAATATTTCATAATATTACTGGTTTTACTGTATTTTGATAAAATACATGCAGCCTTGGTGAACATAAGAGACCTCTTTAGAAAAACATTTTAAAAATCTTACCAACCCCAAACATTTGAACGGTAGTGTGGTGTGTGAATGTGTATTTTAACTTCTGTATTTATCGTAGGCTAACAGAGACGCCGTGTTGAGTCGAATCCCTGAACACAATAATGACCGAATCATCAGCCTGCAGAGCGCCTCGCTGGTGTACGACCTGCTGACCATCGCGCTTGGCAGACGCGGACAGTATGAGATGCTCTCAGAGGTGAGGTCCTGCCCACACTCATCGCTATGGGAACGTTCAGGAATACTCCCTCAGCGGGACGAGTTAAACCTCCTGGTGTGGTTGCTGTGGTAACGAGACCAGACATGCACTCTAGACTGCACTCCCTCTGTGTGTGTGTCTGTGACTGCTCTAGAGGTTATGCACAACATTTATTTGAGTTTGTGAGCATATTATTATATTATATTATATTATATTATATTATATTATATTATATTATATTATATTATATTATATTTTTAGGAATTCAAAACAAATTTCTCTAGTATTAGAGCAGCATGTCAGTTTTGTTTAAATCTTTAAAGGCACAATGTAACATTTTTGGATTTAAAATATCCAAAAACACTAGAACAGTGTTATATATTTTGTTGACTTGTGTACTTGCATTATCCCAAATGTTTAAATCCAGAGACCGTGTCCATGCTTCGACCTATCAATGACATCATACCCGCGTTACCCTCGATTTCTGGTTTTATTTTGTAGAAACCATGGAAACATATATTATGTGTTTTATTAGACAGGTGAGTAACTGTTTGGATGCATTCATCGACAGAAAACGAATCATTGTTATATAGCTCAACACAGTTAGTCTTATTGATTTAAATCAAATTTTCTTGATTTTACCATGTTTTACCATGCCTGATGCCTAGTAAACGCACAGAGTAGCATTATAAGTTAACATAACTCAACACACTCAAATAATGTGTCTATTATGATAAAACAGCGCTGCGTTACACCACATACGATTGACCGGAAGAAGTGGAAGCGGTCATCTGCGGCATAATAAAAGCTCCTCTGCTCTTGAGCCGTGTGTCACAGTTGTCTGTCATTAGCAATTGCTCCAGTGGCCTCGTTCCGCTCCAGCGGCTTTTAGCCCCACCCTGCTTCATACTACAGTAACGTTAATAAATCATTAATACATTAGCTTATCCATGAATATGATTTCTGCCCGAGTCCCGTTGGATTCTTTTCCACCGGCTGTAGAGGTGAAGACAACAACTCCCATGATTCATCAAGCTAAGCCTTTGTTTTGAATAAGCGACCTCTAGCAGTGAAAATTACATATTGTGCCTTTAAGTAAACAGCGTTATTTAATAACTTTCTATTGTTTAATTTTTAGCCACGGACATACCTGAAATGTTTGTTTTCAAAAGCCTGGCCTATTTAGGACAGAACAGGCAGATGAAAAAAAGCCTTTTTGGTGTGTGTGTGTGTGGTTTGTAGTGTGACGTTTTCATTAGTGTACCTGGACAGATTTTCTCTTCCATCTCCATCTGTTGATCATGCTGTTGTTGCTAATGTTAGACTCGGCATAACTTTTGCTGTGTCTTTTATATTCAAGGATTTTGCGGTTGTGCAATCACAGGCCCCAGGAGTCTGCCATATTTATTGTGTGTGTGTGTGTAGCTGTTTCTAATATAGATCTAATTGTTCGATGAATTGCTCTCTGCTAAGCTGCTAGTGTGATTAACTGCAAAAGCCTCAGAGACATGCTGAAAGCTTGTGGCACTCTGGGTAATCTACAGTAGGAGACATGGCCTTGCTCTGTGTTTGACCTTTGTGTGTGTATCTGTTAGGGTCATAATTATTGTTCTCAACTCTTATCTGAGGTTACCTTAATGTGTCCTCTCCACAGTGTCTCGAAAGAGCCATGAAGTTTGCCTTTGAGGAGTTTCATCTCTGGTTCCAGCTCGCTCTCTCCCTGATGGCCGCTGGGAAGGTTGGTGTTCCTTTTTACAACTCCTATGTACCCCAAAGTTTCCATGGCCATGAAAAACCTGGAAATATCAGGCAATTGTGAAGTTGTGATTTTCAAGGCCTAAAAAAAATAATGAAAATTGATAATGATGAAAATGAATGAACATTCCTTTAACATATTCTTTTATATTATTAGATACACTGCCGTATATATATTTTTTTAATGTTTTTGAAAGAAGTCTCTTATGCTTACCGAGGCTGCATTTATTTTATTAAAAATACAAAAACATTAATATTGTGAAATATTATTTAAATTTAAAATGACTGTTTTCTATTTGAATATATTTAAAATATAATTTATTTCTGTGATGTAAAGCTGAATTTTCCGCATCACTACTCCAGTCTTCAGTGTCACATGATCCTTCAGAAATCTTTCTAATATGCTGATTTGCTGCTCTAGAAATATTTTTTTTAGGATTATTTGATCAATAAAAAGTCCAAAAGAACAGTATTTATCTGATTTTTTTTTTCTCAAATCAGGTCTTTTCAGGGAGACTGTCTGCACTATTAATTGCAAGTGATCAAATAAGATTTGTGTGTCCAGACATAACCAGCCAATCTGTATGGGTTGCTTTTGTAATGAAGTAGGTGTGTAACACATATGTGATAAGGCTTTCAAAAAGGATGCAGGAAAAATGGAGGTGCATCATCTCACTCTCCAAATGAGCACCCTGTCAAGTCGCAGTACAGAACTCCTCCGTCAAGTTTTTCCTGTCCGGCGGAGGAGTTCTTCACCTTGACTTGACAGGGTGTTTATTTGGAGAGCTGGTATATATTGTGATGTTCCATGCTGTAGTCGTGGATGAAATCTTTGGACACACTGTTTGAATACCCCATGACTACTTCTGGCATTTCCGATGCAGGTCTTGATGTTATCGTTGTGTGAAGCATTAATAGGGATGCAAAAGATTATTTAAAATCGTCCACACTGAGACACATCTGTAAAAATCTGATTGGAATCGCATTTCAAACCACCTCCAAATGTGGCTTGAATAAGATTAGAAAAAATCAGATTTCATTGTTGTTGTTTTTTATTTAGCTATCCAATAAATATCTGAATAAAATCTGGATATGCAAAAAAAATCAGATTTTTGCTGGCAGGCTGAACATAGCCTTATATACTATTTATAAAATATAACTAATATTTCATTAGACATTACAGCAATCTCTGTGTTTTGTGTGTGTGTGTGTGTGTGTGTGTGTGTAGTCTGCTCGAGCAGTGAAGGTGCTGAAGGAGTGCATGAGATTGAAGCCGGATGATCCCACCATCCCTCTGCTGGCTGTCAAGCTGTGTATTGGAAACCTGCACTGGGTAATGAAAGCGGAATCATGGGAAATATGCACAGGCTCAACCAGAGAGCTGACACTGACCTGTTTATGACTCTGTAAATCCATTACTGTTAGACTGTCCATGAACAGTGAGATGGTGATGACATGGGGTGTGTATTTGTGTGTTTTAGCTGGAAGAAGGTGAGCGCTTCGCTAAAATAGTGATTGATATGGGTGAGAAGGCGGCTGAATTCAGGGCCAAAGGCTATCTAGCTATTGGTCTCGTCTACAGTCTAAGAGCCACAGATGGTGAGCACACCTGCACTAGGACACACTGTATATAACATTTCTATACCTTTATATTAAGGTATAAGTAATACAAGTAATATTTACTGTATTCTCTACAACACACTCTGTATATTTTCTATAATCCATTTATAATACTTTATACCTTGTTTCTATCCTCTATAATACCTCTCTATAACACTATATTTTCTCCTTAATTCATTTATAATGCTTTATACTTTTTCTCTGCCATCTTACACACTCTCTCAATAGTCTGTATTTTTTACACTGTACCTTTTCTCTACCTTATATAATATACTCTGTACCTCTCTATAATCCCTATGCAACGATCAGGCATAACATTATGCGTTGGTCCCCCTTTTGCTGCCAAAACAGCCCTGACCCGTCGAGGCATGAACTCCACTAGACCCCTGAAGGTGTGCTGTGGTATCTGGCACCAAGATGTAAGCAGCAGATCTTTTTAAGTCCTGTAAGTTGTGAGGTGGGGCCTCCATGGATCGGACTTGTTTGTTCAGCACATCTCACAGATGCTCGATTGGATTGAGATCTGGGGAATTTGGAGGCCAAGTCAACACCTCAAACTCATCCTCAAACCATCCCTGAACCATTTTTGCTTTGTGGCAGGGTGCATTATCCTGCTGAAAGAGGCCACAGCCACCAGGGAAAGGGTGCACATGGTCTGCAGCAATGCCTAGGTAGGTGGTACGTGTCAAAGTAACATCCACATGGATGGCAGGACCCAAGGTTTCCCAGCAGAACATTGCCCAAAGCATCACACTGCCTCCGCCGGCTTGCCTTCTTCCCATAGTGCATCCTGGTGCCATGTGTTCTCCAGGTAAGCAGCACACACGCACCCGGCCATCCACGTTATGTAAAAGAAAATGTGATTTACCAGACCAGGCCACCTTCTTCCATTGCTCCATGGTCCAGTTCTGATGCTCATGTGTCCACCTTTGGCGCTTTCAGCGATGGGTGGGTGAGCATAGGCACCCTGACTCGTCTATTGAGCCCCATACACAACAAACTGTGATGCACTGTGTATTCTGACACCTTTCTATCAGAACCAGCATTAACTTCTTGAGCAATTTGAGCTACAGTAGCTCATCTGTTTGATCGGACCACACGAGCCAACCTTTGCTCCCCACGTGCATTAATGAGCCTTGGCCGCCCATCACCCTGTCACCGGTTCACCACTGTTTCTTCCTTGGAGCACTTTTGATGGACACTGACCACTGCAGACTGGGAACACCCCACAAGAGCTGCAGTTTTGGAGATGCTCTGACCCAGTCGTCTAGCCATCAGTTTGGCCCTTGTCAAACTCGCTCAAATCCTTACGCTCGCCCATTTGTCCTGCTTCTAACACATCAACTCTGGGAACAAAATGTTCACTTGCTGCCTAATATATCCCACCCACTAACAGGTGTCATGATGATGAGATAAACGGTGTTATTCACTTCACCTGTCAGTGATCATAATGTTATGCCTAAACGGTGTATAATATATTGTACCCTTTCTATCCTTTCTGTATATTCTGTATCACTATACTTCTACAGATATCTATCTTTCTTTACCCTTTATAATGCACTCTGTACCCTTATATAATCTTTTAGTACTCATTACCCTTCATCTATCCTTTATAACAAAATGTATCTTCGCTTTAATCTTTCTAGAATATTCTCCAGCCTCTGTTATACACTATATTCTCTGTATTACACACTTTACACTTTCTTTCTAAAATCCTTTTATAGTGGTCTATTTGCTTTCTCTAAATTTTATGACACCAGTGGTTCTCATCCTTTTTATTTGAAGGCCCCCTTCATTGTCTAACACAGTATTCAACCCCTTCCCCAAACACACATACTTTGGCTAAGGTATTTCCTCTTGTTTTTATTAACAGAAACTGGAAGTGTTCAAATATATGCCCCCTTAGAAGTTTGTGTCCTGGGCTTCCTGGTTGAGAACCACTGTTCTAAACCCTTTCTGCAGTCGATCTGTACTTTCCCCTTTCTCTGTTTTTATACAACACACTCTTTAAGCACTCTGTAGCTTTAATGCCTTTTGTAATGCTTTGTGTACTTTCTCTAAGTTCTATAACATGCTCTATACCCTTTCTATAATCCATTTATACTTTCTAACCTCTTTCTTATATAACACACTCTGTACCTCTCTGTAATGACAATTACATAATTTATAATGCTTTCAACCTTTTCTCTTTATAATCACTCCATAATGCTCTATACATTATCTCTTCCCACTATTACACACTCTATAATCCCTTGATACCCTTTCTCTAACATTTAAGGTATCTAAAACCTTTTCTGAAACCTGAAGATTTCTCTTAGTTTCTTGCTTTATCTTGTCCTTACCATCTGCTCACATCTCTGTTGTCTATATTTACAGCATCTCTTCGAGGAATGCAGGAAGAGTATCAGAAAAAAGCACTCAGCGCTTTCCAGAGGTGATTTTCAGACTCTCTCTCTCTCTCTCTCTCTCTCTCTCTCTCTCTCTCTCTCTCTCGCTCGCTCGCTCGCTCTCGCTCGCTCTCGCTCGCTCTCGCCTCTCTCTCTCTCTCTCGCTCTCTCGCTCTCTCTCTCTCTCTCTCTCTCTCGCTCTCTCGCTCTCTCTCGCTCTCTCTCGCTCTCTCGCTCTCTCTCGCTCTCTCTCGCTCTCTCTCGCTCTCTCTCTCTCTCTCTCTCTCTCTCGCTCTCGCTCTCTCTCTCTCTCTCGCTCTCGCTCTCTCTCGCTCTCGCTCTCGCTCTCGCTCGCTCTCTCTCTCGCTCTCTCTCTCTCTCTCTCTCCTCTCTCACACTGATGAAATGCTGTTTCTCTCTCTCAGGGCACAGAGTCTGTCCCCCACTGATCATCTGGCTGTTTTCTACCTGGCTCTGCAGCTGGCTGTATCTCGACAGGTAGGAGAATCAACATCTGTTCCTTACACACAGGTAGTGAGAATTAAAACATCTCAACATTCAGATGACGGAACTCTGGTCAAACTGGTTGTTGTGACAATACATTTCTCCTACAGTTTGCATTATGATGCCTATAAGTATGCCTGTACAGATGCCTGTTTTCAAGCCACACATAGGGCTGGGCAATATGGCCAAAAATAGTATGCTATTTATCACAATATTAATTTCATGACATGAATGAGGAAGGACATGCACTACACATGTTTGTTAGACCTCAGGAAAGAATGTGCCACAGAATAAACTACCTTTTTAGTTTAGGGCTTAAATAAATCCATTTAATTTTTCCCCAAATTTTGACATTTTTAATTCTATGTTTTATGAGTTAGTACAAATGTATTGTCAGAAATGGTGACTAAAGAAATTAATTTATAAAACTTACATAAATGATATAAATAATAATTTATTCAATCTTTTAATTTTCAATTAATGTACAACAAAAATTGCATTTTTATTATTTTCAAATAAGGTGCTGTATGAATTAAAACATGGATCTTGGTGTGATTATTTGTTAATATATAATAATGTATGCTAAATTACTCAAAAGCTTGTTCCCCAGATGTCATTCTGTTATTTTTTCCTTCTCATTTCTCGCTCACCCTGTTTAAACAATCATCTTATAAAAGCATCTCTTGTGTGTGTATGTCAGATTCCAGAAGCTCTCGGTTATGTACGCCAGGCATTACAGCTTCAGGGTGATGATGTTCATTCACTGCACCTGCTGGCCTTGCTGCTGTCAGCTCAGAAACACTACCACGATGCTCTCAACATCATCGAGATGGCCCTCAGCGAATACCCTGAGAACTTCATGTGAGTCCAACACACTCAAAGTCACTGTCACACTTTATCTAACCTCTCCAGCTTATAGTTGGTTGTAGCCTTGTTTTTGGACTGCTCTGAGTTGCTACAGTTGTCAGCAGCCAATTAGAGAAACGGAAGGAGTCTATTCTTGGATCAGAGAACCAATAAGATGATTCCATGCTTTTTTGCACAGCATTTGTAAAGCCTTACACACACACACATGCACACACAGGCAGTGTTTAGACATTTAGAGGCATGCCACAATGCCCACTCTAATGAGAATGTTTGTGTTCGCTGTAGCAGCTGGGATAGATGGGTACATATCTGCTGCTGGCATCTTCAATTAGACGAGTTAGAAGTATGCGTGTGCGTGCTGGATGTTTGGAGCACTGGGCAGTCCCCACGCAAATTCCCTTCACATTTGATTTTATCAGAGTCTCCTCCATCTCTGTGGTTATGTGTGTGTGTGTGTTGCCGTCCTTCTGGCTGTGCGCTTCAGCCACTTACATAATAGAAAAAAAATACAACAGCTTTCTTTTTCCTCCAATCCTATGGCCCTCTTTTTCACCCTGTTTTTCCCTAAAGGGGTTTGTTGTTGTGTGTGAATGTGTGAGAGTGTGTGTGTGTTTGTCCAGTTGTTTGTGTGTTTGTGTTTTTGTTTGTGTTTTGTGTGTGTGTGTGTGTGTGTGTGTGTGTGTGTGTGTGTGTGTGTGTGTGTGTGTGTGTGTGTGTGTGTGTGTGTGTTTGTGTGTGTGTGTGTTTGTGTGTGTGTGTGTGTGTGTGTGTGTTTGTGTGTTTGTGTGTTTGTGTGTGTGTTTCTATGCATTTTGCTTCATTGCCTTGAATGGAAATGCACCAGAACATCCAGCCCTCCTTATTCCACACACACAGACACATGCGACAAGATTAATTCAGTGCTTGTGTGGGCGTCCTAGCGGTGTAGCGTGCAAATACAGCAGAGATGAAAGAGCGGCTGATGAGTGTGTGCCTTCAGCGCTTTGAATTGGCTGAACTCAGATCAACATGGCCTTCAGAGACCGCAGTGCATGTATAAAGCTCAAACTGATCTCGGCTCAGGCTGCAACGACAATGAGCTGTTGAAGAGCAGCCTCAATATATCTGCTTCACACACACACACACCAGCTGGATCTCCTCACAAGCTGCCATATCTGATTATGGAAATGCCCATCTGCACTCTCGATGGTAGGATGTTCACTCAGTGCGAGCAGATCTACTATCTGCACAAATGTGTGTGAAATACAGGTGTTACCAGAGGATTCTGTGTGCACTTATTAGAGATTTGCAACACTAGACAGGATACAATACACCCCAGACTCCCATACACATGTATACAATAAACAACATACAACACAGCACTAAATATAACACAAATGCATCATTTAAATTTATTGTGTGTGTGTGTGTGTGTGTGTGTGTGTATTATGTATATGTGTGTGTATATATGTATGTATGTATGTATGTATAGGTGCTGGTCATATAATTAGAATATCATCAGAAAGACTGAGAGACCATTTAAAGGCCTTTGCAGGTGTTTTGAGTTCATCAGCTGATTAGAGTGTGGCACCAGGTGTCTTCAGTATTCAACCTTTCACAATATTCTAATTTTCTGAGATACTGAATTTGGGATTTTCCTTAGTTGTCAGTTATAATCATCAAAATTAAAAGAAATAAACATTTGAAATATATCAGTCTGTGTGTAATGAATGAATATAATATACAAGTTTCACTTTTTGAATGGAATTAGTGAAATAAATCAACTTGTTGATGATATTCTAATTATATGACCAGCACCTGTGTGTGTATGTGTGTCTGTCTATTGGTTTATATTGGATTTAATTGTGTGTTTCTCCTATTTTTATGTTTAGATTATCTTTGCTGTCATCTTATGCTTCCAACTGTTTTCTAATGTCATGTGTTTTATTCCTGTGATGGCAACGCTGAATTTTCAGCAGTCTTTATTCCAGTCTTCAGTGTCACATGATATCTCTGTGATGAATAGAAACTTCAAAAGAACAGCATTTCATTTTTTTATACAAATCCTTTCTAACATATAATAAACCTTACTGAACCTTAATGAATTTTTAATGTATTTAGACAAAATTGTGTGCAATTTTAAAAATGTCTGTTTATGTATAAACAAATCTGAATTGATTTCTCTATACACAACATACGAATGATATGCAGCACAATACTCAATATAACACAAATACATAATGCAAAACACAATACATCATACATTCACAATATACAAAACAACACACAATATACCACAAATACATAGCGTACAGTTGAACACCGTATTCATGATTTAGATTTGATTGTATCATAGAGAGAACGTTTTTTTTTATTATTATTTATTAATTTTTTTATATAAAGTTATCCCAGCTGAAAAGGCAGAATAATTTTGTGCCTGATTTAAAGTTTTGCATTTAATAGTAGATTTACACTGATTAATCTTTATCTGTGTTCAATAAACTCAGCTCTTCTCTGTTTATTAAACACTTTCAGATGGAAGGAGCGTGAAGATAAACTTTTTTTTATTTGTCTCTGTAGTCTTTTATTCACAAAAGTGAAGTTGGAGACGTTGTGTCGAGGCCCAGAAGAGGCGTTACTCTCCTGCAAACGCATGCTGCAGATTTGGAAATCCTGTTACAACCTCACCAACCCCAGGTAAACACACACACACACACACACACACACACACACACACACACACACACACACACACACACACACACACACACACACACACACACACACTCTCTCTCTCTTTCTCTCCCGCTGTTGCTAGAAGCTCAAGTGTCGGCACTCACCATCACACATAAGACAGCACAGCATGTCTCTCTGACTGTGAGGAGCTAACCACACCTTTATTAAAAATAAATAAAAGCACAGCTCGCACCAGCGCTGCATACTATGATTCAGTCCTGCTTTCTCTCGCTCGCTCTCTCGTTCTAATGGCTGAAATCCCAACCCCCTGCTGTCAGAACACTCCAGCTCTTCCTGTCAAACTGTCCTGAACTCCGTACCTGGTGACAATCCACCAGAGACCAATTAGTGTCTGGACACTGTAACCAAACTCTGCCACTGCCACATATTCAGAGTCCCTCCCTCCAAACCCTGGGTAGCGCCACTGTGTCAGAACCACTTGAGCTCTTCCACACCTAAACCTCACCGCTAATCAGTAGCGTGTACAGGGGGTGGGCTGCCCCTGCCCCTTTGAAAGTGAAAGTGGGCTTTTTCGATCGCACAGCAGTGCCAACCCGCGAACATGATTTCTAACAGAGGCGATTTAACCAACACACCCGCAACCACACATTTTGGTAAAATTTTGCAAGGCAAAAAATTGTTGTCAGTAGTATAACGACGTATAAAGCACAGCTCACCCGGAAGTCACTTCCAAACCAGACAGCTTTCTTTTCGGTCGACACAGTAAATTTACATAACCAGCTTGAACCTGTTGCGAAATCCCTGATCATGTGGATTCCTATTGACTGGATTTATCGATAATTTGCAGAATATGTGACCGCACATTAAGCTGTTGGAATAGAAGCCCCACCATTCAGTTTACTTTTTGTTTACTCTAGAATATATATCATTTTTATTTTATTTTTTGCATGATTTGAGTTCATTCTTGTCAGAATTAATTTAAATATGTTATCTCAAATATTTGCCTGGAGATTTTAGTCTCCCATTGAAGTAGATAAAAACTTTACTTCCACATAGAAGATAGTTGGGGTGCACAAAATATTAGTACCATATTCTTTATTGGATTATATTTGGGTTTTATTGTTTAATTTATCAGTATCAGTTTGTATTGGCTATTTAATTGTGTATTCTCCTTTTCTTCATTTAGATTGCTATTATCTAACTCTCACTTAAGTTAATCTTTAAAAACACTAATAATTTATGTAAACATTAATATAACAACAAACAAATGCGAAAACCTAAACGTACTTCAATGTCCAATGTATATATGGGATATATAAGATATTGCCTATGGTGACTATTATATGTTTTGTTGGGGTTTTTCTTTAAATCTTGTTAAATTAGATCTAGGGCATGAGTTATCTGAAGGATTTTAATAGGCTACTTCAAAACGTTGTGAAAAGTCTACGTTTTAAGTTGATGCATTTAGCAGAGAATAGACCAGGCACACAACTGTTGCTTGATGTTAAAAAGAGTTGTTAAGCACAACAAAGCTGCAGAAAACAACTCAAAAGTTGATGTGATAGAAGCAGGAAAAATGGGCAAGCATAAGGATTTGAGCAGGTTTAACAAGGGCCAAACTGTGATGGCTAGACAACTGCAGCTCTTGTGGGGTGTTCCCGGTTGGCAGTGGTCAGTATCTATCAAAAGTGGTCCAAGGAAGGAACAGTGGTGAACCGGCGACAGGTCACCAAGGCTCATTAATGCACGTGGGGAGCAAAGGTTGGTCATGTGGTTCGATCAAACAGACGAGCTACTGTAGCTCAGATTGCTCAAGAAGTTAATGCTGGTTCTGATAGAAAGGTGTCAGAAAACACAGTGCATCGCAGTTTGTTGCGTATGGGACTCAATAGCTGCAGACCAGTCAGGGTGCCCATGACCGAAAGCGCCAACAGTGGGCACGTGAGCATCAGAACTGGACCATGGAGCAATGGAAGAAGGTGGCCTGGTCTGATGAATCACGTGGCTGGCCGGGTGCGTGGTCGTCACTTACCTGGAGAACACATGGCACCAGGATACACTATGGGAAGAAGGCAAGCCGGCGGAGGCAGTGTGATGCTTTGGGCAATGTTCTGCTGGGAAACCTTGGGTCCTGCCATCCATGTGGATGTTACTTTGACACGTACCACCTACCTAGGCATTGCTGCAGACCATGTGCACCCTTTCCCTGGTGGCTGTGGCCTCTTTCAGCAGGATAATGCGCCCTGCCACAAAGCAAAAATGGTTCAGGAATGGTTTGAGGAGCACAACAATGAGTTTGAGGTGTTGACTTGGCCTCCAAATTCCCCAGATCTCAATCCAATCGAGCATCTGTGGGATGTGCTAAACAAACAAGTCCGATCCATGGAGGCACCATCTTGCAGCTTACAGGACTTAAAGGATCAGCTGCTTACATCTTGGTGCCAGATACCACAGCACACCTTCAGGGGTCTAGTGGAGTCCATATCTCGACGGGTCAGGGTTGTTTTGGCAGCGAAAGGGGGACCAACACAATATTTGGAATATTTGGTCAAAATGTTATGCCTGATCGCTGTATATGATTTATAACATTTTTAGTTTTTAAATATTTTTAAAAAATGATTTAAATTGATTTTACACACTTAAAGCAACATCGTATTGCATATCAAATATCGCATTATTTAACAAGGTATTGCATATCATGCAGCCCTAATACTTACATTCCCATATGATCTCATATCTTGGGATCATATCGTCATCATGACTTGAGTTTGGGCACTTTTAAATTGGACCAGTATGCAACCACTTAGCAATTCCCTTTCAGCTATTCACAGCACACAGGCAACCACCCAGCATTGTCCCGATAACCACCCGTAACACCCTAGCATCCTGGCGCCAAGTCTACTCGAGCTCGCATTTTCTTCTGATTTCCCTTTATTTATTCTCTTATTTCGATGCTCCTTTTCAGATGAACAGTGTTGCAGGAACATTGTGATTGTCTGTGCTATAGCAGTGTGCCATGAGATGCTGAGTGAAATTTCTGAGGGTTTCATCATTCTGTGTGTATTTATGTGCAAGGATCACGTCTCCTTCTGGGTGCTTGACTTAGTCTCTAATTTGAATGTCTTAATTGCCTCTTCTTTATCTTCTATGTGTATGTCTGTGTGTGTAGTGATTCTGGGAGGGGGAGCAGTCTGTTAGACAGAGCTGTTGCTGATCGTCGCCAGCTGAACGCCATGACACTACCTGACTTTAGTGACCCAGAGACAGGTGAACACACACACACACACACACACACACACACACACACACACACACACACACACACACACACACACACACACACACACACACACACACACACACATTAATGTCCCTACACCTATATCTCTGTAATTATTGTGGTAACTGTTTTTCCCCCACCTTTTATGGTGAGTTTGCATAACCATGACAACGGACATCAGCTTTGCTATCATTTTAACTGTATTTCTTGCATGTCTCTCTCTCTCTCTCTCTCTCTCTCTCTCTCTCTCTCTCTCTCAAATGTATTTCTCTCTCATTGTAATGTACATTTTAATTAATTTCTAAAGCTGTAATCTTTGTAGATGGGTCATATTGAAGTACTATTTTATTTTCTATGAAAACACACTGTATGAATAATGCTTTGACTCAGTTTACAGCTAAATTCACATGGATTTTGTTCCCAGTATCTTGTGCAGCGAGTAGAGTAATTAGATAAAGAGGCCTAAGATGAGTGCAGGTGTTTTTTTGCTGCGTTTGCACAGCAGTGATGGCGGAGGGTTTCTCTGCTGTGTATGCAGACAGTAAACATGTCATCTAGTCTCCGTGATTCAGCAGTTACCCATTTTCTTTACAATCTGATCTTCCTGCTCCAGCTGTTCAGTACTGGTTATTAATTTTTCATTTGTTTTATTATTATTTCAACCTTTTCCATTTATTCTAGGGCTGTCAACCAATTAAACATTAAACATAATTAAAATAAATTTAAATGTAGTTCAAATGCATGTTGAATTAACACTTCCCTATGACAGCCCTAAATATTGAATGTCTTTTCCCTTCTGTATTCTTTGTTTTTTGTTTTGTTTTTTATATTGCATCCTTTTCATTTTCTTATATTTATTCCTAGCCTCTCATGCCTCTTCCTCCCTCTTGGGGTCAGAACCTGTATCTCCTATTTTTCCATCCTTCTATTCTCCACCTCCACCCAAGATTGAATCCACTCAGAGGCGCAGCAGCCATGCTTTCTGTGACCACGCCCCCCACCGACGCTTCTCCTCAGCCAGTAATTCACTGTGCACCTTGTGTGTGTTTTTCAGCCATAGCCTGGCATGAGTCTCCTCTCACTAGCCAATCCCCTGCCACTAACTGCACTGCTCTGCCTGAACAGCCCCACCCACCAGCCCAATTCATTTGGGATTTGGGTAACTGTGTTTGGTGGCTTGTTTGCTGCTGCGGTGTGAATTGGTATTGAAGCAGAGTTTCCCTTTGGCAGGCCTCTTTTTGAAGATTCCAGTCTCTAAAGACCATCAGGCACTAATGGAATTGTAATATGATTTTAACCATTCCAAGAAGCAATTTTAAGGCTGTGTTTAAAAAAATTTCTTGTTGAAAGTACAGTGCACTGATGGCAAGTAGAATAAGAAAATGCTATCTGTGAATAAGCATTTAAATACTATTGTTTCAAGATCTGCAAAGGAGTTAGATGTAGCCTATTGTTATGGTGTGTCCAGTTATGGCTTGTATCAGCTGTAAAAGGACATTAATTGAGTACAGGGCTGTTATAAAACTCAAAATGTCACTGGCAGGATGATGTGATGGTGTGGGTTCAGGGATCCAGTTGCCCATGAGACTGACACTAAGCTCCTAATCTCCACTGGCTCCTGGGGAACCGAAAGACAGAGAAGCAGTGACACTTGCTGTCAGCTAGCCGTTTAAGACATGGGATCATATCCACACTTGTATCATCAGAGAGAGAGCGAGAGTACATCAGATTTCCTATGTTACTCAAACTCACTCATACTGCCGTTTTGTCACCTTTCTCTTCATCCAAGATGCTTTCCTCCTTTGGCCCTGTGTACGTTTTATATAAACATCTGTTTTGCGTAATCCAGTCAGGCGAGACAGATTGCTGTTTACATCTGGTATTTTGTGACAAGATTTTGATGGGAGGGTCTTTGGTTTTTTTGGTGGTATACACTACCACTTAGTGGGGTCAGTAAGATTTTGTGGTCACACTTTAGATTAGGGTCCAATTCTCACTATTAACTAACTATATTAACTATGACCTTTTCCTCAATAAACTCCTAATTACTGCTTATTGATAGTTAGTAAGGTAGTTGTTAAATTTAGCTGTTGGGTAAGATTAAGGGATGTAGAATATGGCCATGCACAATAAGTCATTAATATGTGCTTTATAAGTACTAATAAACAGTCAATATACTAGTATTATAATGCTAAACTACTTAATAGTGAGAAATGGACCTAAACTGAAGTGTTACAGATTATTAATTAATACTTTTTTTTCAGCAAGGACACATTAAATTGATCAAAAGTGACGGTAAAGACATTTATAATGTTACAAAAGATTTATATTTCAAATAAATGTTTTTTTTTTTTTTTTTTTTTAAGGAATCCATCATCATAGTTTCCTCAAAAATATTAAGCGGCACAACATTTTTCAACATTGATAATAATAAATGTTTCTTAGAACAGAATAAATTACATTTATAATAAAATACATAATAAAATAGAAAACATCTGTTTTAAATTGTAATAATACTTCACAATATTAATGTTTTTACAGTATTTTTGATCCAATAAATGTTGCCTTGGTGAGCATGAGAACGTTATATCTGATCAGCCCTAAACTTTTGAACGGTAGTGTATCACTTACATCAGTCAAAAACAGACAAAAAAAAAAAAGTTGGCAACTGTTGCTTCCAAATGTACTTTAAAAAATTTGACATTGACTGTTAACTTAAATTTATTTTTTCAAAACAGCCTTTCACGCAAATTGATATGCTGAATATATAATTTGTCCTGAAAAGATTAAGTTAGAAGAATAAACAGTGGACTTAAAGGATTAGTTCACTTCAAAATGAAAATTTCCTGATAATTTACTCACCCCCATCTCATCCAAGATGTTTGTGTCTTTCTTTCTTCAGTTGAAAAGAAATTACGTTTTCTGAGGAAAACATTCCAGGATTTTTCTCCATATAATGGACTTCAATGGCAACCAACGGTTGAAGGTTCAAACCAATGCAGTTTCAAAGGGCTTCAGAGGCTCTGCACAATCCCAGACGAGGAATAAGGTCTTATCTAGCGAAACTGGTAGTTTTCTAAAAAAAAATAAACATTTATATACTTTTTAAACTCAAATGTGCAACGTTTGCATGACGTATGATGCCATCACGTTGGAAAGGTCACGCCCGTGACGTAGGTGGAAGTACCGATCCAGTGTTAAAATGAACGACAACGATGTCGGGCCATTTTAAAGTTGGAGGAGAACATGAGATGGAGTTTTTCGGTACTGGGTTGGTACTTCCACCTACATCAAGCATGACCTTTCCGACATGATGACGTCATACACCGTGAAGAACAACAACACCAAAGTCGCGCATTTGAGGTTAAAATGTATATAAATGTTTATTTAAATTTTTTTAGAAAATGACTGATGGTTTCGCTAGATAAGACCTTATTCCTCGTCTGGGATTGTGCAGAGCCTCTGAAGCCCTTTGAAACTGCACTGATTTGGACCTTTAACCATTGGTTGCCATTGAAGGCCATTATATGGAGAAAAATCCTGGAATGTTTCCCTCAAAAAAATTAATTTCTTTTCGACTGAAGAAAGAAAGACATGAACATCTTGGATGAGATGGGGGTGAGTAAATTATCAGGAAATTTTCATTTTGAAGTGAACTAATACTTTAAACTGCCAACCAAGGCAACCAGCAAAGTTTTAATGTTGTAGCCCAACAGATAACTGACAGGTGAGTAGGCAGTCCTTCTCTGTTGTCCAAGACGCAGTATGCAGGATGAATAACCTTTTGGTTTTGCACTCCATTTAAGCCTAAATTCAGCACTGTCCACATATGATCAGAGCACCTGAGACCAATATTAATACCAGGTGTAAACTTTATTTCTCTCTGTCTGTCTTCTGTAATTCTGTGCGTGTGATCTGCTGCAACTATTCTCACTGTGCAGTGTTTGTGCATCGAAATCATTGTATTAACACACGTACAGCCCCACACACAGTGTCGCGCACCTGCCAGTTCATGTCCACAGAGCGTGTGAATCACAGATACAGGGCCATTACCTGCTCAGGACTCATGACACTTTGGTTTGTGGTATATAGAAAGTCAGACAGAATCAGTTTCTTTTTTTCTATTATATTTCTCTCTGTATCTGCGTCTCATTTCGAAGGCTGCGTCCTTCGGAGGTCGCGTTTGAAGGCTGCATACGTCATCGTGGCGGTCTCATTTAAGAAAAGTAACCGTTAGATTGCAAAGTAAGAAAGAAATTGACTGTTATTCCCTGTGGGGTGAATACTGTATGGCTACTTTTCTTAAATAAGACATCCTTGATGACGTATGCAGCCTTCGAATGCGACCTCTGGAGGACGCAGCCTTCGAAATGAGATGCAGCTTTCTGTAAACTTTCTGTTGTGTGTTTGTTGTTGTTTTTGTTCCAAATTTTTATGAGTAATTGCCCCCTTTTTGTTGTTCTTTTTGGTTTCCAAGGCAACCTTCCAGATGCTTTCTTTCATGGTTTTGACTCCTTTTTTGGGGTTTGTAAGTAGCTCTTGCTGTTACTGCTCTACCTCTACACACACTTTTTAAACACACACCTGCTTTTTTGCCTCGCTGGCCTTCTCCCCTTGGCAAAGTGCACCCACCACCTGTCTGTTAAAAGACTCCAACACACTCCGGCATAATGTGTTCAATGGGCGCGTTGCGTCTTACCTTTTGTTTTGCCCTCTTATTGTGTGTCCTCTCCTGGCGTTTTGTGTCCCAGGCCTCTTTGTGCTGGAGAGCGACATAAATGCACTCGTTTGGCCTCAGTTCTTAATAATTAAAGAGACAGTTGTGTTCCTCCAGGCCTTTCAAACAGGGTTTAACACATGCAGCAGCTTAAAGCCAAACACTTATCGGTACAACTTAGTTTTAATTATAGTTTTTTATATACTGTAAATAATTACTGTAGTTGTTATCATTATTAATGGTATGGCAAGTATTAAGTATCACTTAGAAACTTGTGCAGCATTTATGCTACAGAGATGAATGACACTATAATCTTGCAAATGATATTAAAAAAAAATGTCAATGTATATTGATTTCACAATGTTGAGGTCTCTTAATTTTTTCCAGAGCTGTATATTAGTGCTGTCGTGATTTAATCACATCCAAATTAAAAGTTTGTTTACGTAATGTGTGTACTGTGTATGCATAATTATTATGTATATAAAAATACACACACATGCATGTATACATTTAAGAAAAATGTGTTAAATATATACATGTATGTGTGTGTATTCAAATATATGTCATAATTTTACACAGTACACACACGCATTACACAATAAACTTTTATTTTGGATGTGATTAATCACCATTGCATTTTTTTATTATTTGTAAAAACAGTAATATTGTGAATATTATTAGAACTTAAAATAACTTTTCTATTTTAATGTATTTTAAAATATAATTTATTTAATTTAGTAGAATCCATGATACATTTTTCCTGGATACTTTGATTAATAGAAAGTTCAAAATATTATTAATATAAATATTAAAATAATTTTAATATTATAAATGTCTTTAACATCGCTGATCAACTTTATGCATCTTCGATGAATAAAAGTATAATTTTCATTAAAAATCGGACTGACCCCAAACTTTTAAACGTTAGTGTATGTGTAAATATACACACTCTTATCACAAAAGCCCTATCAAATCTGTCCAACATTGACACTATTTGTTTTTCAGTTTAGTTTGCTTACTTGTTATATGAAGAGACAGTTCTGTGATTTAAAAATTCATAAATTATTCTAAATAGATTTGGTGTTTTTCAGGAGAGCAGTGACCTTGTCTGAAATGTTTAATTTTTTTAACCATTAATCCAAAATTAGATTTAAGCTATATTAATTCCTTTTGATAGTCCACAGTTTAATCCCAGTTTAAGATTATTGTTTCATTTTATTTGAAACAGTGAAGTCAACCACATTTAGAGCGACTTTTACTGATCCCTTTAATTATTTTAAGAGTTATTATTTATATGTTGATGATTTGTCATTAGGGACATTTGATATAAAGTGTGTGTGCGGTATCTGATGGAATAACACCCAGGTCTCTGGACCGTAGATTGCGAGCTCTAATTTCCTCTAGTGTCTCATATTTAGCAGCTGTTTCTAAACTCCTGGCTCTGTTAACGGAGCGATGAAACGTTTAAGAGGACGGGAGCACTGGTGTCATGGCCGTGCTGAGAGGTGCTCATTTAGAGCCAAATGCGATAGACACAATATCCGGAAAGAATCGTAGCCTGTAAAAATCTAAAATGGGTATTCTGTCCCACAAAAGAGGAATGAATTGATTTTAGGGGTTTGACAAATTGCTGGAGACGTTAACTTTGTAGGCGAATTTAATGGAGGAAAAAAATGTGCCCTGTGTTTAATCAAAATAAATTCATAGTGTTAAATTATTCAAATTTAATGGTAATTATGAATTTGAATGTGCCTATTTGCAAAAACAATTGACATATATGCTGTGTACAAGTTATCGTAAGTTTCTAGGTATACTAATAGGGGGGTTGCATTACAAATAAATGTAGACTTGCTGTAATTTACAGTAGGTTCTGGTGAAGAAAGTACTGTCTCTTTAAAAACATTTCTGCTTTTTAAATGTGTGTGTGATTGCGTGTGATGATGCTTTTCTCACTCTGTGGCTCCATGGTCACGCTCTTTCTGCAGCCTGGTTTGATGCATCATGGGTGTCTGTTTGAGTTTGCGTGTGCACACGCATGTGCTTAAGAGAGATGTGAAGTTGCTAACTGTTTATCTAGAAAGTTCTTGTCAGTCATCAACTTCAGCCCTACAGAGTGACGGCAGCTCTTGGACCCATTGACAGCCTACTTCTGTCAGACTGTAGACTTCCCCTACTTCAGTCAAGTATAAGAGTCATTTAAGTAGAGACTTGAAGGGATTACAGAAATTAATTTGGAATCATTTTCTCATGTTGTTTTAACCTGTATGACTTTGTAGAAAACAAAATGAGTAGTTTAGTAGAATGTCCAAGCTGTTCTTCCATTCAATAAAAACAATTAATGGGGACAGATGTTGTCAAATTCCAAAATGACAAAACCGCTTGATAAAAGTAGTATATTTGACTTTTTAATTATTAAATTAGAAAATAATGGTTTTCTTATGTAATATATTTTAAATAGTGCTGTCAACATTAACGCGTGCAATAAATTTTTTCCAGTTTAACGTTAAAAATATTTTACGCAATTTTATGTCATCCTTTTGTTAGTGTTACATTATATGATCGCGCTCTTCTTCATGCAAATGCTTTTAAACCATTCATTGTCCTGACACAGTAATGCCGCAGTCACACTAGACTGAGCATGCAGAATTTCTTTGGACACTGCAACGGTCGTGATATGACATATAAACATGAAAATATACAATCTACTCGACTTTACTGCAAAAATATTGTTCTTTTAATTCAGCCAAGAGGTCATGCCGTGACACATCGATCGATCTTCTACTGGTCACATGTCATCACGTGATGCGAATTCGCAGCTCAGAGTTCACCAACCCTTTAAAGGGGCGGTTACACTGCACTTTTCGTTCCATTGACTTCCATTTAAACGCATGCGAACGGTAAAAAGTGTTTGCAAAAAGAAAAGTTTCGCATTCCGCTGCGTTCCAAAGTTCAAGCTTGGTGAACTCTGAGCTGTGAATTCGCATCACGTGATGACTTGTCATATGAGTAGATTGCATACAAAGTCATTGCAAAGACATGAATAGACGTGAATTCGCACTGGGCGACGTGAATGATGCGAAGTGGGCGATGTGTTCACGGCAAACGTGTGATGTTCGCCTCAATCGTGTCTTCCGCGCAAGTTGAAAAATTTCAACGAGTGAAAAATGTGCATGACGCGTTGTCGTGCAAGCCAATTAGTGAAGAGCTTTTTGACGTGTCCGGTTTGACAGGTTATCAAACTGGTCACCTGTCATCCTCAAGTAGCACTGGAAGCGGCTTTTATCCAGGTGCAGTTCCTTCTCGAGAAGACCGTGAAATTCACAAAGTTGTGGGCAACTGTGGATGGTGCTGTGAACCCCGACATCACTACGTTTGGCTTTCCGGCGTATTTGGGACTTCCACAACAGATACAGAGCAGCAATACTTGTTATCTCCAACATGTTTGATGACGGAAGAAATGTTGTTGTTGATGATGATGATGATGTGCGTGAAAACACTCATCACGCAATGTTTTTATTTGTGCGAGTGACGCGATAAACAAGTTACTAGAGCGAGTAACGCAATGCAAATGTTCGCTTCACTTTTGGTGTGCACACACCATAATATGCTGATTTGCTGCTCAAGAAACATTTCTTATAATTATCAATGTAAAAAACAGTTGTGCTGCTTAATATTTTTTTGTGGAAACCGTGATAATTTTTTTTCACGCTTTAAAAGAACAGCATTTATTTGAAATAGACATCTTTTGTAACATATCTTCACACTCATTTTAAATCAACAGCAGTCATAAAGGTTTGGAACAACATGAGAGTAAGAAATGTGACAATTTTTAAATTTAACAAGAGATTGTTTGTATATAAGTACAACCTAGGACAGCCATTAATGATCGTTTGCTCTTGTATTAAATGTCCTATTTCACGGTTTAAATTTGTTCATTCTTTTGAGTTTTTTTTTTTTATTGCTGTGGTATAGGACATTCATGAAGAGATCCCCTGGAAGCCTTTCAAACTCACTACAGATGGGGTCAGATTCTCAGTGTTTGGTTCAGTGATCCATGGCTTTGTCCACTGTTGCCATAGAAACGCTAAACATAGGAGCAGCAACTATGGTTTTGACTCAACAGGCTCATTTCTAAAGAGAAAGAAACTGAGATGTACTGGGATCGATTTCAGTATGAATGTGTTTTATGTCCTGCTGGTCTGGTCAATAAAGTCCAGCCTATGACTCATAGAGACTCTTGAGGATCTTAATATGTTCCTCTGAACCCCCGACAGGAACTTTAATGACCACACTGATGCCTGGACCACAGCTCTGCCGGGCACTGCACGTCCAGACAAATAGGGACTCTGTGATCGCTGAACTGCAGGGGGCAATTTAATTTCAGTTCACCCAGTTCAGGAAACTGATGTGGTGTCTTCAGTTCATCTCCTGAATCTAGCAAATTGAAAAGGAACTGAGGCCAAATCTGGAATTTGGTTAAAACAGTTAAAGGAATAGTTCACCCAGAACTGAGAGTTAATTTACAAACCCAAATGACTTGCACTACTGTTCAAGAAATTAATACTTTTATTCAGAAAATCTATAAAAGTATGATGGGTACTTTTAAAGTGGTCTATATGCCTTATGGACTGTATTTTTAAAGGGGTCATGAACTGCATTGTTTTTATAATGTTTCCTGTGGTGCACTTATAATGTTAGTATGAATTTTACACCAAAAATGGTCATAATTTAGAAGGGCGTGTCTGCTGTGAGACTTCAGTGTAAACGCCCACTGCTGTGATTGACTGACATCTTTGTATTATCATCTTTGTATTATTGTCATAAGTATTACATGTGGAATTCTCTCTATTATAGCTCTTAAGGTTACCTAATCGTGAAAAGTTTTGATCACAGCATTATATTTAGATCGTGGCATGAAAGGTTGCAGTGATGAGCTTTGTAGCCGATCAGAGACATGTTGAGCGCATGAATGCAGTGATCTCATCATTGCATCTTAATTTCTGCACACTAACGAATGCTTTGATCATAACTAACAGGGAAAACGCAATGTAAATAAGACATTTGTTGATTACGGGAGTTTAGGGGCGAGTCTGATAAACTTGCGCTGTTTGATTGACAGGTCCAGCGATTGCAATGGGAGGGTTCTTTGATCGCTTTCAATATATAATTTAATCACAGTTTAAATAACAGATTATTTTCATCCTACTGAGAGAAACAATGTGAAGTTGACCGTTTAGTCATTGGTTTGATTTACTGACAAAGAACATCTGACTGCACATGAACCATTTCATATCAGAAATCCGGCATTAGAATTAACACGTTTACTTGCATGGTGAACACACATTCCTAGCATTAGGATCCTTTAAAGGTAATGTTTTTGTAGTCCATCCTGTATTGCTCTTCTCTCCTTGTCATCTCACTAACACACCAGTGGGCATGGCCAAAGTTGCGATAATAAAATAGGCGTTGTTTTTCTTCTGCAGAGAAGTCTTTCACCTATCTATAGGCACATTCCACAGTGAGTCATTATCTGGGCTTGGTTACAATAAAAGCTGTTATTGGACTAACAAGCAGGTTTTCAGTTTTGAAACTTGCAGGATATTCTTATAGTATGATGACCTCTATGTCATAATGACCTCTTCTCAGTTCATGACCCCTTTAATTCTTCCGATTTCTTATGATACCTTTATGTGAGGAACAGACCAATAAATTGAATTTGTATTCGCTGGAAATTATGATTATTTGGTTTGTGGGTGGATTGTTTTTTTGAGTCTGATCTTTTTAGTGAATCATTTGATCAGATTCGCAAATTGAAAATGATGGTAAAGGATGATTTAAATGTCATTTTGGGTGAACTATCCATTTAATTCAAGGCACTCGTATTTAAGATGAGCCGTCAGGAAAACAACCTAATTTCTGTTGATCTGTTGCTCTAGTGTGAAATTTGTACGAAGTTTGCACAATGTGAAATTTGTAATGAATTCAAGTTGAAATTTGTACTTCTAAAATGCAGGGTTTTGTAAATTTGTGGAAAGTATCAGCAAATGTGCTTTGTTTACTATTTTGTATGCGTTTTAAGTGGTGTGTGTGTGTGTGTGCATAAAGGCCTGTTCACACCAAGGATTATAATGATAAATGTATAGTTTTACAAATAGTTCTTAAAAGAATAGCAGTGTCCACACCACAACTATAACAAGACACAGAGGAACGATATTTTTGGAATCACTTTCAAAACAATTGTTTTCAGCTGATGAATGATGAAAACATTGAAAGCCAATCAGAATCATTTAAAGCGACAGATGACTGAACTGCAGTGCGCACTTATAATAAAAAGAATGTTATCAGTGTTGGTATGAACCCTAATATAGTTATCTTTATAGTTATCGTTCTTGGTGTGAACAGTCCTTAAATGTGTTTGTTAAAATTTTGTCCACCTTTTGGAACCCTGAGGGTTGAGTCCACAGTGTTGAATCTCTGAATCTTTGCCTTGCTGTTTCTTTACCCTTGTGTTTCCTAAAGGCCCTTCATTCTGACGTGTCTAGATGACTGGTGTTCATTTGTCGCAATTTTTTTTGAATTAACATTAGAATTAAAAATCATTGTTAAAGATGATCCTCTTTTTATATGTATCCCATTGGAATCAAGATATTTTTAAACCCAAACTCTTTGTGTGTTAAATATACACTCACCTAAAGGATTATTATTAAAGCAACACCTGTTCAATTTCTCATTAATGCATTTATCTAATCAGCCAATCACATGGCAGTTGCTTCAATGCATTTAGGGGTGTGGTCCTGGTCAAGACAATCTCCTGAACTCCAAACTGAATGTCAGAATGGGAAAGAAAGGTGATTTTAAGCAATTTTGAGCGTGGCATGGTTGTTGGTGCCAGACGGGCTGGTCTGAGTATTTCACAATCTGCTCAGTTACTGGGATTTTCATGCACAACCATTTCTAGGGTTTACAAAGAATGGTGTGAAAAGGGATCCAGTATGCGGCAGTCCTGTGGGCAAAAATGCCTTGTTGATGCTAGAGGTCAGAGGAGAATGGGCCGACTGATTCAAGCTGATAGAAGAGCAACTTTGACTGAAATAACCACTCGTTACAACCAAGGTATGCAGCAAAGCATTTGTGAAGCCACAATCTAGGGTACCACTCATCTCCACTACAAATAGGAAAAAGAGGCTACAATTTGCACGAGCTCACCAAAATTGGACCGTTGAAGACTGGAAAAATGTTGCCTGGTCTGATTTCTGTAGAGACATTCAGATGGTAGAGTCAGAATTTGGCATAAACAGAATGAGAACATGGATCCATCATGCCTTGTTACCACTGTGCAGGCTGGTGGTGGTGGTGTAATGGTGTGGGGGATGTTTTCTTGGCACACTTTAGGCCCGTTAGTGCCAATTGGGCATTGTTTAAATGCCACGGCCTACCTGAGCATTGTTTCTGACCATGTCCATCCCTTTATGACCACCATGTACCCATTCTCTGATGGATACTTCCAGCAGGATAATGCACCATGTCACAAAGCTCGAATCATTTCAAATTGGTTTCTTGAACATGACAATGAGTTCACTGTACTAAAATGGCCCTCACAGTCACCAGATCTCAACCCATTAGAGCATCTTTGGGATGTGGTGGAACAGGAGCTTCGTGCCCTGGATGTGCATCCCACAAATCTCCATCAACTGCAAGATGCTATCCTATCAATATGGGCCAACATTTCTAAAGAATGCTTTCAGCACCTTGTTGAATCAATGCCACATAGAATTAAGGCAGTTCTGAAGGCGAAAGGGGGTCAAACACAGTATTAGTATGGTGTTCCTAATAATCCTTTAGGTGAGTGTATAAGAACCTGTGTCATTTTACTATTATTTTACACTCTTATAGTATTTATTAATATTTTGATAAATTAGCTGGGGGGGTTTTAGGGGCCAAGCACCAAAGGTGTGTAGGCACCTATTGTAATCCTTGGCGATCTTATTATTATTCTTCCGTTTGTTCTTCTTCTTCTATGGGGAAGCCCATAGAACCACTTGTGGGAATGTTATGAAATTTGGCACACAGATAGAGGACAGTCTGAACTGTCACCATAGCAAATTTGGAGTTTCTAACTCAATCCCTGTAGCGCCACCAACCGTCCAAACTTGCACTCAAATTTATGGTAGCAACTTTTGAACCATAAGTACTATATTTTTCCAGAAAATTTGATAGGCGAAACCGTTTTCGTATACCGCAGCAACAAATTTGAGACATGATGCCAAAATGTCTCTCAGGCTGTATCTCTGCATTGCTTTGGCATATTGACACCAAACTTTGCATGTGTCATTGTCACCTCACTCTGACCACAACACATCAATTTGGTCACAGCACCAGCTATTCGTCGAAAGTGATAAACCATTAAATCAAATTACTAGTGACTGTATTTGATTTTTCAGCCATTTTGCCTAAATCATCTTTAAATCATCCATGTCTTTAATTGCTCATTGTTGCAGTTGGTCTGATGCTCCCAGCTATGTTGGCATGACTTATCGTGTTCTTTGTGCTTGGCCCTGATAATTGCAGCTTGCAGCTATATTTTTTTGTGGTATTAAAGTTGTAATTTTGTAATGTGCTTGTCATTTTTATTATTATAAATTTTTTTAGCTTTAATTTATTTTTATATTTGATTATTCGTTTTAGTAATTTTAGTACTTCAACTTAAACGTATTTTATTTCAGTTGTCAAGGCAACAGTTCTCTTTTTTTCCCCTTTGTATTTCATCTAATATTTGTTTCAATTAACAATTTTTAGTAGCTTTAGTTTTAATTTTAGTTTTAGTTAAGTTAACAATAACAACACTGCTGAAAACAGGGTTTAGTTATGATCAACTGCTTTTTGGCCTTCATGTGAAAATAAAATACTAGATCAGTGTTTTCACTGAGAGGCATGACCCCTAAAGGCTGGTGTGTTGTGGATTAATGGCATATATGGGCTGGCCATATATGTAGAGACGCTCCAATGTACGTCATCGCTGACTGTCCGTATTTCCACTGCAGGTTCCGTCCACGCCACTTCCATAGCAGCGTCACGGGTGGAACAGGCGCTGTCTGAGGTGGCCTCCTCCCTCCAGAGCAGCACTCCAAAACAGGGACCCCTCCACCCTTGGATGACCCTCGCTCAGATCTGGCTGCATGCTGGTATAAACCACACACATAGCACTCATTTGCATCTTGTTAACAAGCCACGCCCCCATCATATTTTTACACTGCATATTCTGTAGCCTTGCTTTGAAATACCTACTTCATTTATAAACAAACTGTAAGAGTACACCATGTTCAAATATAGAAAGTTTATTCCTCACTGCTTTGTGAACCCAGGTTGTTATTAATAGCTGCCTTTGTCCAAACAAATACATTAGGAAAACCACATCCAGCAGGATCGAATTACCCATCTGGATACTTCTGCTCTCTTTCTACAACGAGCATTTACAGATAGACAAGCAACTGTGAAAATTTGTGAATGTGGCTGAATTAAATGCAATAAAGTTTACGAAAGTTCTGCGTCTTCATGGACATGACGCTAGCAACTCCAAGGTCATGGGTTCGATTCCCATGCCATAGTAAAAGAGGGTGTGTTTTTTTTTTATGCTCATACTTTGGCCTGTTGTGGACATCTGACTCCAGGAGTTTTCATATTCTGTGCATTGGTTCGTTCACAGCAGTGACTACATATAAATGCCACTTCAGATGCAGCTGAATGTCATCGGCAGTGCAGACACGGCTTTTGTTGATCCTGGTTTAATTTGCTTGGTAACAGCCATTAGTGTCTTACTATTCTATTTGAATTTATTGTTTAAAATATAAGAATATGGCTTAAAAGAAGGTACATGCATTTAATAAGGTATATAATATTTTATGCCATATTCAGTAGGGCACATCAGTGTCTTAATTGAATGAATCATTCAAAATGATTCAAATTAGTTCAAAATGGCTGATTCATTTAAAAAAAAAAAAATAGCCAGGTCACTATCTTTATGAATGGATCAAGGCAGAAATGTTGCCTTTGAAATTAACTGAAATAAAAGTTCAAATTCAAGTACTAAAATGACTGAAAACTAAAACCAAAATAAAAACGAATAAAAATGTCAAAAGCACATAACAAAATTACTAAAACTAATTAAAATGAAAACTGAGAATTTAAAAATAGTCAAAATATGAATAAATACTGTAATAGTACATCAATAATACTACTTTTGGGGAAATTTAGATAAAATAAAAATCCTTTGTTTTCTCAGGATAAGGCAATCAACTTGGTTACTAAGACTAATTATTATTTAACCAGCTTGACTGTCGCTGAGCCAAGTAAGGGAACCTTAGCAGGACTTGGCAGGGTGAGAAAGGTGTCAAGAGTGAAGCATGCTTAGTAGTCACTTTCCCTGAGTTTGTTGGTTTGATGAAGAGGCAGCCATCAGTTCCTCTGTCTCATCACCGTTTTGAACTATTGAACGGTTGAGGCTGATAATGTAGCTGACAGCCTGTCTGAGAATCCCATTTCTTCTGTGACTCGAGACAAGAAATAAACTCAATGATCAGTCACCCCAACAATCCTTCTTTCTCTATTTCCTCTTTATCTCAGTTTTTTCTTTCACTCTCTCTCTCTCCATAGCGGAGGTGTATATTGGAATGGGAAAGGCGGCAGAGGCGACAGCGTGTACGCAGGAAGCAGCCAACCTGTTCCCCATGTCCCATAACGTGTTGTTTATGAGGGGTCAGGTGGCAGAGCTGCGGGGGAATGTGGATGAGGCCAAGCGCTGGTACGAGGAGGCGCTGTCCATCAGCCCCACCCACGTCAAGACCATGCAGAGACTGGTGAGCACTTTTTCTATCCGCTAACACAAACCCTTTTGCAGTTTTACATATTCATTAAGGCATGATTTTGTCTGTTTATTTAGCTATTAAATTGGCTGCTCCCCACAATGACTTCAGGTTTTACTCTTCTTGTGGGAATGTTTAGTATGTGTTAGTTTGGCACACTGAGATTGAGGAGAGAGACAAGATCTCATCCCGTGTCAGTATTTAGCAATTAACAATTAGTCCAGGATGTTGAGACGTGTGTGTGTGTGTGTGTGTGTGTGTGTGTGTGTGTGTGTGTGTGTGTGTGTGTGTGTGTGTGTGTGTGTGTGTGTGTGTGTGTGTGTGTGTTCGCGCTGCTGTCTCCGGGGAGGTGTGTGTGTGTGTGTGTGTGTGTGTGTGTGTGTATCTTAATAGTAAGCAGAAATGTCATGTCTCATAAAGGAACTCCGTTGTAGTAGACAGCAGCAGGATGAAGTATTGCCCCCGTCTCTGTCAAATCTCTCTCTCTCTGACCTTCCTTTGTGTGTGTGTGTGTGTGTGTGTGTGTGTGTTTGACACGGTACTAACAGCAGGACAGTGGACGGTATCTGAACGCTCAGAGCTGCTCACAGTACATTAACCCTTTATTTGACTTTAGCTCATTTTAGTCTGTGTCTTATAAAGAATATCTTAATATACCTTATTGTAGTGTGTATTCATCGCTCTAATTCATCCCAAAGGTGTTCTATCGGGTTGAGGTCAGGACTCTGTGCAGGCCAGTCAAGTTCCTCCACACCAGACTCGCTCTTCCATGTCTTTATGGACCTTGCTTTGTGCACTGGTGTGCAGTCATGGTGGAACAGGAAGAGGCCACCCCCAAACTGTTCCCACAAAGTTGGGAGCATGAAATTGTCCAGAATGTCTTGGTATGCTGAAGTATTAAGAGTTCCTTTCACTGGAACTGAGGGGACAAGCCCAACCCCACACCATAATCCCCCCTCCACCAAACTTTACACTTGGCACAATGCAGTCAAGCAAGTACCGTTCTCCTGGCAACCGCCAAACCCAGACTCGTCCATCAGATTGCCAGACAGAGAAGCGTGATTGGTCACTCCAGAGAACACGTCTCCACTGCTCTAGAGTCCAGTGGTGGCCTAGCACTTTGTGGCTGAGTTGCTGTTGTTCTCAATTGCTTCCATTTTGTTATAATACCACTAACAGTTGACCGTGGATTATTTAGTAGTGAGGCAATTTCACAAATGTACTTATTGCACAGGTGGCAACCTATCACGGTTCCACGCTTGAATTCACTGAGCTCCTGAGAGATTCCCCCATTCTTTCACAGATGTTTGTAGAAGCAGTCTGAATGCCTAGTAGTTGAAAACCCTCCTTCTGTTTTGATTTGTCTCTCTCTCTTTTGCAGGGTCTGATATTGCATCAGCTACAGAGGTACAGTCTTGCGGAGAAGATCTTGCGTGATGCGGTGCAGGTGAACAGTACGGCACATGACGTGTGGAACAGTCTGGGCGAGGTGCTACAAGCCCAGGGCAATGACACCGCCGCGACCGAATGCTTCCTTACTGCCCTGGAGCTGGAGGCCAGCTGCCCCATCTTACCTTTCACCATCATTCCCCGCACCCTCTAAAACACTCAGAACAAATACCTCTGTCCGAGAGTCGTGCATGAACCACAGAATCACACACAAACGCCCAGCCCTAAAACTTCTCTTCTATCCTGGAATGCCTTTCCCACCCCTCTAAACTTTTTATCTGATCTCAGATGTGGATTTGCAGAAAAAGAACTCCGATGGACACGGTTATCAGTGTGAACTTTTCTGCACTGCTTCACTCTCGTTCTTTTTCCCCTCCCCTCTTCCTTCCTTCTTTCTCTGCTAGACTGTCCTCCTGCTTTGTGCATCGTAGTGGTGCCGCCCATCTTAAATCCCCGCTTCCTTCAGCACTCTCATTGGTCAGTTTCACGCCACTGTATAACTGGACCAATGAGAAACCTGTACAAGCTGTTGTCACAGTGAAGCGGGAGATTGATGCAGCGGTTTCATCAAACCACAGTGCTTCCTTTTTGCCCGAAACATGTCCTGAAACATACAATCTCAAGATTCTAGTAGCTGTGTCATAAGAACCAGTAATAACACTGACGCAGAGACGGTCAAAAGTGTCTATATGTGTGCTGTGTGTTAAATGGACGGTCAGAGTGTGCGTGTCCTTTATATGTGTTATTATCCAGAATATGTGGCGTGTGCGTGTGTTTATTTTGAATGGAATACTTGACGCTGTTACAGTGGATCACTGTTACACACACACACGCATAATAAAGATTGTGTTTCCATGCTGTTGTTCCAGAGGGCAGGTGTGTCAACCTTGTTATGACTCCTAGAGAAACATTACGCCCCCCCTCTGATCAAACACTCTATTGTTTATATACTGTACAAAAGAATCACCTAAAGCAAATGGAACAGATGCCAAAAGAACAACTATTCTAAAAGCAAATATTTTATCTTGGTTCTCGTTAAAAGAGAAGATAAATCTAGTTTTGGACATTTCGTTTTGTTTGTTGGCTTATTTTTCCACATGTATCATGATTGAGAGGTCAAGATTTATATTGTTGATTTATCAGAGAAGTGTTATATTAGATGTTTATTTATCTGTGTCCCAGTGGCTGTGTTAGACAGGTGAAGACATGTATTCTGTGTGTGTGTGTGTGTGTGTGTGTGTGTGTGTGTGTTCCGAACATGAGGGGTGTTGGACTGTTACAGACAGACACATTGAACTCTCAGATATGCAAACTATCTTCATAATGGTCAAAGTGATTTCAGCCATGTGAGAGAAAGAGAGAGAGAGAGAGAGGAAGATTGTATGTGTGTACTTGAAGTCTTAGCAGTGTCAATCACAGGGGCAAACACAACTGGAAAAGCTGTTTTATGATGTCAATAAATGATTGATTGTGAAAAGGCTGTTTTTGTTTGTTATTCCCTTTCAGGACAGCTAATATCTAGAATTTTCTTCTTTCATCCAACTGCACATTTTAATTGTGTCTTGTTCATAGTTGCGGCTGCATATCTCAATGTCAATTTTTCTTATTTTAGGTGGGTGGAAACAGGCTTCAATACAAACCGCAGTCTGTCCTCAAGAGGCGCTAGAGATATCTTCATGTGTGCCAGTAAACTGGATGTTATTCAGGTAACTAGCTATAAATATGCCAACAGTCTGAAGGTGCGCTCACATTAGTGAAATTTCACAGGCAAAACAAGTGCAATGGTCTATTGTCAACAGTGTATGAATCAAAGCACAGCTCACACAGAAGGCACTTTCAATCCAAGCATCTTCATTTTGGTCAACGTGGCAAGTTTGCATGACCAACTAAACCTGAAGTGAAATCTGCGTTTGTAAATATTTTGCCCCTTCCTGATTTCTCCTATTTAATTGACTGTATTTAGCTTGTAAAACTGCGCAGAACAATGGTAAATGTGTTAAACCACACCTATTACCACACTATTCCCATTTTCTCTGCAATTCGTCGCCACAGAACATCTTTTTGTTCATGTTTTTATAGTCACTGTGACTTTTATCAAAAATGTTCTCTGTTCTCAGAAACCAGCAATAACGGGAACTCTGTATCCGTGATCTTCTTTCCTCAGGGAATACTTTGGTCTACTTTCCACGTACTTTCTTCAGCGTTTATACACTGGTTTCCAAAACAGTTCTCTGTGCTACAGCGCCACCAAATCTGACTCTTTTGTGCAACAGCAGCTGCTCCGGGCATGTGCTCTAAGGGGCAAATCTAATTGAACAGCCCGTTTCATCGCGACGGGAAAAAAATCGACACTGGTAACAAAAAAAAGTCCTCACATTTTCGTGCCACGAATGAAAACGCAAGGCAAATCGCAGAAGAACGGACCCTTTCACACCGAACGCAAAACGACTGATCACCTTCTGCTAATTCACGTCTGTACGTGAGTTAAGTGTAAGTGTAAAAACACTTTTTTTTAGGGGCGATAGAAAGTGTTTTAACTCAGTGCATCACAGCGTGGTATGGGAACAGCACCAGTCATGACCGCAAAGCCCTGCAAAGAGTAGTGCGCTTATCCGAGCGTATCTCAGGGTCAGCTCTCCCGTCTCTGCAGGACGTCTACACCAAACGCTGCAAAGGTAGAGCTACCAAGATCATCAAGGACTCTAATCACCCTGCAAACCCTCATTTCACGCTGCTGCCATCTGGTAAGCGCTTCCGGAGCCTGATGGCCAAAACTGAGAGACTCAGGAGGAGCTTCTTCCCCCAGGCCATCAGACTCCTGAACTCAGTCACTTAACATCACGTGACTTCACGTCAGGATAAACATCCATACACTGACATTGCACTGCACTTTCTGTTCTCGTTGTTACTGTGTAACAACCTGTCATAAACCTGTTTGCACATTATACTCTTTATACATTTGTTAACCACATATTTATAAGTCTACAGTTTACTCACTGCACAGTCTACTTCAATTATTTTATTCCACTTTATTCTTATTTTTTACTTTTTTTCTCTTTACTTGATTATTTATAATTCTACAGATATAGATATATATATATATATATATATATATATATATATATATATATATATATATATATATATAGTACTTTTTTATTCTATTTCTATTATAATTTCCTCCTTGTGTTTTTAACTGTGAATTTGCACTGTTCATGGAGCGGACCTGTTTACATTTCACTGCCGGTTGTATATTCTGTATATAACTGTGTATGTGACAAATAAAACTCTTGAATCTTGAATCTTGAGGTGGCGCTGGCCGAGAATGCATTTACTCCTGCACACTATATGGCGCAACGCAGTTTTCAGCTGATCGGCCCCTCATCTTTGGCTCCTGGGAAGAAAAATCCTTGAAATGTTGTGCGAATCTGCACAAGGAACACAAACTGCCAGTGAACAAAAAAAAAAAAAAAAATGTGCTTTTTTTGCGTCGCAAATGTTCGCGCCGGGTGTGAATAGCCTCATAGGGATTTATTGTTTAAAATCTTGAGCGTCAGCGCAGCGAACATTCGCTCCAAATTTCACGTTCAGTGTGAAAGGCCTTATATCATAACGTTATCTGACCTGAAAGAGAGAAGTGAGAAAGACGATTTGAGCTAATATCACTACAGCGTCCCCTGTGGCAGTTCGTAGAATGTGTTGCGTATTTAGTGCGAATGTATTGCGTTATAACCATCAGGAAGCAGCGGTGAGAAGGTACACACATGACAATGTTTATTTTAGGTCACTTCACCCAAACCAGATCTCTTAAATATTTTCTAATTTCACTAAAGATTTTAATTCGCATTAAACATTTGTTTCGCACGAACGACAATGTTGACGTCATTTTTGCTGCACGCACCCTCACGTTCATGCAGACGTAAAAAAAAAAAAAAAGGTTGACGTGGTGGGTATAAACCAAGCTTTATGAAAAGCTTAAAGTATGTTTCGGCCCCTACTTTTCCCGTTTCATTTTTTTCCTGTCACTCACACACGTTTTCCTTGCATGCACTGCTGACATCAGCTCATGCATCTTAAATGAGCCCACTGTTTCCCTGACTTGTGGTACAGATGAATACCTTAAAAAGCTCTCAAAGATTGATGAAGGTCCAGAAGCTCAGAAGCAGAAAAAATTAAAAGAAAGGACGAGGGCAACTGCCTCTGAACAGTGAATGAATGATGTGGCCTAATAAAAAAGGAGGGAGAAAGAAGAATGTGAGGTGGGAAATGTAGAAGGTGAATTATTTAATGCACTTACAGGCCTGCCTTAAACTAATGAGTGCTTGCTGCTTTACAGGACAGGCTGCACTCCCAGGAGGAATCTGGGATGTAAAAAGAGCTTCAGCAAGAGTTTGGTCATTATTAAAGAGGTGTGTTTAGTGTCTGCCAAAGTGTTTATGCCTCTTGAGACCTCTTCTTTGCTTCATTCCTGCTGTAAAGTGGTGAACATCGTAAACAGCCCAGCATGCTGGATCTTTGATCTGGGTCAGGAGCATGTTGAACCCTAATGAGCCCTCAGTGACAGCATTATTCCTCTGGCTTCTGTACACACTAAAAACTAGTCCTGACCAGTGTATCTGAGGGGTTTCCTTTGATCAGAGCATCAACGTGGCCTTAAAGATAGTCAAGAGGTTTGAGCTGTATTTCACTGACCATTGTACAGTGTGGTACCATCGGGCCTCCAAACACTGAATTTGAAATGATTACTAAGGCAACCGTCACAAATATTACTGCACATACTTATGGCTAACCCTAAATATTAAATTTCAGTGTATAACATTTCCAAAGTCCTAGTTATCATTCAGAAAATCCTTAGCAACACCCTAGAAACCACCCAAAATACTCTAACCAACATATAGCAGCACCCAGCAATCACCCAAAATGCCTAAGAAACACTAAGCAATGCCAGAGAAACCACACAGACAACAAACCCTTAGCAATCATTCAAAATACCTTAACACTTAGCAACACCTTAGCAACCACACATAAACATGCAATACCCTAACAAACCCTTAGCAACACCCTAGCAATCATTCAAAATACCTTAACACTTAACAACACCCTAGCAACCACCAAAAATACCCTAACAAACAATTAGCAACACCCCAGCAATCATTCAAAATACCTTAACACTTAACAACACCCTAGCAACCACCAAAAATACCCTAACAAACAATTAGCAACACCCTAGCAACCACACCGTATACCCTAGCAAATACTTGTCAACTCTTTAGCAATCATTCAAAATACCAGAACACCCTAGCAACGACCCACGATGCCCCAACACTTAGCAATACCTTAGCAACCACCCAAAATACCCCAACCAACACTTAGCAATGTCCTATAGCAATCACACAGATCATCCTTCCAAACACTTAGTGATGCCCTGGCAACCACCCAAAATACCCTAATAAACAATTAGCGATGCCTGTACCAAACACTTTTGCTAAAATCTTCTCATAAGACATTTTCAACTGCTTAGCAACACCCTGGTGACCACCCAGAGCACACTTGCGTTGTGGCAGTTTTGCATAGGCAAGAATCAGTCACGTTTGTGATGATTTATTGTGAGGTAAAATCTGAAAGTATTTAGTAATTGTAAATATCTAGTGATTAGAATGTGATATAGAATAAGCATTCATTTTAATCTCATCTCTGCAGTGGTTTCTCTCTGGCCGGTGGCTCGTGTTTCATTGGTATTATTGCTGTGATCCTGTCATTGATTGGCAACCCAGCTCAATTCTCACATCAGAGAACACTGAATCAATACGAGAGACTCCAGGGAGTTTGATTTTTGTAGGGTGAGCTCACATTCTCACACAGCAATGGGAAAATCTACGGCATTCAGGATGATGTCCTGTCAAAGCATATACACAGAACCATTAAAGGAATCGTTAAATCAAAAATGAATGTGTCATCATGTTGTTATGACTTAATTTATTCTGTGGAAAACCAGACTTTATTTTTTTAATTAACAACCCCTCATTTTGGTCCAAATATTCTGTTTCTGACACATTCATTTATTCCTGGAATATAATCTGCAATAGTGATTGCCCAAGGATCTATATGCCCTCTCCTCACATGCCCGTCCACATGTTTGCTGGCGATTATCCCAGTGAGGGGTGTTGACATTGCACAAGGACATTTACTGTCATTTGTCCCAACAGCATTAGCTTCACATATAATGTACCCATAGTTTGCACTGGCTTTTGCACATGTAGGGAAAGCATGTCTTAATGAAAGTTTGTGAGCTAGTGAAACTGTGTAAGGTGACACCTCCAGCCGTGACTCCTGCTGTTTCACAGACTTAGAGTGTTGATAGCAATGTGTCATCTATCACCAGCAGATTAGTCAGTATATGTGAGAGAGAGAGACATAGAAATGTTGTTCATTGTTTTGTGGCATGACAGTTCTTGGTGTCAGTGTCACACGTTGAGCATTCTTGGGGGTCGTGACCCTTAACACGGTTCATGGGATCTGCGGTTTATGCAGTCTCGCATTACCGTTTGGATCAGTATCGCAGTTCCAACTGGGCCTAACCAAATGTCTTCCTAATATTTAGGTATCAAGCATCATTTCAGAGATTTTCAGTTTTGTTCAACCCCAAATTGGGTATGATTTATGAATAAATAAATAAATAACCAGCAGAGACACTTTATTTACTGAGAGGGGTTTTTGTGCCTTTGTGAACATCAATATAAAATTATCAATAATAATTATCATATATATGGTAATTATATGCATTTTATACATTTCTCAGTACATACTGTCATAAAAAATGCAAACTACATGTGTACATTCACCGATCAGGCATAACATTATGACCACCTTCCTAATATTGTGTTGGTCCCCCTTTTGCTGCCAAAACAGCCCTGACCCGTCGAGGCATGGACTCCACTAGACCCCTGAAGGTGTGCTGTGGTGTCTGGCACCAAGATGTAAGCAGCAGATCCTTTAAGTCCTGTAAGTTGTGAAGTGGGGCCTCCATAGTTCGGACTTGTTTGTTCAGCACATCTCACAGATGCTCGATTGGATTGAGATCTGTGGAATTTGGAGGCCAAGCCAACACCTCAAACTCGTTGTTGTGCTCCTCAAACCATTCCTGAAGCATTTGTGCTTTGTGGCAGGGTGCATTATCCTGCTGAAAGAGGCCACAGCCACCAGGGAATACCGTTTCCATGAAAGGGTGTACATGGTCTGCAACAATGCTTAGGTAGGTGGTACGTGTCAAAGTAACATCCACATGGATGGCAGGACCCAAGGTTTCCCAGCAGAACATTGTCCAAAGCATCACACTGCCTCTGCCGGCTTGCCTTCTTCCCATAGTGCATGCTGGTGCCAGTTCTGATGCTCACGTGCCCACTGTTGCCACTTTCGGTGATGAACAGGGGTCAGCATGGGCACCCTGACTGGTCTGCGGCTATGCAGCCCCATACGCAACAAACTGCGATGCACTGTGTATTCTGACACCTTTCTATCAGAACCAGCATTAACTTCTTGAGCAATTTGAGCTACAGTAGCTCGTCTGTTTGATCGGACCACACAGGCCAGCCTTCGCTCCCCACGTGCATTAGTGAACCTTGGCCGCCCATGACCCTGTCGCCAGTTCACCACTGTTCCTTCCTTGGACCACTTTTGATAGATACTGACCACTGCAGACCGGGAACACCCCACAAGGGCTGCAGTTTTGGAGATGCTGACCCAGTCGTCTAGCCATCACAATTTGGCCCTTGTCAAACTCGCTCAAATCCTTACGCTCGCCCATTTTTCCTGCTTCTAACACCTCAACTTTGAGCACAAAATGTTCACTTGCTGCCTAATATATCCCACCCACTAACAGGAGCCATGATGAAGAGATAATCAGTGTTATTCACTTCACCTGTTGTGCCTGATTGGTGTATATGTATATAAACACATTTGATTATTATATATATACACGTTATTTTATGAAATTTAAAAAAAGCATGCATACCAACTGTATCAGTAATCACACTCTAACTATTTAATATTTAATTAATCATCATCAGTGGGTAAATTTTTCCTCCAATGAATAGTTACTACTAATAATAATATTAATAAAATATTTAGAGGCGCCTTTCAAAACACTCAAGGACAACTTAATGACAGTCATAAAATACAGTAATACAATCAAAGCAACATCTGTTCAACATAAAGATAATCCATAAATTAAAATGAATCAGGAAAAGCTCATTTAAAGAAAAGTTATAAGAACGAAAGCATGTACAAGAATGGTTGTGGTATTGGGTGAAAGGATTGGACGAAGATGATTGATGTTACATATTGATGCAATTATGCGGATTGAGTGACATTACTACAGTGTTTCAAAAGACAAGCTACTATCAAGGATGACACCCAAACTCTTAACCTGAGAAGATGGGGGAATTATGAAATAATCAATAAGAAGTGAAAAGCTGACCAGTTTTTTGCCAAAATATATTTAGTGCCAGCAAAAAGAACCTCTGTTTTATCAGTACTTAACTTGAGAAAATTGCATGAAAACCAGGATTTGATCTTATCAGTCTAAGAGGGAAGAAGAAAGAAGAGTAGAATTAGGCTTGGGGGACAAATACAGCTGAGTGTAATCCACCTAGCACTGGAAATTAATACCAAATTTCCTAAAATATGACCACAAGGTAATAAGGATAATAAATAAAAGAGGGCCTAAGATAAAGCCTTGAGGAACACCAGAGGTAACGGATGAGGAATATGAAATTTTTCAGTTGGACAAATTGAGTGCGACCAGAGAAATAGGATCTAAACCAAGTGATACCAAGTAAAAGAGATTATTAAAATAACTTGGTGAAAAATGGTTTCATAAGCCGCACTTAGCTCAGGCAGGATAAGTATAGTTAAGAGTCCAAAATTAGAGGCCATCAACAGGTACCATGGCAGTCTCTGTGCTATGTAATGGACAGAAACCAGACTGAAATTGTTCAAATGATTTTTTAAAAGGTTAGTGTAGACCTGAGCTGCAACAATACTTTCAACTTTAAACTGGATCACATGTTATTTTGGAAAATTAATCACTGATGAATATGGTAAATTTTGGTATTAAAAAAAGTTCAGAAAATGTGTTACATAGATCACTGCTAACTTGAATAATCAGTGCATCTGTTGTCCTCTAAAAGTTCTCCTACCCTACCCCTAAACCTACACTGTAAAAAAGATCCATAATTTTGAAAAAGATTAAAAATAAACAAATTAAAAAAAATTCCCCACAAGGACATGGATTTCAGATATTGCCATCTTTGTGGGGATATTTTGTCCCCATTACGTTGGGTTTATCAGGACCACACACACACACACACACACACACACACACAAAAGTTCTTCCTGCTGTTCCACTCTGAAGTTACTCAAGACTGCTGACATAAGGTGGTACAAATGATGTATTTCCCACAGGGGTCTCCAGTCTATAGCAAACTGTTACACCAGATGACTGTCCTATCAGCACATCCCACCTACACCAACACAAACATACATATATTGAAACCCTCACAATCTCCTGATCCATGCATCCATCCATCCCTCGCCTGGAAGCGTGGGAGGAGAAGGAACAGATGGAGACTGGGGAAAGAGATGGACATAGCAGGAACACCCAGTGAGAGAGAGAGAGAGAGAGAGAGAGAGAGAGAGAGAGAGGGGAGGGATTATGGGAAGGACTTGCTGTACTCTGTTTAAAAAAATGAAAATTCAATTGAAGTTAATTAACTTTATTTATAGCACACATAACAGTGGTGATTGTCTCCAAGCAGCTTTACAAAGTGGCAGGACTAAAGGCCCAAGTGAGCAACCAAGCAAAGAAATGCACTTAGACTGACACAAGAATATATCCTGGCAAGGGCTGCTTGAGCTGAATATGGGGACAGTAGATCAAAGAGAAGCTCTGCTGTAGTCCTGGGGGACAGCAAGACTCGAGGGAAAACTGGTCATCAGAAGAAATTCAACAGATCAATCTGTGTTTGCGTTTTCACCGAACCTTTTTAGCAGCATAGAGGTGAATGATCAATAAAAGGTGTGGCTATATAAGATGAATCTTATAGAGTGGAGCAGGTATGATGCCACTTTGTAGGCCAACCGGCAGTTAGCATCACGCTGGTTCCCTCGAGAAAAACCCAATAGTATTTTTGGATTAACACTTAAAAACAAGCTCTGTGATCTACAAAAGTTTATGATACTTACGTGTTTTGTCCATCAAGATAATGATCACAGATGAACACAACTTGTATGAATTTTGAAGTCTAAATGCTATAGGTAAGCTATAAACGAACTAGGAATAAGGCTGTAAAAGTGGACCGAGCTTACCTTTTCTTTGTGATGCCGTGATCCCGACCGCCTCTGTAGGACATTTAGCCACTTGTTAGCAGCCATCTATTTCAAGACATGTAACAGCTTCAAAAAATTACGAGTGGGGTAATACTGATGCTTTTTATGTCGCAGAATAAAACGTGAAAGTGTCTTGGGCTTGTGTTCACCACAGACCTTATTTCAACCGTTTAACCAAAATCCCATTCAAAAATCCCATTGACTTCAGCAATGGGAACTGGGAGTGGTAAAATGCTAACTCGCTTCCGTGTTTTGGCCTAAAAAGTGATGTCATGAATGCACCACTCTATTAAGCTTTGTATATAAAAATATAAAAGAATTCAGACAAATGTGTGTTGTGTGGTGTTAGTCTGCATGGCTTAAAATAAAAACACTTATCATGTTGAGGATGGTTGGCACACATGCAAATAATAATTTTAGTCATGACAAAATTAGAGAAATATTTAGGGATATAAACACTGAATGTGACAGTATTTTGTTTTACCCAAGACCACTTTTATTTGCACTTAGTTGTGTAATCGTAATATTTGAATATTAAATTAAATTGATATTAAACCGAATACGGATGGGGACTGTCGAGACTCGAGCTCCGAACAGGGCTCTAGCTCTTTGCTTGCCACGTAATTAAATGTGTGGCTGAGAGGGCGCCCTAGGATGATCATGTTTAATAATCATTATGTTTTATTTCACTTGTTCTAATTCTATGATTAATGGGAGGGCCCAGAGGGCGCCCGCGCCCCCAACGCAATTGTCGCCCTAATCAATCGCCGGCCCTGGCTCCGTAAATGACGTGTCACCGATGTCTCTCGTGACTGAAGACAAACCTGGCCTTACCTTCTGAAGAAACTACCAGATGCTTTTACATTTACATTTATGCATTTGGCAGATGCTTTTATCCAAAGCGACTTACATTGCACTCAAGGTACACATTTATATATATATATATATATATATTTTTATTTATTTATTTTTTTTTTTTTTTTACATTTTGTCAGTTCTTGCTTTCCCTGGGAATCGAACCCATGACCTTGGCGTTGCTAGCGCCACGCTCTTATTGAGCTACAGGAAGGTTTTGACTGTAATGGTAGAGTAGTAACTGTAATGTACTCTACGTCAGACTGTAACTGTAGCAGTTTTACTACTTTAATATTTGGCTTCAGAAGATTATAACCGTAGTGCACAAATAATTTTAAATAGTTTTCGGATGGTGTTTTTGTCATTGCACGAGCTTGTCGCCGCCTCTTTCACTTTTCCTTCGGAACGGCGTGATGGTGAGTAAATGATGACAATACATTTTCATTATAAATTATAATACTATTATAAAAATTAGTCCTTCAAAGGTTGTGTTGATGAAAGATTAGTCGTGGCATAAGCCTATGTCACAGACACACCGTCCAAGTTATTTTGAGATCCAAACATGCTTTTCAATGTGACCCGTCCTAACTGTGCATGCGTTTGACAGTATCAATCAACAACACAGCCTCTACTCTCCGTGTGTGTGTGTGTGTGTGAAATATTAATGCAGCATTTCACTTCATCATCATTTAACCCCACAGTGCAGCCTGTCAATCAGTACGCCCCGTCCCTTCTTTAGGATGACCTCACTCTCTGTTCGGCGATGCGGCAGGGCAGGGACTCCCTCACAAACACAGGCTGACAGTGAAGCGCGAGGTGGGACAGTTCAAATGCTGATGGCTGCATTAAACTGCCCACTCGCTATACACTGACTCGATCTCATATTTCATTCCCCCGCTGTGCATTTTTCTTCCGCCATATGGGCTTCCCCACCTCACACACACGCGGCTTTCCCAGACCACTTTGGAGTTGTGCCAAACGCTCATACACAGACGGTACACAGTGCGCACTGACTGCTTATTCAACTCCAGCGATGCTCCGTAGAGCAGAACCTGCAACACGCGCGCGAACTGGACCGACGAGTGTCCCCTATTTAAACGATCTGAGCGCATGGTCCGAAGTTGCACATGGCGTGTCCGAATCCACTTTTGCTAGTTTTAACAATAGAAAAAAACGATCGGTGCGCCAGGAGCATGGTCCGAAAGGGTTGTTCCTAGTCTCTTAATGAGTCATGGGTGTGTTTTGGGTAAAGTGCAATAAACCAATCAGAGTCTCATCTCCCATTCCCTTTAAAAGCCAGTTGTGCTTGCACCATGGCAGATTCACTATTTACATGGCGGAATTTGCGAGCGGAAAGACTGAACACTTCACCAAAGAGGAATCCTTTTATTTTTAATATTTAAAAATGCTTGTGTGCAGCTGCTTGCAAAAAAACACTTGAGTCGCAGCCTGGCGTCGCATTGCGCCAAGTGTATGATAGGGGTGTGTGTGCGTGCTGTGACAGATGATGAAAGACAAGAGGTATTGGACACCGAAAAATAGACTATTTAAAACTATGGGAGATTCACAAGGTCGCTGTGTTGACAAGAAATCAACATGGATACATTTTTACTAAGGTTTATGGCTGACGGCCGACCATTATCACAAAATAAAGCCTGAAGGGATTGTGTATATTGGGTTTATTTTGTGATAATGACGACTGACTGCAGTGTTACCGAGTTTCGCTGGAGAAATAAACAACCCGTTATGAAAAAGTCCATAGACCTTATTCAGAGCAGTGCCATGACAATGAAAGCGAGGCTGTGGCCCTGTCCTAAATGTCCACACTTTCGTGACGTAATGCAGCTTTGGCCCTGTCCCAAATGGCATGCTTCATATGCATCTTCTGCTTGTGGACTTAAAATGGCTGCCGCGTACGGATGTCTGTTAAGTCCATGAGACTGTAGCGTAGCTGAAGTGAGCTCCGCAGCAGACTTCTTCCCGACAGTCGAAGCGGCGTTACGTCGCGAAAGTGCAGACTCGTAAGAAGACCGCGAGTGTTTAGGGTGCCGTTTGGGACAGGGCCTGTGAGGGATAGACTTGCCGTGTTTTCAAGGGCATCCACTGTAAAAAGCTGTATAAAGCTCCTTGATCTCTTATAATGTTCCACAGCTTTTTATGTCTGCTGAATTTTCTTGTAAAGATATTTTTTTGCAGTGTTTCATCAGCAGAACAATTCAAACACACATTAAATAACAGTACAATCCATTGAAGAGATGTATGTCTATCCCTCACAGCCTTGCTTTCATGCAGTTAAAAATCAAAGATGGCGCTGCTGTGAATAAGGTCTATAGTGCACCCCTTGTGTGATTTTGTGATTTTGTTCCAGTTTTCTATTACCCAGCAAGCAATTTTGCATTTAAAAGACGTCTAATAACACAGCCCTGACGTCTAGGCTAAAACAAGGCAAAATTTGGGTTAGTGAACACGATCATGTCAAAGAAATGAAACCAAACACCTTGTAATCACTGTTGACTTTGCTTACATGATGGAATATCATACATATCGCAAGTTATTTTGGCATCTAACCAAATTCAAGGTTATTTTGGATAGAAGTGGGTTACTTTTTATTCCCTGAATCGTTTCTGGTCCCATACACACATATATCACTGCACAATACCATAACTGACCAATCTGAATACATTTTTCATGTACTTTTTGAAATGGATCTTTATATGATACATTGCTTATTTCAATATATCCTTTTAACCTAAATTTTTTTTTTTTTATCTTTAAAGTTGACATGAAATGGAAATTCATGTGTTTTCTAACATGCATCTTTGTTATCTTATTGTTAGCAGTTCATCCATGTTTTGACCATGTCATTTGTAATCAGAATGTCATAACTTCTGGTGAAATGACAGACTTCTGTCTGGTGAGAGAAGGGAAGTATAAACTTCCCAGGAGCAAAGCTCATAGTTTAGGGAAGGAGGCAAACATTCAACATAACTTTAATTACAAAATAAACAACAAAACGCAGACTGCAGTACATACTTTTTCCCACTGATATTTTCTACGGCCCCCTCCATATACCCCTGGTTGAAATCCTGTTCTTTTCATCTAAGCAGGCCGAGGTGTTAACAGATGACAAAAGCTCCTGATACATTTCATGCTGTGTTGCAGTGCGAGTTGTTCTGAACAGGCGTGTGACACATAGTTGGGTTTTCTCTCATGCATCTCTCTGGACAGCTGGAGGGCTGCAGTACTTATGCTTTTTTGTTTGTTTTTTGACAACTGCATGTGCTTTTAATGTTGCAGAGGAATTGCTGAACCCTCTGTGTCAGTTATAAATTAAAAATCCTCTGCCGGATGATTTGCCAGCTTAGGGATCGAGAGGGAGCCGTTGGGATAAGATGACCTTATTGGCACTGTGTGAATACAGAGTAAATGAGTGAATGACGGGCCTTTAGTGCGTCGTCTATGCGTGTGGTTTAAAGCAGCACACTTGATAGAGATCTTGCTAAGAGGCAGGGGCCTGGGTCCTAAGAGGTAAAAAGCATTTGACGGAATCTGTTCGCCCATGCATGAGTAAGCCTGTATTTTGAATAGAATATGCCACACAACAAGACCCCTCCCTGCCTGGAGCAACATGAGTTAAAGCTGCAGTGTGTCGTTTTCAGCATCACTGCAGATTTTGAAACTATAACCTTCTGATTGCCATCTTTCATCTACATAGAACCACATTATATTTCCCAACCCATTATGTATTTGTTTTGCTGACTGTGCTCAGTTGAGGTCACAGCAGGGCAATGAAGCTCTTGCGTTTCTGAAGGCCAATGAATCAATGTGATTGAGTATTACCTTTCATCTGTTTACTCCACTAACAAGCACTTTACAAACATTTTGTGTCCGTGATTATGTTCAGAATTGCACTTCCATACATGGAAAGTATTCAAAATTCTATATGCATGGAATGCTTGAATGACTTGCTATTATTATTAGCTCAGTGTGTAATACTGTATCCCACAATGCAATGCACTCAGTTTGACCTCCTATTATGTAATGCATGAATGGACCAGAAGTAACATCAACTGCAATCTCCTTTTTAACTCATTATTTGATTGAAATAGGTTGACACTTGACTTTTACACAAAATTAATTAAAAATCCCCCAAAATTGGTTAGATTATGCAAAATAAGAAAATATGAAATAAGACAGAGACCACTAGTAAACAAGCTTATCTACTATTTCTAATTTAATACAAAATATTTTGGGGAACACTTTAGTATGGGGAACACATTCACTATTAACTACGACTTTTGCCTCAAACTCCTAATTTACTGATTATTAATAGTTAGTAAAGGTAGTTGTAAGTTTAGGTATTGGGTAAGATTAAGGGATGTAGAATAAGGTCATGCAGAATAAGGCATTAATATGTGCTTTATAAGTACTAATAAACAGCCAATATACTAGAAATATGCATGCTAATAAGCAACTTAATAGTGAGAACTGAACCCTAAAATAGTGCGAGTTTATTTGAAAAGTTAACATTTGTAAATTTGTGTAGAATATTAAATATATTCTTAAGAATATTAATATTAAAGATGTGTTAAATATTTTGTGTGTGTTATCTTTGTGTGGTGCAGCTCTGTTTATGTGGGACATTTTGGCTGTTTTTGCTCAGAGAAAGAGAGTGTGGCCAACCAGGGCCTGCAACCAAATGACAAAAAACATGACATCCTGCCATATCTGAGAGGCACTTCGGAATGACCAGGGGCATTTTCTGAATACTCATCTGAACATTTTCTGTAGCCTTTAGCCATTCTCTGATTATTCTCCTTGGATTAAGTAATGTATTTAATACACACACACACACGCTTAGCCACGTGCAGCTCATAAGTCAGAGGGGCTGAGAGACGTGGGCTGTTAGCACTCTCTCTCTCTCTCTCTCTCTCTCTCTCCTCCCACACGCCTGTCACTGTATCCTCTTTCTCACTGCTGAGCACATAGTAGACGCACAATCATCTCCACACACCCCTCTCCACACGATCACTGAGCTCAGTCTTTAAATAGCTGTAAATTAAGAGCAAGTCTGAAAATTGTGTGCAAAACACTCCGAATACTTCCAATAATGAAGGGATGTACTGTAGATCTGCTGCAGGGATAAACTCTGTCTGACTACAGGAGGTGGAGCTAATCAGCTGTAGACTCTCTCTCTCTCTCTCTCTCTCTCTCTCTCACACACACACACACACACTCTCTCTCTCTCCCCATCTCTCCAGAGTCTCTTCTCCAGCTCCCACATGGTTTTTGATATCTCCCTCATCCACCAGAGCCATAGATCCAGGTTGCTAAGCAACCCCTAAAATCCCTAAAGACAGACGCGCTCAAGTCTGCGCTTGGATAGATCAGTGCTCGTGCTACATGACACATATATACAGAGACGTACAGAAAAAGAGAGCGGTTGCCATGGTGATTTCTGTAGGCTGGCTGCAAAAGCTTCCCTAAATGTCCGTTTCAATAGAGGATGACAAAAAGGACAAACAAGGTTGAGAGCGTCGAGTTCATGTTCTTTTATTGAAAAAAAAGAAAAAAGGAAAAAACAAACAAACAAACAAAAAAAAAAAAAAAAATATTCAAAAAGACAAGCATATACAACTTGGAATGAACAAACAGAACTGAAGGTGGGCAGTCGAAACAAACCCCTGGCGGCCGAAGCCCTCTTTTGCACTCTCCAGAGTAATCGACATGCTCACAGTCAGAGCCCAGAGAAAAAACTAAAAGATAAAACATTTATGGTACAGTCACCATTGCCCTTACCTGAAAAGCGCTTCCACGTAAGGTGAAAGGTCACGCCCTGAAACTCCAAAGCCACTCCCTCCCACTAAACGCCCCTACTAATCGGGCACAATGCACAAAGAAACAAAACTCCAAATATCTTGACATGCCAAACATAGTTTAAAATCTCTTAACTGCTCATTTTTCTTAAAAATATCTCTTTAGTTATTGAAGCAAACTGCAAAGGTCCCATTCATTCGTCCTCTATGCAGATTCTGAAAACCCGCCCGCCACCCGAGCCCACCTCCCCCAAACAATATTAAACCCTCTTTTAAATTCACCCCCTGAACACTCCGACAGACATCGCTGAGGTTTCCGCCCCAATAGCGGCTCCGGACTCAAGCTGCATGCATGTAGAACAGAAACAGGAAGTAGAAGACGATTGGCCAGCCCAAACATCGCCACTAGCAAATGGAACCAGTTAAGCAGTTCACCAGATGCTTTTACTTTAGTTTCTGAAGGTTTGATATCAGGATTAATTGATTGATCTTTTTGTAGATGTCTAAGCAGTTCTTTGGGAACAGGACCACTAACCAGTACATGCAGGTCATTTATGTTTGTTTGTTTTTTTGTTTTTTTTTCATATATTTTTTCTATATATGGACATTTTCCTTTTTTAACATTCAGTTTTTTTCTATACAGAAACAGTATGAATAAATGAATATTTTTGCGTAAGAGGTAAGTAAAACATTTGACTGATTTTTTTTGTCTTCTAAAGAGGTCAGGAGAGAACAGAAGAGCTTCACTTTGCCGTCATCATTTGTACAAATTCTGTGGACAGAAAGAGGACACATTAGACATGACCATGCTCATGAGATCACAACTCAAACCACAAAACCTACTAGGTTCCAGACTGCTCCTTTAAATGAATTTTTTTCTTTTTTTTTTTTTTTTTTTACATGCACGCAAATAACCTTGCGTCCTCCAAATCCAAACTACATTATTGTAATTGAATTGGTGATTTATAAAAGTAATATTTAATCTGCATAAAACAGCAACCCTTTCCTGGTAATCTGGAAAGCACACAGCTGCGTCGTACCTTCGTAATTGACCTGACCGTCACCGTCGATGTCAGCTTCTCTGATCATTTCGTCCACCTCTTCATCCGTTAGCTTCTCGCCCAGGTTTGTCATGACGTGGCGAAGCTCTGCTGCGCTGATGTAGCCATTACCGTCCTGACAGAGATAGACAAGATCAATAAGTCAGCCGTGTCATGCTGTAAAATTATTAAAGCGCTAAATCTAAAGTGGGCGATTTTTAAATCAGTAATGATATTGTGGAGGCGTAATGCAGAGAAAAAAGGGGCAACATGGGTAACATTCAACAAATGGAAGCAAAAAAGGCCAATGATAATTTTTCTTAAACGTTTGACAAATCAAATGTCGCCACACCTATAAGGAAATGCGTCTGACTGTAGAAAGATTGCACCATGAATCACTTGAAACCAGCTTTATGTGGAACAAGGGCTTGTTATTTAGTTTTCCATGTTTGGTTTATTTTTTCCTGCTTTCTCACTCTTTCCATGGAAGCAAAAACATGTTTCCTGGTTTTCAGCACTGACCTTGTCAAACACTCGGAAAGCCTCACGGATCTCCTCCTCGCTGTCGGTGTCTTTCATTTTCCGGGCCATCATTGTCAGAAACTCTGGAAAGTCGATGGTTCCATTACCTAATATAAACAGAGAAAATCATCAGATCTGGTCCGAGATGTTTGAAAACTTGGATAATGTATCCAGGAAACAGAATGTAGGAGGAAAGCGGGGCAGTCAACAGGGCATAAGAGTAATGAGGTCTAATAGCACATATTTAGGGAGTTTGGATCTAGCTGAACCACAGCAAACACTCTCTAGGATGCACAAAAATCAGGAATGAGCATCATGTTTATATTCTTATATTGTGAGAAAACATTAACTTATGGATGCACAAGTTCATGCTCATTCCTTCCATCTTTACTTCAATTAACGTTGCTGTCATCTCATGCTCATTTAAAGGTGCTGTATGTCTTTTTTTAAATGTACTAAAAGCATTAAAAAAAAAAAAAAAAAAAAAAAAAAAAAAAAATTCTATAATATGTTTGCAGAGATTTAGGAAATATTCTAAGTTCAAATGCGTGTAGGAAAGTGTTTATGTTTTGGTCTGTGTGATCCCGCCCACTGTCAATTTACCCAATAGTATTTTGACACCCCAGGTTGTCAGTTGACGGAAAACTCAGCGTATTGCAGCCGTGGAAGCGAGCAAACGAACTGGGTCAGAGATCGCAGATTGTACCCGACAGAAAAGCATCGCCAATAAAACATTGCAAACTTATATATTATCTGATCAACTTACAGTGCAAGGCTCGTCGCTTTCTATTGTCAACTGCGCTCGTTCCTGTTGTGCGTCCTCAACTTGGCAACCCGCATGAGGGGGAAACAACCCTCTCCAATATTTTGAATTTAGTACCCATCTCAACCACTAGCTGTCAATATTACATACTGCACCTTTAAATGTTTAAAACACTAGTTAAAAAGTTAAAATGTAATCTTTAGCCATCTCAAAATTAATATCCATTTTTAATGCTGTACATTATAATGTGATGCTTAATTTCACTTATTTAATATTTAGACTTTCATGTTTAATTTATTTTAACATTTAGCTGTATTTTAATATTGGTGCATTGCTAATTTGAATATAAACAAGACTGTTTCCTGTTCAAGTGTTTTCAGGCTGAAATGTGTGTTTTGCTTCCCTTGAGATTTAACCAAGCTACGGTGGGACATTTCCATTACACAGAACAAATATGACGTCCTCCTGTGTGCATGCGTGTGTGAAAATGATCACTACAGCCATTCCCACAGGGCTCACACTGCGTGTGTAATCTGACAATGTGGGTGTAGACATGTGCTTGCGTATGTGTGTGTTTTTCTTCACATTGCATGTTCTCCTTACTGGAGCTCTTGACAAACATTTTCTTGATTCCATCGCTCCATGCCAAAGTGGATTATGCAAAGGATTCCATGAGGTCTTTATTACCTGCTGTTATTCAACGGGCTTTACTGCTGTCTGACCTACAAAAACGACTCCATACTGAACAATCCCATCTGCAAATAATCAGTATATCAGAAACCCAACAACGCGCTCTGCATGATCTAACAAAATGTTTGGATGAAACTAGCATTAAAAGACACCATAGCATACTGGAACACTAATTACATCATCTCTGTAACAAGAAAGGCATCCAAGGAATATTACATTAGGTGCTATTTGAAAGCTTGCATGCACACAAGCTAATTACAAAACAAGATAAGACAGAGCGAGACAGGTTAAAGGTCAACCTTACGAGGCAGGAACATTAGGTGAGGTTCTCTGAACAGAGGTGTTAGGATGAGTGAGTTTAATGAGTGTGTCAATAATAAAAACCAAAAGATAAGGTTTCATTTTTAAAATAAAATGTGAAAAAAAAAAAAAAAAAAAAAAAAAAATCAGATACGTGTCAAAATCAGATAGATGCATTAGAACTACTGTAGTTAAAGGGTTAGTTCCCCCCAAAATAAATTCTGTCATTTACTCACCCTCATGTTGTTCCAAACCTCTAAGACTTTCATTCATCGCAAATGAAGATCTTTTTGATGAAATCTGTGCGATTTCTGTCCTTCTATTAACAGTTACGCAACTGAAACTTTGACGCTTCAAAAATTTCATAAAGAGATCGTAAAACTGATCAGTATGACTTGAGTGGTTTAGTCCACATTTTCTGAAGAGACACGATCACGTTATATGATGAACAGATTGAATTTAAGCTTTTAAATCACAAAATAAACATAAACCTGAAAAACATTCATAATCAGCTGTAAACCATAAACATCAGTTGTGGTAAACGGAAACTCAAGCATGTTAACTTGACATGTGAGAACCAATGAGGTTCATTCTCGTTACGCAGCACGTTTGAGCTTCCTCAAGAACCAATGAGGTTCATTCTCGTGTTGCGCAGCACGTCTGAGCTTCCTCAAGAACCAATGAGGTTCATTCTAGTGTTACGCAGCACGTCTGAGCTTCCTCAAGAACCAATGAGGTTCATTCTCGTGTTACGCAGCACGCCTGCGAGGTTCATTCTCGTGTTGCGCAGCACGTCTGAGCTTCCTCAAGAACCAATGAGGTTCATTCTAGTGTTACGCAGCACGTTTGAGCTTCCTCAAGAACCAATGAGGTTCATTCTCGTGTTACGCAGCACGTCTGAGCTTCCACAAGAACCAATGAGGTTCATTCTCGTGTTACGCAGCACATTTAAGCTTCCACAAGAACCAATGAGGTTCATTCTCGTGTTATGCAGCACGTCTGAGCTTCCATAAGAGGTTTGTTCTCACGCATCAAGCAGGTTCGGTTGAGCTTCTGTTCATGTTGGCTGATCGATGTTTAAATGTGAATAAAAGCCTAAGGGACAGATAGATCTCAGATTTCATGAAAAAGATCTTCATTTTTGTTTCCGAAGATGAAGTAAATTCTTATGGGTTTGGAACATGAGGGTGAGTAAATGACAGAATTTTAATTTTGGGGTGAACTAACCCTTTAAAATAAAGACAAATAAATCATTTGTGTGTTTGTTTGTTTTTTTAAATATCTGGAGTTTACTTGAATACTTATTACTGTTAGACACTTAATTTAAATAATGTAAGTTTTGTGATTTTTTTTTTTAACCCTAACCTTACATACAAACATAGCATCGGTAGCACATCCTGATAGCATTACGGTTTGTCGCAATCGGATCCAGCAATGATTTCTTAAGTCTGAACTGAATCCAACTCACCGTCAGCGTCCACCTCGTTGATCATGTCCTGCAGTTCGGCCTCAGTGGGGTTCTGACCGAGTGAACGCATCACTGTGCCCAGCTCTTTGGTTGTGATGGTACCGTCACCATCCTTATCAAACAAGGAGAAAGCCTCCTTAAACTCTGTAAGAAACGGACAAAAACAACATTAAAACCATACATATATGTCCATTTGAAACTATTTTCACAAGATCAATTTTCCTTAAGTGTCTGGCTGAACAAAGTGCAGGTTTGCTGATAGTAAGTAGCTAATATGTGACTTTCATCCTCTGCACTGTATACAACACAAGCATAGAGATTGGCTTACCAGCAATTTGCTCCTCAGTGAGTTGGTCAGCCTTGAAATAGAAAAGAAAAAAAAAAGGTGATGAGATAACGAGTGTCAAACATATTTAACTTCAGATTGTTGTTTTTTTTTTACTGTGGAACTGAGCAAACCCTAATGGCACAGATGTCAGGAAAAACAAGCCACAAAAGCAAGATCAAAGCACTGCATACCCAGAGACTAAAATATCAAAAATAAGAACAAAAGAACTCAACCACAACAGGAATATACACACACAAGAAAAAAAAAAAAATGCAGCAGCACCATAAATGCTCTTCATAAAGCCTTTAAAAACAACATCAACTTCATCTGCTGTCACTTCCTGAAATTGACACCCAAAGCTTCCACTTAGAAACTCAAGGTCCCAGATCAACCAATCAATTCCAGCATACAAGAAAAAAAAACAAAAAAAAAAAAACATTTTGACCTCCAATTCAAAAACTAATGGTGAATAAATATCCCCTCAAAGGCCACAATGAAAACATCATAACTGTAAAAACTGTCTTAATGCTAATGCAACCTTTATGCCATCAAAATGAATATCAGTCAGGTCAGCCACCAGCCTCTTTGCCTTGGGTTCATTTTCCCAGCCATTAGTTGTCTTTACATTTTGCCTGTCCATTTTTACTGGCGCTTTCCTGGGTTTGACTTCAGCGGTAGGGCTTTTCAGTGAGGTCAGGCCTTCCACTGCTCCTTGAACCATCACCAGACCTTCTGCCAGACACTCGGCCCGTTTGGCGTTTTGTGCGCCCTGGCGCCTGGCATCCCCAAGCTCACTCCTGCACTGCTGCAGACAGTTCTTCAAATCCTGTACATCTCGCACGACGCCGTCAATGCGGCTGTTGGTGGAGTGCACCAGCATCTGCAGGAATGACTTGTAGTTTTTCTCCTGTAGCTCGATCAGCTCTTTATAAAAGAACTGCTGCTGGTCAAGGAGATCGTAGACCACAGATAACGACACCAAGTTCGCCTCAGGGTAGATGATGGGTCGCTTTGGAGGCATTCTGGTCTCTTTGAGCAGACGTTACCTGAAGCATGTAGCGGTGAGTCTGGCTGATCGGGCTGAAGAACAACGGACCCCAAGAGAGATCACCTGACCCTTGAGGTCGATATTACTGTACCAACCTCCTGGGCCGCATTGGGTATCGTACAACAAGATATTGGGCCGTTTTTTGAGAAGCCTAATGTCAGCAGCTCACTACGGTTACAAAGCAGAGGGTCAGGGATCATTTCCATTATTTGACCCGTCCCATCGGGTCACTCAAGCAAAGTCGGATGTATTCTGAGCTAGACCTCAAAAGGAGGGTATTAAGGCCCGTCTGTCAAAATCAAGCGGCTCGTCACTTTACCTGCTCCTGTGGTCATCTCAGTTTACAGCCAGTCGTAGGTTTACATTTATATCTCCTTGATCATCTGAGTGGCATCGCGTCTCTGCAGACGAAGAGGTGTTGGCACAATTAGCAAACACAATGGCGGGTTTTACCTTTCCCTGCGTGAATGCATTATCTAACCTGTCTCAATGTACTTGAGACCAAGTTTATTTTTCTCACCCAGTCTCTCCCTAAGGGTCCTGTTAGCCTGAAGGTTAAGGATCTGGGCTGCTAGCAGAAAAACTGCGATTTCAGATTCAGGTAGGGACAAACTATGACCTGGAGAGTTACAAAGGTCCCTTCCTGCCCCATTATGACTATGCTGTTGTGCGAGGGATCTCGGCACATGTTGTTCCAATTAGTGTGCAGTCCTTAACTCCCTTGAAATGTAACCTAAATATGAACACACATCCTTTACCCACAAATCCTTGGCAAGTCGCAATGTAACAGAAGCAATAACACATTCTCTTCTATATTGTGACTTACATCAGGGTGAAAAATTAAGAAAAAAAAACAAAACAAAACAAAAAAACAATGTAGTGCAGGGTTAAATTCATCGGTTGTTGATCGGATGGAGATCTGAATGCGAGCTTGGGGTCAATTGTAAGAAAGGGGTGTGGTTTATGAGGATGAAATGATTGAAGTCTTGGATGTCGATATTCTGAATAAAAATCATGAGGTCAAAAAAAAAAAAAAAAAAAAAAAAAAAAAAAAAAAAAAAAGGAAACGCATGCATGGATGAATAGTTTACAATAACATAACATGCATTTAAATAAAATAAATAGGATGAATTTCCACTTCATGATGACTTTAGCAATAAACTTTGTCATCAAAAGTTGTGATATGACGTGCAAGAGTGATGACGACTCTCTATCCTTGTTGAACAAACAGTATCCCTGCAGAGCTCTGCAAAAAAAAAAAAAAAAAAGCTCTGATAGCTCACTGCCCAAAATGAATTACTCTTAAGGCGGATTTATACTTCTGCGTCGGACCTGTGCCGTAGCCTCTACGCCGTGGGCTACGTGTCGATTTTCATTTATACTTCTGCGTCGTTGTCCGTGGCGACGTGCAGTTATACATGCAGAAGGAGCATGATACCCCTGAGGGAGGGGTTCTGGCAGACCAATCACAGCGCTTGCCCGCGTCGAATCGATGCGTTGTTACATTTTTCGAGAGGTGCGCGTCAGGGTACATCGTAATCTACGTGTGCTACACACAGCCTACGACGTAGCTACGGCGTACACTCGACGCAGAAGTATAAATTAGCTTTATAAGGCAATCATTTTAAAGTCAATATGAAACAGAAATTGTAATAGTCTTTTATTCTCTATTGTGACATATTCAAGTCGAGAACTTTATTTTGTCCATCGAAAATTGATTGGAGCATTCTTGTTTTTGTAATCGCTGCAATTGTTTCATGTAAGTGACAGGTTGCTGGTTGGTCGGTCAGTCATTACATTACATTTTGAATTAGAATAAAATTAAAATCCAAATTAAAATGCAAAAACGGTGCAGTCGTATTTTAGGTGCGTCAGGCAGCCTTCTTAATGGCCCATGGGATGCGATGATTTTTGTTAGCCTACCCAGTTGAACCCACTAAATGTGGCACTGCTTCATTGTTTTCAAAACAAACCAAAAGATTTTTCCCCCCTAACTAAAATTGTCTTTTTATTAGTAATATACACAAGTAAAAATAAATAAATAAAATATAGTTTTTCAGCCATTTTGACAGTCCTAATTGCTGGAGGGTGCCAGGGCGGGGACTGAAACTCATCTGGCTCTTGGATAACCTCTGCCCTGTCCCAAATGCCACCCTAAACACTTGCAGTCTTCCTCTGAGTCTGCACTTTTGTGACTCAGGCCCTGTCCCAAATGGCACCTTAAACCCTCACGGTCTTCCTCGGAGTCCGCACTTTCACGACGTAATGCCGCTTTGACTGCTGGGAAGAAGTCCGCGGGCACGGCAGAAGTGCGCATATCGACCTCAAAGGGGTGCTCGCGAGCACCCTTCTGAGACCTAAAATGACAAATAGGACACCCTACGGTCTCGTGGACTTAACAGACAAATGCACGCTGCAGCCAGTGCAAGAACGAAAGTGCATATGAAGTGTGCCGTTTAGGACAGGACCCATTGCCCAGCAATGGTGCCGTTATACGAGGGGTGGGCATGTTAAAGGTTTCCGATTAAAATTTTACAAAGGCACAAGTTTGTTTGTGTCTTTTAAGTAGTAATAATAATAATAATAATTATAACAAAAAAAATGTTTTAAAGAGCAATATTTCTCTCTAAAAAAAGAAGTCAGAATTGTAAACTTTGATCAAATTTTTACTTTAATGAATTTGAATCACTGTGAAACACCGCTCTGTACAATTTATAGCATTGTCAGAGAGGCAATGGACATTACATTTGAACTATATATCCTGCACCTCTACTGGAAACCTTCCAGGCTATTCGCCATCCAGCAGGCTTCAAACGACGCACAACACTGCCAGGAATTTGGCCTGGATCTGAAACGCTTCGCAACGTTGCCTGGAATCTGGCCTTGATTTAAGAGTCGCCAAGCAGCAGGAGCAGCTGAGAAAAGGCTAGCCTGGCGCTCAGGACACCCAATGTACGATAATGAGTGTGGTATTGCCACTTTCACGCCATGTAAATGGGAGTCCCCAAGGCCCTGAACCATCACACCGCCACACTAATGCTCTACCGAGTCTTTCTGCAGAAAACAAACACCAATATACACACACAACTTAGCACCCAAGACAGGAAGATGGCTTAATATAAACATGACCACAAGTGTGAAGGCGGCTTCCTTGTGAGCCAAACCAACTGTGTGCCGAGAAGACAGCGAGCCCTGAAATAGCCATACTTTTAAGGCTAATCTGTCCATTTTAGTTCCTAGGTTTTCCAATAAATCCTTTAGGATAACTGTAAATGCGTTTTACTCCAGTACTGAACACTGACAGCTACAGTAAAAGATGGTGTAGTTATTGTTCTAGCATTGAAGCAGTTCAGCATGACCGTCATTTCAGAGTTACACCACAGAAACGCCCGTATGAAGAAGCGCCGTTTCTAGACCGTTTTACATGATGGGTGAAAAAAAGAAAAACGATTATGTTCCCCACAAGTGCCCAATGAATCCCATGGCACAGTTGCCAGAACAGACTGAAATTAGAGCTGCAACATGGCCAGAAAGACCCTAAAGACACAACCAGGGAGGAAACGGACACCTCACACAGCAACTAACCATCATTACAGAACTGAGATCATTCTCAAATAGCACCCAGAAAAAAAGAAGCTGAAGCGGAAACGTTTGTATGGACTCATTGAGTCGGTATTGACTTTTGTTGAACTCACTCAGGACATTCTTTCCATGCTTCACGAACAATGTTTGCTTTCTTGGGCTAAAATGCACCATTTAAATAAAGGTTTGCTTATTTTCTCATTTGGCATCCAGCTGTATGATTTATGCACTGTTTCGAGCGCTTATGAGAGAGAGAAAAATCAAGTCCAGAGCACAGATAACAAACAAACCTGTTGAATTAACAAGTTAATACAGCACAAAATGAATTAAATATGCTTGTGCCGAGCCTAAACAACTGAACAAAGCCCATGTGTAACTCTAACCCTGCTTATTTGGACAGATCTGAAAGTTACGCAAACTTTTAAATTTGAGAAAGCTCAATAAAAGAGCATTTGAGATGCAATGTCATAATGCTTTATCTTCAAAAATTAAACAATGACCATCTAGAGCCAACACAACTCACATGACAACTGCTTAATAGATCATTACAATGAACATATACAGAAATAATACAATATAACCGAATATTATCATCATTTACGACAGGCATTTTTCTTCTTCTTCTGTGGAACACAAAAGAAGATGTTCACAGCCCCAGTCACCGTTCACTTTCACAGCACCTTTTTTTCCATGCAATGAAAGTGCATGGTGACTGGAGCTAACGTCTCCGTTTGTGTTACAGGTAAGCAATAAAAGTCCTACGGGTTTGCATTTCGGGTGAGTAAATGACGAATTAAATACACATTTGTTTAGGTTAATGAGTCCTCTAAGCTCTTTCCATGCTCTCCATTCAGACTCCTGCAGGCGCTGTCAATGATGTCTAACGTTATAGGAAAAATCATTTGCTAAAGCAAATATTGCCTCATACACGCCAATTATGAAGGGAAGCACAAGTTGCTCTTATTTAATATGAGCACTGATTATCTGTCTGCTGCTGTCCAGCACGTCACACCACAATAAAACGCATATGTCACATTTCCTGCCGCACTATGACATCAATAACACTGCAACACGTTCAAAATAATAAACAGACGCAACCATCGCTTGCGAAGTGCACTGACATTCAGAACAGACTCTAATGCATATTAAATCAAATTTGCTGTTGCACGAGCGCAAAACGCATCAGTGGCATGCAGGTGGTTAACGTTAGCCTTGTCTGTATGTTAATCGCAATGCGTTAAATGCATGAAAGACTAACACAGTTTCATAAACGAGTAGTGCATGACAAAAGCCTATACGTACCATATCGGAGGTCGGAGAGTGGACTAGGTTTGTTAATCTACACCAGTCTGCAGCGATGCTCCGCTCTCAGTGAAAGCTTCACCCGTGCGACTGTCGCTCGCAGAGCATTGAAGGTGATCCGGTACTATATACATTGGTGTATTCCTCCGCCGTCCGACCCCTATCACTCACTTCCGCATAGGGCAGTCACAAGCCCCGCCCATCTAATTATCATAAACACCTCAGTGTTTAGTTGTAAGAAAAAAGTCTGCAATAATTCTATGTGGAGAAATGTATAGGCTTAAGTACATGAAATCTGACATTTTCTGATAGTTCTATATGAAAATATAGAAATGTTGCAAGAAAACAAACAGCATATTTTACATTCTACTGAATGTTGTTTTTATTTCTTATGGAAACCAACAGGTTTATCAGATTGCTATGACTAATGTAATAATAATACACAATACAAACCAATAATGTGTAGCCTATTTATTTGACATGTAATAATAATAATGAACAATATGGGAAATAATTATGGTTCACATGTCCAGTGTATGCTTCATTGTTGTAAGAATAACGCACAAATATATTTAACGGATAAAAACAGCATATGTGCTTTCTCACATGCTGATAATTCTGCTTTTATTTTCTAAGCAGACCCAAATATTTCCAGTCAGTATTTTCTGTAAGTTGTGTAGAAACCCAGAAGTTGGCCTGATTATAATGTCAATTAATCCAGTGTAGGAAAACATCTGGAGGAATTTTAAAATGCAGGGGCTTGATAGACTATTACAACTATAAATGTGACAAGCAAAACATAACTGTAAAGCATATAGGACAAGATCATGGCATTCAACATTCACATTCAAAAATGAATTAAGAATTCGTTTGTGTGTGTGTGTGAGAGAGAGTTTGAGTGTGTGTGTGTGTGTGTGTGTGTGTGTGTGTGTGTGTGTGTGTGTGTGTGTGTGTGTGTGTGTGTGTGTGTGTGTGTGGATTAAGACCTTTTTTTATTGTCACAGAGAAAAAATCGTCTTACATAGGCTAAAGCATTTCACTGTTCTCTAATTAATTAATTAATTAATTAATTAATTAATTAATTTAAATAATTCCGAGTGAACAGTTAAATTTGAAAATGAAATGTTCATTGATGAGTAATAAATAAAACATGAAAGTAATTATAGGTTATATTAATATAATATTTATTTCTGTTATTTACACCGAGTTAAATTAGTGTTTTAAATACATTTAGGAATATAGGATGTGAATTAAAAAAAAATCACGTATTAATTAGAAATCACCGATTCTATAGATAAAAAAATATGGACAAGTCGACAACCAGAAAAAAATTATTTATTATGGCCACATTACTATAACTGGCCTAAGAACGCTTTACATCTTGAGGGACTACTTCTCTAAAAGGCACTAGTTTCTCTCGTCGGAATATTACTTATTGCATCAAGTCCACTGTCTTTGTTGACGCTAGAGAGATTTCGACTCAGCATGTCACAGCTTTTATGATTGGCCAGCTGAGACCTGCAATCCGCTCGTGACTGTAACAGCGTTTCTGATTGGTTACGTTAGACCTGCAATGCGTCAAGCCATTGCGCTCAGTGTGTCCCGGATCACGCAGCACTGTGGAACCGGCGGGCCAACAAGCCCTTCGGTTAGTCAAGACAGTGCTGATTAAATTTCTCTCCCGGGATCAGATCTCATATTATAGACTCACCGTAAGAAAGTTAAGGTTTAAATGAGTTTTCCTTGAAAGCTGTAGTAAGCACAGAGTTCTGTCCTCTTTGTACAGAAACCGATTTGGACAGTCGTAAAAATAAATAAAACTTCAAACGGGATGAAATTAAGGTTGCGACAACGGAAATAAATACATGTATCGACCTTTCTTTAATAAGAATTAAAGAATTACACTTATAAGGACCAACATTTGTTAAATATATGATTTAAACTACGATTTTAAACGAACTTATGTTCTTATTCTACTTGAGAATATGCCGTGGAAAACATTTTACCCCAAATTCAACATCAGAAATCTTAACTATAAACATTTTTTTTTTCTTTTCCCAGCGATATTCTATGATCAACTCTGATTCATTGAACCAACCCTATTCGTAATATGAATTGTTACGATTATTGGATTTGACGGATTTTTACTGACGGGGCGAGCAGAAATGCTATATGGAAATATGATTTAATATGACAATGAAACATGACTTAAATTGTGTGACATTTTTATCAACACGTGTAAGAAATAGAGTTGGGTTTAACAAATAGCATCCATAAACTTTTTCAGATAAGAGATTAACTTTGGTATTGTTAGCACTGCAAACTATTTTTTAGGCTCTAAATTTTATAGTAGTAGTAATGTCATGACAAAATAATTGCTGAATCATTTTTTTTTTTTTTTTTTTGGAACCGATACTTGGAACTGACGAATTGTTCGAAAGAACCGATTCGCATAAATGAATCAGAGTCGGACGAATCATCACGGCATGCTTTCCTGCTAGGTCGCAGACCGATGACGTAATCGGCGCGCGTCTGTTTTGATTTGAAAGAAGCAACATGGCTCTGTTTCCGTCCTTCGCTGCACTGTCAGGCAATAACAGCTCTGCTGAGGATAAAGGTAAGCTCTCTCTGACCTTCATACGAGACCAGGTCAGTAGCACTCGATGTTGCATTACTGAAAGAGAACCTGTAAACGATGCCTAACATTTGTGCTGATTATTCTTCAACTGCTGCTTGATTTACTACAACAGTATGCAACCGCATCACCGTTGTTCAACAGTAGTAATATGTAGTAGCCTTTATATTAGATTTTAATTATAGTATCGTCTGCAGTATTATACTATTAGATCAGTGATTTGTGGTGAATCTGTTGGAAGATACTGCATTGAACTGAATCCTGTATCTACTCCTCAATCCTCTTAAAATATAAAAACAGTGTCACATAGATTATTATAAAATGTAAATCATTGCATGTATGGTATCAAACATGCATCATTTAAAAACTAAAGCTGTCTCCTGTTTGATTTTAGCAGTTAATATGTAAACTAGGTTTATGCATTTTCTGAAAACAATTTTGCCTGTGCAAAAGGGACTGTGTACATTGACCCACATCAACATGCCCTCCTCCATGTCTCTGTGATATTTGTGTGCCCAGATAAGGCCAGGCAGCCAGGGTACAGGCAATATACCAATGTAAGTGTATGGGGTATTGTACGTTTTATCATTTACCTGGTAAAAACACATCTGTTATCAGGAAGTCGCATATTTAACGTGTCATTCATATCCATACACAAACATTCTGGACAAGTTACACTGCAAAGTCTAATACATAGGGTTTGTTCAAAGTGACAAGCACCACTACATAGCACATATTCTGCACAAACAAACGATCTTGTATGCTCTGGACTTTTATGGATTTGGCTATAGTTCAACACGATCAGTCAGCCATTCCGTATGAGTGGTTCCTTTGAGCAGTTAGCTAGATGAAGATGTACATCCTAACTAATCAATATCAAATTATTGGGAAAGGGCTATTCTCACACTGAGTACAGTTAGAAAAGAACAAACTGCTCTTGCATGCAGATCACCTCTGCTGCCGTGGGGATTTGTGCAGAATATCGGCCAGGTCAGCAATGCATCTGGCTCCTTCCTAGGCTGTCCACAGAGTAACAGATAGCATCCTGGTTCTGTGCTTCTCACTGCTTAAGGGAATCAACCCTCTTTTTCTGACAGTGTTTGTTTTTTTGCGTGTGAATCACATCAGATGCGCTCCTGAGGTTTTGCTTCATTTGGACAGGCTGTCTGTCATGACTGACTGATTTATTCGGTTCTTAAGAGGCCAGCAGAGCTAATTTGGTTTGACTGAATGTTTCTTCTCTCAGCTCCAGCGGATCTGGAATGGCTGAGTAATCAGAGCTTCAAAACAGAAGATGCTTTGAAGACTCACCAGCGTGCCACAGACAGAGTGCAAGCAGAGGAGCCAGCAGCCACAAGGTCATCTGATCCTTTAAAGCGCAGTGCAGTTATTGACTCAATAAATTCACATTTATCACCCGTGTGGAACTTAATGTGTGATTTAAAGAAATTGCATAATAGATTACAAAAGTGGATATGTCAGTTATTATTTAATTCAAAAGTAAATAAAATATGCATGAAAAGAAATACAATTTTAATTGAACTTCAACCAAAGCTGAAGCTGAAATATTTAACTAAATATTTCAATATTTCATTGTCCTTCCCACATTAGTCAAATGACAATGTCATGCACTGTGTCATTTATCTGTAGATAAATAATGGTCCCTTCAATGGCTATTTAAGCTTCATAACTAAGTATGCATGTACATTAATATAGTACTATATGCCTGTTGTAGACCAGGCTTGAAATGCAGCACACTGTTTTACAATTATGTACACACACACGCATTTAGAAACATTTTAGTATGAACTTTTTTTGTTAAAAAAGTGTCTGTTTATCAGAGAAGATAACTTCCTTTTCTATGTCTATTCAGTGAGCAGAAGCGCAAAGACAGAGAAGATAGCCATGACAGATCAAAGAAGAAAAAAAAAAAGAAGAAAAACACAAGAAGAGGAGCAGAGATAACTCGGAGAGCAGTGGTTCTGAATCAGACACCGTTTACCCCAGTGACCTGCTAAAAAAGGACAACGCTGACAGGTGTGTTCATAGAAAAGTCCTGCAGTAAGATGCAGCATATTTCACCCAAAAAAGAAAATGCTCACCCTACTTTCTTCCGTTAAACATTAAAGTTGATTTAGCAGAATAATAATGCAGCTCTTTTCTAGACAACAAAAGCAGGATTGGTACAAACGGTTTGCATTGTTTTAGAACTTGTTTGTGTGTGTGTGTGTTTTTTAATGTCCTTGTCTTTCATCCTCTTGGCTGCAGAGAGGAAGCTCAGGTTCGGGTGAGCGAGACCTTTATGTGGCTGGATGACCTCCAGACCCCCACTGTCTCCCCCTTCTGTATCGACAGGAGAGCTGACCGTGCCAACTGGGAATACAAATCCCTCTATAGAGGAGACATAGCCAGGTAACTTTACTCACCATCTCTGTGTGTCTGTCTGTCTCACACACACATAGATGCTCTCCTCTTTCGTTCCTTCTGTTTGGCTATTTGGCAACAGCAGCAGGTGCCAGACTCCATAATCCAGGGGAGCACTGCATATGAGAGAGCTGCAGTGTGTATTGTGCTCATGTGTCTCTTTCAGCTGCTTTTACAACCCCAGCTTCTGTTTGCAGAGACCCTTTGAAATCCACATAAAATCACCTGCATCTGCAACTCCAAAAGCACTTTTTGGCCTCTTTTCTCTGCAATTTTCTGCAGTTAAAGGATTAGTTCACTTTAAAATTAAAATTGTCCCATGGTTTACTCGCCCTCAAGTCATCCTAGGTGTATATGACATTCTTCTTTCAGACGAACACAATCAGAGTTATATTAAAAAATTTCCTGGCCTATCCCGAGGCTCCGGCGGGTTAATAAAGGCCTTCTGAAGTGAACCGATGGGTTTGTGTAAGAAAAATATCCATATTTAAAATTTTATAAAGTAAATATCTAGCTTCCTCCGGACCACCTTCCGTATTCAACTTACAAAGAAAGTGTAACTGGTGCGATGATGATGTCAGTAAGTGTTTTGAACTGCGAGAGGCTTTACACTTTCTTTGTAAAGAAATTGTCTGCTTTTTATGAGCAATTTTTTTCATAGGTTTTGATAGTTCTCAGTGTAAATTTTCCATTTACAAGAAACAGCTGAAGACGTATCTTTTTTCGGCAACACTTGCTATTACTTACTATTCTATATCTATTAAAAAACACATTTTGCTACATGTACTGTGCTGGACTAACTGGGGACTGGTCACAGCACTTGCATATTGTTGCCCTATTGTTAATTTTATTGCATCTATTGCTCTTCTCATTTGTAAGTCGCTGTGGATAAAAGCGTCTGCTAAATGATTAAATGTAAATGCACTCACTGCAGTTGTAGTTAAAGTTCTGCGCCCCTGCTCTCCGTAAGTGTCATTCTAGGTCTTATTTACGCCACTGTTCTGGCACTGCTGGCTATAGTGCAGGGTTTATTAGCTGCTCAGAGGCAACAAATCTCACGCCTGGCAGTTCTCCAGCTTCTATCAGCTTTAATCTGGTGTCAAAGCTGCCATCTGTAACTTAAGAGACTACAATCAATACTCACATTCTCTCTGCCGACATCCCTCTTTCACACAGATGCCCTCATACACACTGCTCTAAAGCTGATAGGTATCTTGCACGAAGAGAGTGTGTTCTACCGAGGTGCACCCCAGCACTCTTTTCTTGAGAAGGTCAAGTGCTGCTCCGAAGAGGATACAAATCCCTCGTCTTCGATCTCTTTCCTTCACATTCTCAAGTTATCTTATACTCCCTCAGTCACCTGCCAACTCCTGTTTTTACTTTGTCCTTCATCTGTCAGCAGGCCCAGATGGAATCTAAAGAGTTTCTTCATATTTTCTGCACTGATTTTTGGAGGCAAAGTGTAGAGGTTCTCCACCAATTTTTTTTTTGCTTTTCAGGTATAGGAGGAAGGGAGCCTCATGTCTAGGTTTGGACTTTAGGATGCAGGCTGTAAACTGGGCCGACAGAGGCCCAGAGAAGAAGCGGGTGGTCAAGAATCATGAGCGCTATTTCTGTCGTTCCACCCTTAACCGGCTCCAGTCAGATAGTCTGCCGGCTTTGCCCATACGCTGTGAGGGCAATGCCGCCAGCTCTGATTCCTACATCAAGCTCCCAGTCTGCACTGAAGTGCAGGGCTCTTCCACACAGGCACCCGTATCATCAGTCAATCCGCTAGGCATCTATGACCCTGGAACCTCTCTGTGGTTGGAGGGCAAGGGTCAACCGGAGGTCAAGGGAGATCAGCAGGGTGTTCAGGTTCAAGGAAGCAGCAGCACTCTTCTGAGTGCACGGGTGGAGGAGTTTAACAGGAAGATACGGGAGAATCCTACAGACATCCAGATGTGGCTGGACTTTGTACACTTTCAGGTAGGCCTCCAGAGATGAAATGTACCAGTTTAAATTTTTTCCTTTTACCTAACTTTTCTCTCTTTGTCTCTGATCAGGATGAGATGGCCTTCGGTTCTGGGTCTTTTTTTGCTGCCAATGAAAGTGACGGTGACAGTGACATGAGAAAGATGTCTCTTCGTGCTGTGCTGGAGAAGAAGCTGTCCATAGTGGACAGGGCAGTGGAAAGTAATCCTGCCAACGTGGACCTGAAACTGGAGAAACTCCGCTTGTGCAAAGAACTATTGGAGCCTGCCGTTCTGCAGAAAGAGTGGAAGAAACTAGTGTTTGTCCATCCAAACAGTGCCCCTTTATGGAGGAAGTACCTCCTCTTCACACAGAGTCATTTCAGCACTTTCTCAGTGTCAAAGGTCAACAGCGTATTTGGAAAATGTCTGAGCACGCTCAGTGCAGTCCAGGATGGTAGTATGGTGTCTCACCCTCCACTTCCAGGCACACAGGAAGACCTCTTGGGTACAGTGAAATTTTATACTTGTCAATTGTAGATACTTGCCAAATTTATACATTCTAGACCGCAGATGTTCCACCACGTTCTTCTTAATGTCTCCTAGTGTCCTCAGATAATATTTGCATTGTCATAGTTAGGATTTCAATTCTTTTGCAGCCGCAGTTTTTTTTTTCTCTCTCCCTCCCCTCATGTTGCTGTGACAGCAGTTGGGTGGAAACTGTAAACTTGTTTTGATTACATGCATAAATATTTGTAGAGTTAAGCAGCTCATGTACAATTTGTGCAAGTGTACGTTTTGGAGTAGGGGTGGGTGTGTGTGTGTGTGTGTGTGTGTGTGTGTGTGTGTGTGTGTGTGTGTGTGTGTGTGTGTGTGTGTGTGTGTGTGTGTGTGTGTGTGTGTGTGTGTGTGTGTGTGTGTGTGTGTGTGTGTGGCAGGGATCGAATTGCGGGCAAGAGTAAAAGGTGATGATGTGGTGTTTTTGAAGTGGATTGGCATGTTGTTTGTCAGCTAGTTTAGAGGGTGTATAGAGAGAGACAGACAGTCAGTCAGAACACAAACATCACTGTCCTGGGTTTCCCCGCACTGGGATTCGCTGAAATGAACACAGCCGTTAAAATCGTTGTGACTGTGTGTGTGTGTGTGTGTGTGTGTGTGTGTGTGTGTGTGTGTGTGTGTGTGGATGAATGATCAGATTTTGAGCCAGACCCCTTGCTGTTCTGTGCTCTCGATCACTGGCTCCACAATTAGCCTAATTAAACAATCACCTCAATAGGTCGGGTCAATGTGCAGCGTTATCTGGATCAGCACTCCCAGGGTCCCACGTTTGCTGAGCTGAAATTCAGTCATATTATGCAATTAATTTTACACAGATTGGACCAGACTGATTATGGATTTTATGGTGAAAATACAAATAATGGTCTGACATTGGCATCGCACATCACAATGACATTGTTGAATACATTTGAGGTTCTGAAATGAATTTTAAAAGGATAGTTTATCCAGACAACTACCATCTTTTGACTAACCCTCGTGATATTCTAAATCCTTTCTATGTTTTGTGGTAAAATAAAAAAAAAGAAAGTCATACAGCTTTGGAACAGCATGAGGTTGAAGGTTGAAAAGATTATTTTTGGGTAAATTATTCCTTGAAGGTAACAGCTCTGTGACTCTGTGCTTCCCTCTTGTGCTCAGAGGTGGCAGTGCAGTATTAAGTGTATTTCAGTGTTAGTTTTAGGGTAAATCTTCATTTGATTCATATTTATTCTCATTTCAGGTATATATTTAATATCCATGATCAGAATTCAAGTGAAAGTGTTCTCTGTTGTTTGGCAGATATCTTTCTACAGCAGTGCCATTTCCTGCGACAAGCAGGTCACACAGAGAAAGCTGTGTGTCTCTTCCAAGCCCTGCTGGACTTCACTTTCTTCAAGCCAGACAGTGTGAAAGATCTGCCTACTAGACAGCAGGTACACACACAAATACAAAAGCATTAAAACCCTGTTGTAAAAGTTGCGTCCTTTGATTCATTCCCTTTAAAGCACTGCCGCTACAGCCGTACAGCTTAAGATGAACATCTTTGGAATTCTGTTACATTCAGTTGCGCTCTGTCTCATTGTATATAAATGGATCTTATGTTGGCACCCTCTAAGAAATGTGTCCAGTTGGGGTCAGGTTGACCCGAAGCCCTTTGAATTGTACCAGACTTCCTTAAAACAGAATAATCAAGCAATTATTCAGGCAACCCACCAACTCAAAATATGTAACTGCTTTTACTGTGAAGTGAAACTAACACTGTAGTTCATTTAAGTTAAACATGGGATCGGTGGTAAAAATATTTAACAATTTAAAAGTATATAGAACAGAGGCATAACCAGATATACTATATAGCATATATACTATAAAGAAAGGTATTTGTGTGTTCATGTGAAACTGTGGTCGTCTTGGCCTCTTCGTTTCGGGCACAGGATTTGCTGAAGAGGCATATTCACATGCACTGTTGCTTTTTAAATCAAACTTTTTCTTCAGCAGAAATATCTGTCCCGTCAACAACCACATACACATTCTGCTGACCAAGACCTGAAGAGTCCTAGAAAGTCAGAAGTGCTCCCTGTCCAGGACACTTTCAACATGAACTTGATACTTGATATTAAAAACATGATTCGCATTTCAATCTGTGATTGATTTACTTCCGTTATACCCACCCCGCATTCTTACTCATGGTAAATAACTTTACCAGAAAATAACATTTTTTACTATGCATTTCTTATCCTTGAACTTTAGGAGATATCAATCAGTGACATGCAAATCACTATTGCGTTAATTATCCTGTCATCCTATGATTGCCTGACCACTCCTGGTATCTTTCTCTGATTGGTTGAGCAAGTTCTTAGTGCTGGTTGGGTTTGGTACTGCAGTATGAGGTAGTTTTGGCACTTCACCAATCAGCTGAGTACACACTTCATGGCATTTTTATGTGAATAAGAGTAGTGCTGCTAGTGATTTTATTAATGGATCGCTCTGTGAAAACCAGGAAATATCAGTCTTTTAAAATCCGACTGAAAAAGGCTTACACCTATTATAGTGAATTTAGACATTCTATATATGCTTTCCTCCAAATATTTCATTAAGATACATTTTATAAATCTGTTTTGAAAAATCATAAATGAGTGGACATATGAAAATCTATTGGTCTAAATGTGTGGGAAATTAGATGGATTGTTTGCTTTTATTTGTTGTTCTACTTGTGTTTTTAGCATATTTATAATCTTTTCTATTTCTTTGTGTGTTCAGGTGGAATTTTTTGAGCCATTTTGGGACAGTGGAGAGCCCAGGGTAGGGGAGCGGGGGGCTCGGGGATGGAATGCCTGGATGCTTCAGCAGGAGAGAGGAGGATGGGTGATTCCACCTGAGCCAGGTGTTCAAAACACACACACACACACACACATAGATAATTGTCAATGTACTATAGTGTATAGTATAGCTTTTGGTTCAAAGGCATTTTAATGTCTGACTACACAACAGGGGGTAATAACGAATTCTTGTCACATGGGATAAAGATAAAAACATAAGGAGTTGTCAACACAGTTTTTTTTTTTTTCAGAACTGATACTCAATTACAAGACATCAAAGACTTCTATGACCCCCAAAATCAAAGTGTTTTTTATCGATTCTAAGAGCTAACATTACAGTGAACTCTATGGCCTGCAGATGATGATGATGAAGAAGAGCAGGAGGACTCAGAGATCAAAGACAAGACCAGGCCTAAATGGAATATCTGGTTAGATGTAGAGACGTCCCGTGAGGCAAACCAATGGTTGCCATGGAGACCTGATAAAACCAAGGGCCAATCAGAAGAGGACTGCGAGGACCCCGACAGGCAGGTGCGTTGTTTGTTGACAACATGATGAAGGCCCAAATAAAATCTGCAATGTTTCTGAATTATTATTTTTTTTAAGGAAAATTCAGCAAAAATTAATTCGAACTTGCTCAACTACATGTTTTTATTGTTTAGTGCAGTCAAAATTAGCCAAAATATTGGCAAGATGTGACTGTTCTAATTGTGTGTAAATCTCTCTCTCTCTCTCTCTCTCATGCAGGTTTTGTTTGATGATATCGGCCCATCTGTGATTCGTGTGGACAGACCAGATCTCCAGCTGCAGTTGATCCTGTCATTCCTGCAGTTCCTAGGTCTGCCTGGACCTTCAGGAAGGTTCTCTACAACCTCTTCCTCAAACATTCTACTGGATGATCTCACTTTCCTTGAAGAGGGCCCAGACCAGGAGCGACCTCTGACCTCTTATGACCTCCCAATGGCTGGGATCTGTGCAGTGGGTCACATGACATTTCTGAATGACTGCAGGAGGCAGGCAGGGCTGTGTAAGGCAGGGGAGGAGTTTCTCCAGAACGTTCTACAGCAAACTCTCCCACTCGTTTCCACACAGGATCAAGCTGCTATTACTCTCTGCTGGCTGCAGTACGAGAAACTTAAGGTCTGTGTGTGTGAGAGAAATTTTTTTTATAAAACCACAATTTTTGTATTAATATACATTTCTCATTATACAAGCGCTAAAAATCATGACAAAAAAAAAAAAATATATATATATATATAAACTCGTATTATTGTAATCATTTGATTCATTTGAATATGAAATATAAATTTGTGCTGTCAGTAGATTTAAAAATCAAAACAAATGAATCGCACATTATTCTATAATTAATTGTGATTTACATTAACATTAAATCTAACATTAAAGTTTTTAATATATTGTAATACTTTCACATTGAATCTCCAAATTAATGTAAAAACAACATAAATGTGGTATATTTTAAATATTTGTTTAATGGCGTCTGTTTACTAAGCACTGTGAATGAAGGCCAGTATCACTGATACCAGTACTGATACTGATGTTTCTATTAATTATAGCCATTTAACATTACAGTATAATTAAAAGCAATCAATTTCAACATTTTAATAGGCTTTAAAAAATATAATTATATATACTTTTAATTTAAATGAACTTTAAAACAATCTTCAGAAAACCCACTGTGCCAATAAATGTCATATTTAGCTGTGCCTTTAATATATCAGGGATCAAGGCTAAGGTTTTTTTGTACTGCCCACTCAGGCCGGTTCAGATTTTTACCTGCCCTGCTAAAATGCACATTAAAAAGTTACAGGTTTATTAGGTTGCTGTCACTTTAAGACACATGATGTGGATCTGACATGCTTCCTATTTTCTTACAACTTTTTATGTTCATTTAACATTTTTTAAACTCATTTAAAGTGCCCCTATTATGGATTATTATAATATACTAATATTTTTTTGACCACCCAAATATAAATATATAAATGGCCTTTTTATGGTTCTGACATTTCTTGATAATTATTGTGAAATTCACCATCATTTGTACAAGTCTAATTCCATGTTTGCTTCTTTGTTGCTTTTCTGTTGTAGGTGCTGAGATGTTTACGCAGTGGAAATAAAAGGCAACTGAAGTCTCAGGGGAAGCGTAGTAAACGACTAGCGAAGCGGCTGCTAAAGGAGCCCGATAACAGGGGCAGTCTGGCACTTTGGAGAGAGTATGCCCATTTGGAGTGGCTTCTGGGTAACCTGGAAGAGGCACGCAAAGTATTTGACACTTCCTTGGGCATGGGTGTGTCTAGAGGTCTTAATGACCCTGTTCTCTGCAACCTCTGCTTTCTCTATGCCCAGTTAGAGGTAGAGCAGGCCTTAAGTAGTGGGACAGTCTCCACTTCCTCCAAAGCTGTCTACATTCTCACTAAATTAGCCGAGGGTACTGCTTACACTCCTTTTTCTGGCCAGATCAACCCAGTGGCCATATTGAAAGCCAGAAAGGCCTATGAGCAGGCCCTGTTGAGCGTTTTACCTGAGCAGAGCACAGGCATCAATGCTGGATCTTCAAAGAAACTCCACAGGACATCCAGCCTGGTTGGATGCTTTGGGCTTTTTCAGTACCTGACAATGGGGATAGATGCAGCTGATGCCGTGTATAGTCATGCCATCCAAAAACTGATTCCCAGCAACTTGAATTCAGAAGTTTCAGATGGATCTCTGAGGAGATCCAAGGTCTTTGCAGACTGGGAGTCTGTTGCTGTGCAGCATGTAGCACTACTACGCCACCACACCAACACCAATGTTTGTCCTCTCTCCCGGCTAAGACAGGCACTAACAGATGCCATCTCCTTACTGCCCTCCAGTGCCTCATTATGGCATCTCTACCTGCAAACAGAGAACCGCTATCACAGCGCAGGCCGCGCCCGAAGGTTTTTCCACAGTGTGGCAAAGAAAACGGACAATATTGTGCCGTATCTATTCGCCATCACTGCAGAACAACGACTCAAACAGCTACTGGACTCTGTGCAGAGGTGAGAAAAAAATTATTTCCCATGAGCTTTTTTTTTATTTTTCCTTTACGTATTTTTGTTTTGTTTGCTTGTTCCATTTCCATTTTTTTATGTTTTGGTTGGGTTTGGTTTTGATTTTGATTGGTGTTGTGTTGCATTTGTTAGTACATGAACGCAAACACTTCTGGCAATGCTCACTTTAACACATCACAGCTAATGTGTTGAAATGGATTTTAAATTGTGACACAAGTGTGTGGCATTCTGAGTGTTGCAGCAAGGGCCACTATAGTAGCCTTTTTTATATATTCTCCTACAGTCAGTGATCTCATTCAGGTCACCCTACCGCCATAGTGGAGGAGCAGTTGGTAGAGATTCTTGCAGAGCCAATTAGTTAAAGTTAGTTAGACTCTGCTTGCTTATAGCTAGCTACCTGATTAATAACAATAATCTGTGACCACTTGCATAAACTGCTTAGACTAGTTTTAAAAGTTAGTCACCTCATTTGTTTTGTTTTTTTCAAGACTGCTTCTAATTTTTTTAAGTCAGTTACATAAAAAAGGTAGTTTGGTCTTTGAAGTAAGACTGATTACCCCATGGCTAACTGCTAATTGGTCAAACTAAGACAACTTCTTAAGACACAGTCTTAACACTTCTTTATCCAAAGGTCTCATCTTCCTGGAGAAGCTCTGCCCAGCCTGCCAGTGAATGGTCTTAGCAACCGTATCCGCTGTCTCTTTGAAACTGTTACAGCAAAAGAACATGGGGCCCATTGTCCTCTGCTGTGGAGAATGTATCTGAACTTCATGGTAAAGTTGCATACACACTACAACTTAGAAATGTTCAGAAATAAACCCAGAAATAAACAGCTGATGCCCTGTGTGTTTTCCACAGGTATGTGATGGGAATGCAGAGAGGGGCAGTGGAATCTTCTACAAGGCTCTACAGGAAGTGCCCTGGGTAAAGGTAAGATTCACCACACGCACATAATGAGAAGTATGTTACTGTGAAAATGTCTCCACACTTAAAGGGATAGTTCACCCAAAAATGAAAATGATCATATAATTTACTCACCCTCAAGCCATCCTAGGTATATGACTTTCTTCTTTCAGACGAATACAATCAGAGTTATATTAAAAATATCCTGGCTCTTCCAAGCTTTATAATGGAAGTGAATGGTTCCATTTTGTTTGTTTTTTTGTTTTTTTTGAAACCCAAAAAGGTGCACGCATCCATTTATAAAAGTAATCCATACGACTCCAGGGGGTTAATAAAGGCTGGATTAAACTGTAATCACTAGCTTCCGGTAATAGCCGTCTGCGCTCACGAGAGTCCAATTCCAGCGTTTGACATAGGCGTAGTCTACTCTAAGCTTAGGTTAGAGTTGACGCCCCTTGTGGTTCAAACTAATAGAGCTGAGCAACTAAATCAAGCTCCTCTGACATTTCTCTTTAATAATTTTCGCTTTAGACTTCTAATTCGTGACCGTCTATCCTCTGCTCTTCTGCGTTAGTCAATATGTCATACGCCGGGTCAGAGTTCACTCTTCCTCCGGAACTAGACTCGCATAAGGCCATTATCGGAAGCCAATGAATATAGTTTATAAAGTTATAAATATGGATATTTTTCTTACACAAACGCATTGTTTTGCTTCAGAAGGCCTTTATTAACCCCCTGGAGCCATATGGATTACTTTTTAAAACTTTTTTTTTTTTTTTTTTTTTTTTTTTAGTTAAAATGATCCAAAATCAAATAAAAGTACATAACCAACCAGTGTTCATCTCCTTACCGTAGCCCACAGATTCACAACGGTAAGCTTGTAATTATGTGTTATAATTTGAGTGGTATTGGTGGATTTCCACAGGAAATTCGAACATGTCTTTGCGTCATTATGTCACATCTGTATACATAAAAAAGGAGTCCGGCTAGTAGTAGTATCGCATGTGAGGATGCTGCAGGTGGCGGATTATTTATAGCTTTTTCTCACGGCAGCTGGAATAATTTATCATTTTATTGGCGGATTGTAATCCAGAAAGGTCCAAACAACAATCATCAGTGACAACTGGAGATTCACTCATAGTCAAAAGCAAAAGATTAGACTGTATGGAAACTGAAATCTACAGGTAACGCTAACACACACTAAGGCCTAGTCCACATGTACACAGGTATTTTTATAAACCGTTTTTCCCTCCTATGTTTAAAAAAAAATTGCATCCACATGAAAACGTAAAACATGCTATGAATCGCTGTCAAGAGCATGCCAAACCAACAGGTGAAAAATATAACCCTAACCATAAAGCCATGTTGGCCAATCAGAAGCCTGGAAAAAAGGTTATTGTTAGTTCCAGTTCTGACACGACAATGCAAAATCTCCGGTTTCACTGTCCACACAACACCACTGCAACCGGAGTTTCTAAAAAATTTTCACCCTGGCAGGAGTTTTCAAAAAAATTTGGTTTCAGTGTCCGGATACTGTGTTTGCATGTGGACGAATGGCCAAACCGCATAGAAAAAAATGCGGTTTTGAAAATACCCGTGTTCGTGTGGACAGGGCCTAAATACACAGTCACGCAATGCTGATGTTGTTAACATTAACATTTTGAGAACACAGTATAACAATAATAATAATAATAATTTGCACGGTTTGTTGTGATATGAGCGAAGCGATCGTTATATTTAATCGCTGTAAGTAGCATGATTTATTGTGTAATGCTCTTTTTCCCTCAGTTGGTCAGAACAAAAGTGGCAGACATGTTACTCACTTGTTCAGATGACATTTTGAAAATTCTTATTTTGGTCATACTTCCAAGACGTAGAATCTGTGATTCCGAAGTACAGTATTCACACCGGTGCGGTGACTGACTGACAGCCGCACAAACTCCTCAAAACATTCGAAGGAGCCGTGCTGATGCACAACTCACGTAAAGATGATAATTCCACAAATAACTGCAATTGCAGGTTTCAAACAGAGATGGCGACAAAGAGGCTAAATTTATGGATTGCAGCTTTTATGATGGATGTGCTTTTTTGGGCTTCAAAAAAAAAAAAGTACCATTCAATCCCATTATAAAGCTGGGAAGAGCCAGGATATTATTATTATTTTTATTTTTTTTGGCTGAAGGAAGAAAATCATACACACCTAGGATGGCTTGAGGGTGAACAAATTGGGTGAACTAACCTTTTAACAATTATTTTCAGCCTCTTAGTGTGTGTGTGTGTGTGTGTGTGTGTGTGTGTGTGTGTGTGTGTGTGTGTGTGTGTGTGTGTGTGTATCTGCAGGGCTTGTACATGGACGCTGTGCAGCTGTTTCCTGAACGTATGCAAGAGTTTTTAGACCTTATGACTGAGAAGGAGCTACGTCTGAGAGTGCCCATGGAGGAGGTGGACATCTTGCTGGAGGACTAGCCATCCAAACCCTTACCATAATACACTAGGAATCAGCCAAAAGAGACTAAACCATCTCTCTGAAAAAGAGCCGAACAAAAGATTTAAAAAGAAACTACAGATTTTATTTATTTGTATGCATTGTTGAGTGTATTTTTCCATGATTTCAGGAATAAATGATTACATTTTAAGTTTTCTGTCTTCTTTTAAATGGGATGTTTGTGTGAATTTATCATGGTTTGTTTGCAGTGTGCTTCAGTTAGTTGAGTGTCCTGGTTGGTTCTAGAATTAGAATGAGTTTCAAGCCAGGTACAATCATCAGACTGTTTTGACCAGCAGAGGGCATCAACACCCTCTGTCCTATATCCTGGATCTTTACAACCTCAGATTAGGATTATATTTGAAATACCAAATTGTTGCAGTGCTTTAAATTGATCTTTAGACTGCACCTTTTTTTTCATCTCCCCCATGCTAGCTGCAGGAAGTGCTGGAATTGAACCTGACGTGCATTTAACTGATATAAAATTGTTGGTGATTGGAAGAAACTTTGGTTTTATAATGTTTACTGCATATTTTTCGTCCAAAATGTTCAAAACTATTCAGCATGCCAATGTGAGCCATGGTGACAGGAGTGTTTTTGTCACTGTAATGTTTGGGTTTTAAAAGTGTCTAAAAAGTATGAGATCAGAACTGATGTCACAACATTTCTTCGCAGTTAATTCTTTTCATTTCACTGTGAAAAGTCATGAGAAGCAGACTAAAGGGCTCTGAAACAACATGCTACATACTCTTATACACTCACCTAAAGGATTATTAGGAACACCTGTTCAATTTCTCATTAATGCAATTATCTAATCAACCAATCACATGGCAGTTGCTTCAATGCATTTAGGGGTGTGGTCCTGGTCAAGACAATCTCCTGAACTCCAAACTGAATGTCAGAATGGGAAAGAAAGGTGATTTAAGCAATTTTGAGCATGGCATGGTTGTTGGTTCCAGACGGCCCGGTCTGAGTATTTCACAATCTGATCAGTTACTGGGATTTTCACGCACAACCATTTCTAGGGTTTACAAAGAATGGTGTGAAAAGGGAAAAACATCCAGTATGCGGCAGTCCTGTGGGCAAAAATGCCTTGTTGATGCTAGAGGTTAGAGGAGAATGGGCCGACTGATTCAAGCTGATAGAAGAGCAACTTTGACTGAAATAACCACTCGTTACAACCGAGGTATGAAGCAAAGCATTTGTGAAGCCACAACACGCACAACCTTGAGGCGGATGGGCTACAACAGCAGAAGACCCCACCGGGTACCACTCATCTCCACTACAAATAGGAAAAAGAGGCTACAATTTGCACAAGCTCACCAAAATTGGACAGTTGAAGACTGGAAAAATGTTGCCTGGTCTGATGAGTCTCGATTTCTGTTGAGAAATTCAGATGGTAGAGTCAGAATTTGGCGTAAACCAAATGAGAACATGGATCCATCATGCCTTGTTACCACTGTGCAGGCTGGTGGTGGTGGAAATACTTCATTTCGTTATACTGTACTTGTACATGTGTAATGACAAATAAATAACTTGTAAACTTGTAATGGTGTGGGGGATGTTTTCTTGGCACACTTTAGGCCCCTTAGTGCCAATTGGGCATCGTTTAAATGCCACGACCTACCTGAGCATTGTTTCTGACCATGTCCATCCCTTTATGACCACCATGTACCCATTCTCTGATGGCTACTTCCAGCAGGATAATGCACCATGTCACAAAGCTCGAATCATTTCAAATTGGTTTCTTGAACATGACAATGAGTTCACTGTACTAAAATGCCCCCCACAGTCACCAGATCTCAACCCAATAGAGCATCTTTGGGATGTGGTGGAACGGGAGCTTCGTGCCCTGGATGTGCATCCCACAAATCTCCATCCACTGCAAGATGCTATCCTATCAATATGGGCCAACATTTCTAAAGAATGCTTTCAGCACCTTGTTGAATCAATGCCACGTAGAATTAAGGCAGTTCTGAAGGCGAAAGGGGGTCAAACACAGTATTAGTATGGTGTTCCTAATAATCCTTTAGGTGAGTGTATATACTAAAGATCCAAAGAACCATCACTTCTTCAAGCTTTTTGGACATTTTTTTTTTTTTTTTTTTCACCATGCTGTGTACAATACATGACAGACTCTAGGTAACTAATTTAACATTAATTTTTATTATTAAAACAGCATCCTTGAAGAGTTTTACCTCATAATTATAGCTCATTAATACACTGCTTATTTACATGGTAGCACTGTAATGTATTGGTGGCTTCAGTTTTTTTTTTTTTATAAGATATTTTATATCATCTGACTGCCACCTTATATATTTGAAAGGCAGTGCATTAACAGTCGTTAGTTGCAGAGTGTGAAGTGAGACCTGACATTATTTTGCACTTTAACTCGACATGCACACGTGAGTCATTTTGAAGGTGTTACACTACACAGGCATGACTGTTATCTCTGAATTGCAAAAAATGTAAGGGAGACATTTTTTCTAACCACTATTTTCTTTGTCCAATGTTGAGTCGGAAACGAGATTTAAATAATTGTTACTTCCATCTCTTCTTTCCTCAATAGCACAAACTTCTCATAGATAAACAGCAGGCCTGACTTTAGTTGTTAATGTCCAATTCCGTGCTACTGTAAACGTGTTCATATTTCTAACTTGGCAAAGTCTCTAAACCAGCTGATGAAATCTATGCTCTGTCACGTTTGATGTTTTTTCGGTTTTTGTAACAGTTTGTCTCTGGCTGTGGTGACTGGGGGAAAGGCCACGTCAGACTGCCTCTGTGCAGTGTTGCCAGATCGCACCAAAAACTACAGCAACCAAAACAAGGTCTTTAAGAAATTTGATCTGATGTATTGTACAATGAATTTGCATAACACACACACACACTAAACAAGACAACTGCACATTGTAGCTATTATATACAACTCGCCATCGGTATAAAGCATACATCTCAATTTCCTCTAATCTTTATGGAAATGTGAAAAAGTTTGCATTTACACATAATGGGGGAACAGTTGAGACAGGGAAAACAAAGTGCAGGAAAGATGAATGGTAGACACCGTAATTTTCTTCTCTCTCTCTCTTCTTTTTTTTTTTTTTTTTTTTTTTTTACAAATAAAAATAAGCATATAGCCTTTAAAGGGGTAGGGGGTAGTTAATTATATATAATTATAAAATACCACTTTTCCCAAAACAAACAAATAGATATTTGACAGCTGCTCTTGATGGTCAGTCATACTTCGCCAGGTCCAAATATGCTGGAAAAAAAGAAGAAAAAACATGTTATGCAACTGGCGACTTTCCCAATGGATAAGCCTTGTTCAAACACAGTGGACATGGCAACACCGTGTCTAATTAACGCGTTCTACTGTCCTGCAGTACCACTCTGTGACCGCGGGGGGCGACAGAGAGGCGACACACACTCGTCCAATGACTCGTGGCCGTTCGTAGTATTTCCTTTTATTTAGGTGAGTTGCCGATCAGCCAAATCGTGAAGTGGGTTGAAAACATTTGCAAAGTCTTTACTTCCTTCGTTTGGCGTACTGTAATCAATTAGTGTGATCGCACAACATGGCTTCTTTAAGGGATCGAGCATTTTGACATTTAAAAACACGAAAAAGTCCGATGCAGCTCTGCGCCGTGTTTCAAGCTGCTGGCTGTCAACTTGCGATCTAGCCTGCAACAGCTTTCTCCGATCCTTTTTCTTAATTTGCGCTGGAAAACACATTATTGCGGGATAGTGATAAATAAATAACGCGTGCGTGGGCGTTTGCGCTTTTGAACCATGACCACTGAAGTTGCGAGTGACTTGGACGTGACAGTCAGTTGTTTGGGCGAAGGGAACCAAAACAAGTCGGACGCGGATCGACCCAAGAAATCCGATCGAGCGAGCCACGAGGAGGGGCAGCAGGATCCTCCTCAGGTCGACTCTAAACACCAAAAACAGGGGGACATGGAAAGCAAAGCGGATGGGTTAAGCACGAACGACAAGGAGAACGAGCAGAATGCATCAAGCCACAAAGCAGAAACTGCCCAGAAGCAAGTGATCGAGGCTCCTCCGCCGAAAGTGAACCCATGGATGAAGAAGAACGCATGCCCTCCTAATAATGCCACCACCAACAGCTCGCCACAAACAGGTAGAGTTTATATGCCTCCAACAGCGTTTATTCTGGTGCACACATGTGCTCTGTTAGCTCGCATGTGCTACTGCAAACAGGAGCGGCCATTAAACTCCTTTCGGTTCACTTTTATAACATTGTTTTGCGTTCTCGTGCACCTGTGCTTTGAAACATACGAGAATATCGGCTATTCCCTCATTTATTGATAATTCATAAACTTTGTGCCCATATCCGTAAAGTGTGTTTTTCATACATGGTCAGAGAAACGAGCCAATCAGAGACGGGGGCGTGGCCTGTTAGCTTTAGCACAAGTGATGTGACGTCCGACTCAATTTGGCGAGTCGGTTCTTTCGAACAGTTCGGACTGATTCAGCCAATCTTGTGAGTTATGACGTCATCCCTGGCAACCTTGCGTGACATTATCCCCTATTTGTTTATTTATTTTTAAACAAAGACTAACTTTTTGCTTTTTAATGTACTTAGGGAGATTGTCTTTTTATGTATTACTATATTATTATTTAACTCATTTGGAACTCAAAATTAGCATTTGCATGAATCGGTTTCATAATTCAGCTTTTGATTCAACTGAATTGTGAAATGTTGTTTATTGAACTGTCCTTCGTGTGCGTGTTCACAAAACTGTCATGAGGTAAAGTTGCAAACATGTTTTCCAGGACGTTTTACTTGTAACATTCCGAGTCGTAAACAAATCTTTCAGAGATCGCTTTGTTCCGATTCATTGAAAAGATCCGACTCTGAGAACGATTCATTCACCAATCTGACGTTACTATTTAGCTTTGCTCTAAACCCACAGCTCGTTTAATCCCTAAAGCGGTATAAAGCAATGGGGGTCAAAATGCTCACACATTTAAAATGCTCTATAAGTGGATGTGACTGTCACTACGGTGTTTTATACTTTTAGTGTTAGAGCGTTTGTGGTTTTGGCTAACATATGCTGTGCTGTCCTAGCTCGCCTGATTAAAAACACTGCTGTTGTTAAAGTTAGAGAATGCATAAACGCACACACTCTGACCATATTCATTTACTCATGTTTATTTATAGATGGCATTTTAATAGGGTTTGGGTTAGTTCAAGTTGGTTAAACGCACTGCATGTTGCTGTCAGGAAGCCCGGAGCTCGTTTTTGCCATTTGTGATGTGACCAAATATGGTGGTAGTGGGAATAAACGCCCATTTTAACGCCCGTTCCCACATCATTCTGCCGACAGACTCGTGTGTGCCTCGATCATTTGGGTGTATTTGGACAGACTTGCTGATGCGGGCAGATTCAACCCCCCCTTCTCCACCCCATCTGATCGAGTTGCACGGGAGCACGTGGAGTGCTGAGCACTGCAACTCCAGCAGGAGCTCATGAGAGGCCTTTACACCCTCAGTGCTGTGCACTGGAGTTTAAACCCCACTCACACAGCTGCTAAACGCATTGTGTTTTGGTTTTTGGTTCTACAAAGTGTTTGTGGTAGTGTGCCGCTCACCTGTTGAGTTGAGATGACAGTATGGTGTAGTTTTATAGTAGCCCTATATCTTAGACCACTCCCTAAAACTGAATTCCTTTGAAATTGGTTTAAACTGTGGTGTAGATTTTGCAACACACTTTTTTTTTTTTTTTTTTTTTTTGTCTGAATACGGTTAACGATGGGAAACCTGTTTGAAAACAGGTAATGTTAGTGCAAATTACCTTTTAAATAACTTGGTTTAAATAACTAAAAGTCACTTAAAGTAATTAGAAAAAAATCGCATAGCAGAAAAGCTAGATGCTTATTCGCAGATGTACAGATTTTGTTCATAAGCTTGTTGTTAAAGGGTTACTTCAGCGATTTGGCATTAAGCTTTGTATCAGCAGAAACCCAGTAGTATATTCGAACGATCGTGCTTCCAAAAATGAAAATTCTTTATCTAGTCAGTAATTACTCACCCTCATGTCGTTCCAAACCCGTAAGACCTTCGTTCATCTTCAGAAGATATTTCTGATGAAATCCGAGAGCTCTCTGACCCCTCCACAGACAGCAATTTAATTAACACTTTCAAGCTCCAGAAAGGTAGGAAAGACATCGTCAAAATAGTCCATGTGACTCCAGCGGTTCAACTGTAATGTTATGAAGTGACGAGAATGCCTTTTGCGCATAAAAATAACGACTTAATTCAGCAATTTCGTTCTAGCATGTGTCAGACTCCTAAGCATTTACGTTGTAAATAGTGCAGCGCTCTCGAGTTCTACGACAGCCGATGCTGTTCACGACGCATGCGTGTGATGATGAAGCAGGAGTTCATATATTTACAACGTAAATTGCGTTGGAGACTGACACAGGCTAGAACGACAATTTTGAATAAAGTCGTTATTTTTGTTCGTTGTTTGCACACAGAAATTATTCTCATCACTTCATAAAATTTAAAGTTGAACCGCTGGAGTCACATGGACTATTTTAAAGATGTCTTTCCTACCTTTCTGGAGCTTGAAAGTGTTAATTAAATTGCTGTCTATGGAGGGGTCAGAGAGCTCACGGATTTCATCAGAAATATCTTCATTTGTGTTTCCGAAGATGAACGAAGGTCTTGCGGGTTTGGAACGACATGAGGGTGAGTAATTACAGAATTTTCATTTTTGGGTGAACTAACCCTTTAAGTGTATCTGAATGTTTTCCATTCAAGAGCTGAGTGATTTATTTATTAGACTGCGGGAGATCTATTATGCTGCATTTACACTAATGCTCAGATCTCATAAGATGTGGTTTGTCCTGTGAATGTCTGTTTAATCCCTTAAGATGTAACTGACTGTGTTTACATTCATTTTGCATTTAACCACTTACATGGAGTCACACACAGCCGGATGCATGAGCGCTTCACAAAGTGCACGTGAGGATTTGAAATTGAAAGCAGCCTTCTGTCAGTGAGTTTCAGATATTGAATATATAAGCCCAGTGCGTTCCAAACAAAAAAATACCGGCGGGCGAGACTGCACACCGCAAGCGTAACATCAAGCAAAGTGATTGTTTATTACAGCGCATCCTGTGCAATGAAGACCATGAATGCCCATAATTCGTTTCATCTTTTCCAAACTTATGAAAGCTTATTTTACAGAAGGTTCAGGTGGTGTGTGTGTGTAATTGGAAGCAAGCAGAATATGGGTGTTTCTAAAACACACAGCATCATCGCGCACCTGCGGTTAAAAGCTCAGAATCGATTCTGAAATTAGGGCCCTATGAAATCAGTTCTTTTTTTTTTTTTTTTTTTTTTTATAATTAATTGAAATCATGAAGATTTCAGTCAATGATTCTGGCCATCCAAATCTATTGGTTGAAACCGTATTTTGATCATGATGGGCAGCTTGTCAAATAGAGCTGATGTTTTCAAGCCACTCTGAGGCAATCAGTGTTGTGAATGGTGATTAAATTCCTCTGTTTGAGTCTTTGAATGATGTAATTCAGAGGCCCAGTAGTCAACTGAGGGGTTTCATGATCAATTTCCTCTTTTTTTTTTTTTTCTAAAAAACGTTGTGTTCAGTTTGACTGGAGATGTTATAAATGAGCATTTCTCATTTGTGGTTTGACCAAACCAGTCGTCTGTTGTGTAAGATATGTCAATCTATATGCATTGCACATGTCATTGTTCTAATGAATGAACAGAGCTGTAGATATCGCTGACCTTGTTAAGCCAAGTGTCTTTGTGGGATAATTCCAAGTATTTATGAATGGGGCTGTGATATGAAAGAAGCTCTCAGGTTGATCCTTAGGGATCCGTGTTGAAAATCAGGAATGTGTGCTTCACTTTGAATGATCAAAATGCTGTTAGATGATGTATTGACTGATGGCAACAATGCCACTGCTCCTAGAGGATGTACACATGACTTTGTGGCTGACATTTGAGAATAGACTGCTCCCCTGTGTGTTTGTCTTGTTGTGACAGCATCTTTGTTGTAGGCGGCATTGTCTAATTGGACTGCAGTGATACCTGCATGCGGTAATTTGTAAGGTCAGGAATAGAAACCTCTTTGGCTTAATGTGACTGTCACATTTTCAAACTCTTTCTCTCACTTTTCGGAGGTGCAATATTTATGTAATGTACGCCACCTTTCAAAAGTTTGGGGATAGTAAGATGAAAGCAGCCTCTTAAGATCACTAAGCTGCATTTATTTGATCAAAAATGCAGTAAAAACAGGAGTGTGTGTGTTTTTGAATGGTAGTGTATAGGTATTAATTTGCTTGCCAAATGTTGGATAAACCAAACTTTTTAGCTGTTAGGAAAACCTACTTAAGACTTTATTATTGATGCAAATGGATATCTAATAAATTGATGTTTTATGACTGGTTCAGGCTGTAAAATGTCACATGGTGTGACTTAAAAGACATAATGATATATGAATTCATAACTGATAATATCTGTTAAAAAACATTGGAAAAATATATTTAAATGTTTTTAGTCACGTGTACACTCACTAGGGCTGCACGATATTTGAAAAACTGACATTGCAATATTTATTTTTTCTGAGATTACATATTGCAATATGAAAACAATTTCACCAGATGACTTGACTAGCTCTATTTGTAAATAATTAATCATTCTAGAATGAACAGGGTGATTTTGTAGGGTAGTGCCATCTGCATAGAAAGTAATAAACGAATTACAAGCATAGATAAATACAATAGCACAAAGATACAAATTAAATAAGCAGTGATTTATGATTTTCATGTAAATCTCACTGTATTCAGGTACAGACATTGAATAATCAAACATAAAATAACACTGCATAGTCTTCACTGTGTAAATTAAATATATAATTAATTAATACAATTAATTTTTGCTAAAGTTACAAATGTGATTTTTCTCTTTTGATTAAAGGAGCATTCAAAGCATTCAAAAATGCTTTATAATAGTGTCTCGGGCCGAGTACCAAAACAAACTTGTAGCCAATCAGCAGTAAGGGCTGTGTCTACTAATGATGGGGAGAAGAGAGCGCTCAGTGCACGTCATTATTCAAAAGAGTCAAGACACGACACACAGGATGGACATTAGCTGAGCAACATCAGAAAGAGCGAGATGGCAGAAAGAAAAAAAAAAACGCATGTGGAAAAAAATGTCTATGAAAAAAAAAAAAAAAAGCCTTACAATCAGGCAAGAAGTGTCAGCTTTCCAGCTCTGGAGAGAACGGCCTGCAATCGGATGCAGAGGTTGCTTTATTTCTTCTCGATTGGCGAGTAACATTGGTTTTGTTTTGTTTCACAGAACTAATATATGCTAGCTTTTGCGTGAATATGCTCATGTGTCATGTTCGCTTGTTTGTCCATTTGTAATCGTATCGTCATTCACTTCAGCGACGATAAAGACCCATTCATTTCCAGATCCTATGAACCACTGTCAGCGTCAGCTCGCAGTGTGTCCGAAAAGTAAGATAATAAACTCCTAATATATGTTTGTTTCCTTTGGTTCTTTTTTTAGTGATCTTGTCACAATTGTAGTACATTCGTTAGTTGAACTGTCGTGCTCGTGCTATGGAGTTGTTTGTGAGAACTGTGCTTGTTTTTTTTGGGATGTAAGGGATGACTTTTTCATTGAACATTTGACCTGGATTACCATAGTAACACACCTTGCTTTCACTTATTGATGACATCATATCCTTGGCCAGCTGGCACAGCAGATTCCGCCATAGTCGTTGCCAGCGTATGTACATATGTGTGGGGCGGAGCGGAGCTATCAAAATAGGGGCGAGACCCTTTTGGGGTAGAGGCGTGTTTGTTTTGGTGATTTGAAATATCAACATTTGGTTATACCAGAAAACACTTACTCCACCTTTAAAGGCCCCCGGAAATCAAAATTGAAGTTTTTTTTTTTTTTTTTTTTTTTAGCTTTTAGTATGACTGTTAGCCTTAAGGTTATTAATAGTGCTCCAAAACAATGACAAAATTCATATTTAGGCGATATAAGCATTCAAAACTTACAGTCTCTCACTTCCGTTAAAAGGAATCACCGATTTTGATGAACTCATCACATCTTCTGTCCAATCAAATGCTCTCTAGAATCTGAAGCCCCGCCCCCTACACTATAAACAGACACTGTGGCTGAAATCAGTCAGCTGTTAATACATTTACTATTTTCTACATGACGAAGGGCACACAGCGCACTATATATGCGATAGGAAACGATTCAGACAATCGTAAATTAAGTCTGGTTTCACGTTAGCTTCATGCGCACACACATAGTCTAGACTAGAGACACTAAAGTGCTCATAAAGTCGGCTCATACAACAAAACATATCGGACCCATTTAAATTCTGCACAGAATGCTGCATTTCAAAGCGATATGGAGGAGGTTATGATGAGAAACCATGGCTTTACCAAACAGAAAGGCTCTAGTCAAACTGTGAGCTTAGCGAAACACTATTGGCTGTTTTAAAAAGGGGGAGGAGCTGCTAACAGCTGGAGCTGTTTCAGGGGAAATTACCTCAACACATTGAATAATGCTGCACGTTTCAAGGCACTTGAGGGGGCCTTTAACATTGGTGACACAAACAGCTACGGATATATTAAGCTGCTGTCATTTTAAGATGAATACACAGATTCAATATAATAATATGCATCCTTTTTCTTTCTCAGTTCTTTACAACACACAACTAACTGTTTTTACGAGGATACAACAAAAAAAAAGCAAAAGAACTGAATTCGGTGTTCACATGGTGTCTGCGCGGCTCTGTGCGCTCACAGACAACAGCGCACGATTTCCAGGCTTGCGCTTGATGTTTAAACTGACAGGACTTAAAAGCAGCTGGCCTGTACGGATCACGGATCAACTACGATCCCTATACTTGACATCGCACATCCTGTGATGTGACTATCGTCGCGATATCGATGCTAAAACGATATATCGTGCAGCCCTAACACTCGCAATTATTCAAGAAAAATATCCTATTTCTTTTTACTTGATAGTTACAGCACATGACATTTTTAAACTAATATAACTAAGGTTATACTTTTCTTGAAATGATATTAAAGTTTTTCAAAACCATATGAAACCAACATGAATGCGAAGAAAGTCAAATGTGCACACCTTCAATGTGTTTTAAACTAGTACTCTCAGTTTTAAAAAAATGTACTCTCTTAAATGTCAATGACCCAAGGTGCCACTTAACTTTTGCTCAGCTTTTATTCAGTGGCAGCTTTTGATTTGAATAGTGCTCCGACTGGCTTTTCTTAATGTTTCTGGCTTGACATTTTAGTGAGTCAAATGATCATTTGCATCAAACTAAGTTATTCAGCCTCGGGTGGCACTTACTGACAGAAAGGTGTCATCGGGACAGTATCAGTAAGTCTGTATGTATGGTCACACCCCACACTGTCAGCAAGCGCCCAGTGCCTTATCATACAGGCCATCCTTTCAGTAATGATAAAGGACCCCGGACACTCCCAGAAATGGGCGTCCCTCTCTGCTGCCTGTTTAATCCCAACAGCTCCAAAAAAAAAAAAAAAAAAAAAAAAGTAAAGAAATGTAAACCGGTTTTGTTGGCAATTATAACATAAAGTAGTGTTTGTTTCTCTCACAGGAAAAAGCTTAGAATCTTGCTGTATTTCTGAAGAATAAAGTTGGTTTGACATAGCCTATCAGTGCAAGTTGCTTTCAGTTTAAACAGCTCAAACATGCATTTTAGTCTGGGACTGGGTCTGTGAAACGGGGGGTTATATTGTGTATGGCTGTTCCTCCACAAATGCAAAGAATTTGAAACTCCTCCTGTGCAAATGTAAAGCCCCTGATGTTGCAATGAATGGACAGATGTTCATCAAAAGGCAAACAGACGATTACATTGTGCTAACTGCCTTCGCAAGAATGTTCTTGTCTTTTAAAAATCCAGAGGTTAGGCTAGACTACACCACGATTAAGGCTTTAAGCACTCGTATTCCTTTTGCCATTTAAAAACAAACCGCTGTTTGCTTGTGTGACTCTGTAGATCTGTTATTTTGGTGGGGTTGACGGGGGCAGTTCGTCAGGAAAAGGCTGAACTCTTTGTCGGTTGTGTGAACAGTGGCACAAATACCCATATGGGGCCATGTCATTGTGTTAGGGGGATTTGAATACCACGGATGACTCCACTTTCACTGGCCCTCATAGAATTGTTGTTTGCTGCTCCATCTCACAGAGGAAGTTAATGTTTTACGTCTGTGGATGTGTGACCTTGCTGTGCAGGTGCTGGCGTGTGGCTTTACAATCTAAGTGAAGCTGTTCCCAGATAATTGACCACAGCACTTAGTCTGTATTGACCTGACACACTGGACGCCCAGAGCGAGACATTGGTAGAATTAAATTGCAGATCTGTGATATCCAGAGGACCAAAAATTCAGTGTTCATTCATGAGTCACTTGTGTAAAGAAATGCAGTATTTATGGTCAGACTTTTGAGCTATTAATTAACTCGTTATATCATTTTTGTGTCCTGGAGGTGTTTTTTAGTGATAATCTAGACTAACAGTTGTTTTACTAAGAAGGGCTCAATGCTAAGGATTTTTTTCTACTGGCCCGGTTGGGCCAAAGGCTAAAATTTTTACTTGCCCTGTTAAAATTTTCACTGCTCCACCACAAAAAAATTTATAAATAAAATAAAATAATATAAAATGTATTGTTTTAGCTGTTTTTGATCCATGTTATTTATTAAGGTTATGACACCAAAAACTACTAACCTATACATTTTAAATATTTTTAAAGACAGTCAGTAATAAAATAAGAACAAATAAGCAAGTAACAAGAAATGGCACGAATAAATTCAACAGAACAAACATATGCAAATGAAATAAGCCGTTCTTTTCAGGTTTTTCATGTAGGCCTAAACTAGATTTTCAGGTTCAGAAATGGTAATAAAATGTAAAGTATCACTGCACAAGTATCAGTCTTCACTGTATAAACATTAACCCCTTATTACAGTTATTTAGTCAAGAGCAGGAATGTTAGGCTGCTGTCACTTTAATATACTGTTACACATGCTTTATCACTCACGTTTACGTTCACTTAAGACATAATCGACTATGTTTACGATGATACTCGACAAGATGGGCATTTTGACGTAATTTTGTGTGAATATGTGCTTGAATATTTAAGTTGGCAAGGCTTAAAACATGCAAATAATCAACTTTCGTAGCGATGCAGCACTGGCCCGATCAAGTGACAGTTCCATCAACTGGCCCGAGTGTCTTTCACGCTTGCCCCGGGCCATCGGGCAGTCCTTATTGTTGAGCCCTGCTAAGTATTAAAAGTTATTATTGTGTCAGTGCGCAAGTCATTACTGTACAAATGGCTGCATAATACATGTATGAGTTGGTGTAATGTGTAAATGCTAATAGATTCATTGTCACATACGTTAAACTTAGAAGGTTCAGCTCATACTGTACATACAAGACGAAACTAGATCAGTATATTGACCAAAAATCTCGAGTTCTTCCACTGTTATCAGTTATCAAATGAATGATCGATAAAGTCATTATATCCGAATACAGTTGAGAAAATGCTAACTATGAATGACTAATGTGTTACTGTTCATACACTGTCAGTTAAATAAAAAAAAGCGTCCTATGAAAACTGAATTAAATATAGTAATGTATAACACTGTGGTTTGAGCATCGAAGCGTTTATGACCGATGTCACAGCCTCACAGTGGTTGACTGACGTGCTTCTGCATTTATGTAGAGTTGTTTTTAACTTTGCAGTAGTCTAACATGACAGTTATGATGGTAGTAGTAATATTAATAAAAGCAACAATATGGAATCTTTTCTTTTACTACATCTAACAGTCAAATCACAATCTCCTGTTTTTGTTCTTTGTCCACAGAACCCCAGAGTCCTGCCAAAGTTGTCCGTGCCAGCAAACCCAGATCCAGGAAGACCAGTAAGGTAAGACACTCTTATGTAGTGAATCGCCAATTGAGGCCATGTGACATGCGTTTATCCGTTTAATGAAGACAAAATAATAAACTTTAATCCCTGCTATTACCTATAGATAGGTTCAAATAGATTAATGCACTATCATATCTTTTTTTTTTTGTGTAAATCTGCAGTTTTTTTCCTCCAGTCTGTTTGTGTAAGCGAGTCTAGCGTCTGGATGTCCTGGATCAGGGGTCAGCAGCAGCCCAATCATAGAGCAGCTCGGCTTGTGTTTGTATTTAAGTGGATATTTGTTCGCTCTGTTCTGTGTTTTTTTTGTGGGTTATAGTCAACAGAGAGTCAGCACATGAGTTTTTGACTTTTACCTCAGCGGGACATTCCAGAGAGAGCACATAGAGGGCTCAAATTCAGTCCTAACAGGGGCAGTAGAGTTGTCCCCATGACTGACTCCAAGGCATGTTAGTTTGTCTCCACTTACACACTCATACAACACTTGACAGGTTCCTTTGTATGTTTGTGACCCCTAGCATGTTATTTGGCGTTCCCTCATATCTTACAGTTTTTTGAGTGGTATGTGACGCGTTTTGCTTATGCCTTGTTAGTTCACGTTGGTTCCTTCAAGCCAAGGCACTCACTCACAAATTCAGTTTGTACCGTCTAGCTTTAGCATCTGGGACACCCAGGACCCATTTCAGGACGATAGTGGAATCCGATACGCCGCTTGGAATTCTGGGTTGCTTCGCGCCTTGAGGAATGATTGACGTTCCTCCGGTTATAGAAGGTGAAATGATCTCCGAGAAAGAAACGGCCACACTTCCCCCACGACGACCGAATAATGTTTTGTGTGTTAAATAGTGACAAAATTGATGTGTGGGTTGAAAACTCAACTTGAGGAGTATTTGAGACATAGATGTCAGTGGAGGGGAGCAGCTGCCGTTCATAAATCATTCAAACTGGACGTTGACATGGCATGCATCTGCACATCGTCTTTCAGTTGAGGATCATTAGGGAATAATGTTGTTTGTTTTTATGTTCGTTTGAATCTAATAAGGGGTTGTCTTTTACGTGCATTTTGCACTTATGTCCTTTCACAGGAAGTGGATGTTGTAGTAAGGGGTCATGATGAAGGATGAGAACTTGATTTAAAAATTTCAACTCGTGTTTTTCTCTTTCCTTTGTTCCTATTTGCAGTCAAGTGACTTCAGTGACATCACAAACTGGCCTACCCCAGGAGAACTCGCCAATAAGGAGGTGAGGAAGACATTGAAGACCTTTTGAACAGTTTTAGCTTGATTAGATATTGAATTTTATTTTGTTTTATTACTATATTATTTGATTTTACATATGAAAACAGTGACACATTCTTTTGTTTCTATGTGATTTTGATGTTTTATAATTGTTTGCCTGAAAGGGGACATCATGACGATTTTTCCATATGTCCTGCTTGAAGCTAAAGGGCAGCTGTGTACGTTTTCTACAATCACAAATGGTCTCTCATTAATGAAATGATGTCTGGAGGGTGTGTTGCATGTTAACCCACTAGGGGTCCTCATCACACTCCCAAGGGGACCTCAAAATGGCTTAAAAATGTTTCAAATAAGACAAATCAAGCTTTAAAAACTAAACGGAAACCTCTAAAAATCAATACATATTTCTTATTTTAATTTGTTCCATCTGTCTTGGAAAACCTGGATGCTGTATTTGGAGGGATTTAAAAAACAAACAAAAAAACAAACATTTTCCAGACCTGAAAAGTAATTTTAAAGGCACAATATGTAAGATTTTTAGATTTAAAATATCCAAAAACTACTATAACAGTGTTATTATTTTATTGATCCGTGTACTTGCATTATCCCAAACGTTTCCAACAATGTTTAAATCCAGAGAAATCAGCTGTTTTAACTAGTGTTACAGACTAACACTAACACACGTCGCATGTCAATGATGTCATATCCGTGCTACCCTTGATTTCCGCACAAACCATGGAAACATCAAAGACGCTTTAATATGGTATGTATTTTATTAGATGGGCGAGCAACTGTTTGGATACGCATTATCAACAGCAAACGAATCATTGTTATACAGCACAACACAGTTAGTCTTATTCAAGTGAATCGCTTGTTTTCTTGATTCACCGCGAGTAATGTCTTTACCACGCCTCAGAGACAGCACTATTTTGTCAAGTGGCTAACATGGCATAATCAGAGAGAGCTTTCTCCATAATATTATATTTTTTTTAGTTAATTGCATGTCATTTAGCAACAGTCATTTAGTCGTCCTGTTTTCATTAACATGACATTCCAATATCAATCTAGATTACTGCAAAGAGCAACAAGTCTCTCATAGCAGCCACCGAGCGAACACACTCAAATATATTTAGGAAGATTGTTTAACCATGTAAAACAGCACTGCATTACCACACATAGAGACCAGTGTTGGGCGCAGGTCGCTCTCATTAGCATTCGCTCCCAAAGGCTCTCGACGCGTCCTGCTTCATACCTCCATAACGTTAATAAAACTTTAAGACATTCGCTCATTCATGAACATGGTTTCTCCCCGAGTCTGTTGGGTTCCTTTCCATCAGCTGTAGAGGTGAAGAGTCAAGACTACAACTCCCATGAGTCCACACTCAATCATGGCGTCGTCAGACTACACCTTTGTTTTGAATAAACGACCCCTAGCAGCGAAACTTACATACTGTGCCCTTAATTTCTATAATGAATATGAATTTTTGTTGTTTTGTCAAACTGTGAAATAATTAATCAAGCAGAAATTGCTATATGTAGAAGGGAAAAATTAAAAACCTTAAAATTTAGGAAATTTACTCAACACAAGTGTGAATCCTGAAATGCATTGTTTTTGTAATGTCTGGAATTATGAAAATGTAATGATTTTGATTTTAATTTTCTTTTTTTAAATATTGTCACCTTGTTTCTGTAAATAAAAAAAAAGAAGTTTTTATTTGACAAGCAGCTTTGTCATTACAGCAGAAATATCCTAAATCGAGGGCATTCATATTTGGTCGGACAGTGGGAGCATTGGAGTCACAAAGGTTGATATCAACTGTGAAAAAATGAATAATTATAAAACAAATATAAAATAAAATATATTTATGTATGCTGGCAGGATTCAGCCAAATGTTGTTCCATACCCTCGTGTGTGTTTTTCTTTTCGCCTCCTTCTTCTGTGAAATGCAAAAGGAGATATTAGCACAAACTCTGAGCTGCTCTTTTCCATACAGCAAAAGTGGATGACTTGCTGTCAAGCTCCAAGTTGTCAAATTGACTTCAACGGTCAAGCTCCAAAAAGAGGAAAAAAGCCATACCATAAAAGTGGCCGATACCACTCATATACTATGTTCCAGTTACGTCGACATCATATGATGGTGTTTAAAGCATTATTTAAGTCTGTCCTTCAGGCTGTTCAAATCATGCATTTACTTGTATAGTGACCGTTTTCTTCAGAAGACTTGATATGTAACACCCAAATAATATGGACCACTTTTATAACTTGTATACATCTAATTTGTTGATCATGACAGTATAGATCCTCATTCACTTTTTTGTATGGAAAAGATCAGCCTGTTCATTCAGCTAAACATATTTGGTGTTCCACGGAAGAAGAAATAAAGCATAGATCTTTGAAATGTTGTGAGGAAGTGTAAATGAACTATGCCTTTAAGAGCTGCCTTATTCCTGTGCCTTGCATCTTTCTCTGTCAGTGTTCAGATTCAGAGTTATGATCCCATGAAATTTAGGGAAAAAAATGGCACCATGAACCGTGTTCACTCCATATCATGTATCTGCCTTGGGTTTCACTGACTGGACTGCTGGCTTTATTCTGCTGATTTCAGATTTATTTCACTGAGAGATTGATTTTTCTTGCGCTCCTCAGCAGCAGCAGAATGTCATAAACACGCATGGGAGGAAAGGGACGCCCGGACGGAGGGAGAGGAAGAAGGATCATGTGGGAGAGAAGAGAGAGAAGGAGAGTGGAAGTGATGGGAGTGACAGTAAGGAGAACAGGGAAGCACAGTCGGATCCGATAACTGGGCTTTCGAACGAGAAGGAGACCGAGGATGGAGAGGAAACGCACAGCAGTGCCCCCCGCAGGAGAGGAGGTGAGACGGACCGACAGCACCAGCTCAGTCATATCCAGATTTGATTTCCATGGCTGTGTTCATAATAGAATACAAACATACTGCAAACTGTGTAGTGTATGCTGCTTACTGTTGACCGTTTTACACAATAAACATTTCAGAGAGTAGTGCTACATCGTGGACATATGACACAATCCTGTGTTCCATTTGTCATATGACCTCATCACATTGCATGGTTAAAACTGTCCGGGTATCTTGTTGAAAAAAAATTGCTTTTCCTTTTTTTTTGTGTGTAAAATGACAGTTATTTGATCAAGAATGCAGTTAAACAGTAACATTGCAGAATATTATTACAATTTGAATAGCCATTTTCTATTTTAGTATGTTAGTATATTTAGTATTTTAAAATGTAATCTAATCCTGTGATTGCAAAGCTGATTTTTCAGTGTCTTCAGTGTCACATGATCTGTTCATGATCCATTTAAGTAGCACAACTGATTTCAGCATTGATAATAATAAACTGCTTTTATTTAACATTTGAAATCTTTAACAATCTATTTTATTTTAAATGTCTTTACTGTCACTTTTGATCAGTTTAATGCATAATTGCTAAATAGAAGTATTACTTAAAAAAAAAAATTGCAGCAAAAGTATGAGTAGTATGTTTTTATGCAATTCTGAATTTTCTATTCATAGTTCTTGAAGGTGCACAAACTATTTATCATGCAAAAGGTATTGGTTACTGGAGCCATTGTAAAAATGTCCTTTTCATTGTTGTATTTTCATAGTTACCCATGATCGAACACATCTAGAACATTTTTAAATCTGTTAAAAGGGGGTTCGGCATTCGCAACATGGCAGCAAACTCTTCTGTGGAATAAAACAGCTTAGACGCAGATATAATTATATTCTCATATCAGTGATCATTACACACTCACTGTAGTGATCTTTATATCCCTTATCTGCATTAATTAATAGGTAAAAAAGGAAGTGCTGTCAATTGGTTTTCCTTTTTTTTTTTTTTTTTTTTTTTTTCTGTAATTATTCACAATTAAACGTTTTTAATATATTTTTATATTGTAATAATTTTACATTTAATCTCCAAATTAATGTAGAAACAACATCAAGACTTTTATAACAGGTAGGAAATGTACAGAAATTGAAGCTATATCAAATACTCCATAGTCTTCAGTGCCTAAATTTAAATATAGATTAATCCTTATTAAAGCTACAAAAGTTCAGTCAAGGGCAGTGAGTGATTTTCTCCGAAAACTTAAAAATGCTGCCTTCGGAGGACACATTCCAAGGTAGGAAGGCGTCAAGGAATGTCTGAATCCAACGTTAGCTTCACTTCCTGCCTCCTGAGATCCCTTCATCTGATGGATTTTTGAAGGCAGTATAGATGTATCCTCCGCTACCTTTGATATCCCACAGAACTGTGTTCCATTCTGTGACGGCTGAGCTAAAAAAAGAAAGTTGTAGTTGGTGGTCAGTTTGTGTGTAAATGTACGTTTTTGACCAACATTTTCCACTTCAAGTCAGCTGCCTAAGTTTTCGGATACAGCCTTTGTCTTTTGTTCTTTACATTGACATGGATCACAGCAGTGGGTTGATTAGGCTGCTGTCCCTTTAAAGGTGCATTGTGTAATATTTGAGGCTCTATTGGCAGAAATGCAATATAATATACATAACTATGTTGGTGTATAAAAGACCTTACGTAATGAACCGTTATGTTTTTATTACCTTAGAATGAGCCATTTCTATCTACATACACTGCGGGTCCCCTTACAGTGAAGTCACCATTTTGCGCTGCCATGTTTCTACAGTAGCCCTAAACGGACAAACTGCTCTACAGAGCGCTAGCTACTCTCTGCTGTCTCAGACGACGACATCTTTGTCCTGTGTCAGCCACTGTAGCTTCTCTATGTGCTTCCAAAGGGAGAGGTGAGCGGTGGGCAGTTGCAATTCACAACCTCACCACTAGATGCTGCTAACATTTACAGAGTGCGCCTGATCTGAATTACTTGACGCGGATCCGACACGCATCTGATGTCTTCACAACTCTTTTCGTCCATTTAACGCTTTTTAACTCATTTAAGACTGTGCTTACAAGGATAACTCGACATTTTGACATACTTTTGTGTGTTTTTGTTCGTTCAAGCGCAAAAGAGAACTCCGTGCGGACACGAGTCCTGTGTGTGTCAGCACAGAGAGGAGATTGTCAAACAGCATGCCAGTACAGATTTAAGTTCTTAAGTTTTTTTTTTTTTTTGCATCGTATCGCGCATGAATGGTTTAATAGCATTTGAATGAATGATAGTGTGATCATATACTGTAATAGTGCAGCCAAAGGATAACAGAAATGAGCTGATGCTGCATTAATTGCTTTTAAAAAAAATTTATGCATTAAACAAAAGAAAAATTATGCGTTAACACGCTAATTTTGACAGCCCTAAAAAATTAACAAAAATTATGTATTTTGTTAAAAGAAACCCTAAACACAGTGGCATGCAAAGCAGACTGTCATATAGAATTATGGGTAAGGGTCAAAGGTAATTACCCTTGGTGGTTTGACTGTAACATAAAACCCTGAGTGGTTAAAAATGTCTTTTAAACATCTGTCCGCTGTATTGAATATCATGTATCAAAGGGTTATACAAACTTGTCAAAAGTACTCGTTTCATTAGATGGGAAGTGGGAGGAAAACTTGGAACACCTTACAAACACAACTCAAATTGTAAACTTGAATGATCATATGTACGTGCAGCAACCTCCTGCTAGAAAAGAGAGAGAAAAGACAAACGCTGAAAGGATCGAGAGCTTAGAAATTCTCATGATGCCTGGGCGGGTTTCAGACACACAAATGCTTTAAATCTCACACACGTCTTAACACATTCACACGGCCACACACACACACACATTCAGATACTCAAAATCCTTGAAGTATTACACACAACAGATTCAATTAAATGGTTCTTTAATGACTTCATAAATCTCATATTATGTCTTTTTAGATTTTAGTGTGGGGTAATTTGTTATGAATTATTGTCTAAATGTTGTGGCAGGAGGATACAAGACATTACTAAAAGCCTTCATACTGGTTTTGTAAAGCTTCTTTTCGTTTCTGTTTCTTGCATAATCTGTGTGTTACTGTATACACTCACCAGTCACTTTATTAGGTAGACCTTGCTAGTACTGGGTTGGGCCCCCTTTTGATTTCAGAACTGCCTTAATTCTTCGTGGCATAGATTCAACAAGGTGCTGGAAACATTTTCCTCATAGATTTTGGTCCATGGATGAATGCATCATGCAGTTGCTGCAGTTTTGTCAGCTGCACATCCGTGATGCGATTTTGCCATTCCACCACATCCCAAAGCTGCTCTATTGAGCTTTGTGACACAGTGTGTTATCCTGTTGGATATGGGTACACTGTGGTCAGGGATGGACATGTTCAGCAACAATATGTAGCGTTTAAACAATGCTCAATTGGTAATAATCCTCCCAAAGTGTGCCAAGAAAATATCCCCCACACCATTACACCAGCAGCATATACACTATATTGCCAAAACTTTACACTTGGCACAATGCAGTCAGGCAAGCACCGTTCTCCTGGCAACCGCCAAACCCAGACTTGTCCATCAGATTGCCAGACAGAGAAGCATGATTGGTCACTCCAGAGAACACGTCTCCACTGCTCTAGAGTCCAGTGGCGGCGTGCTTTACACCACTGCATCCCACGCTTTGCATTGCACTTGGTGATGTAAGGCTTGGATGCAGCTGCTTGGCAATGGAAACCCATTCCATGAAGCTCTCTACACACTGTTCTTGAGCTAATCTGAAGGCCACATGAAGTTTGGAGGTCTGTAGCTATTGACTGCAGAAAGTTGGCGACTTCTGTGTACTGTGCGCCTCAGCATGCGCTGACCCCGCTCTGATTTTACGTGGCCTACCACTTTGTGGCTGAGTTGCTGTTGTTCCCAATTGCTTCCACTTTGTTATAATACCACTAACAGTTGACTGGAATATTTAGTGAGGAAATTTCACAAATGGTCTTATTGCACAGGTGGCAACCTATCACGGTACCACGCTTGAATTCACTGAGCTCCTGAGAGCGACCCATTCTTTCACAAATGTTTGTAGAAGCGTCTGCATGCCTAGTGCTTGATTTTTATACACCTGTGTCCATGGAAGTGATTGGAACACTTAACTTCAATGATTTGAAGGGGTGTCCAAATGCTTTTGGCACACAGCCACTTTATTAGGTACACCTGTTCAACTGAACTTTAACGCAAATATCCATTCAACGAAAACAAAAATAAATTTCTCTTTCTAGGTCACTAATCAAAAAAGTAAATTTAATTCATTTGTACAGACGTTTAGATGTTCTTGCTTTCATTGAAGCCCAAGATGGAAAACATGATCATCAGGTTTTACACAAACTTGCTGAGTTCATGCAACTCAAGGGCTGCTGCCATTTAAAGCAAATGTGGGACAAGCCAGATACTTGGACACACTAGTTGTACACACTAATACGTTTTTGTTTGAAAACGCATCTTTTTCTCTCCGTTTGGCCTTCCGTCCACACAGAGATGGCATTTTTGTAAACGAAAACTGAGCTTTTTTGAAAACGCTCTCCAAAGTGGATATATTTGAAAGTGCTGTTTTCGCGTTTCTAGAAAAACGAAGTATTATTGACATCTATGGTTATACGGGCATTGTTGTGCCTGCTCTTTACTTTCATTGTGTTGCTAAAGATAAATGTTCTTTTTTTTTTTTCTTTTCATATAACATTTCAGCAAAGATGACAGAAATTGTACTCGGAATTGCTGCCCTGTGGCAAAGCATGCCAGTAGTGTTTTAGACCATACAAGTGTGACTTGGACGCAACAGTGAGTGGTGGGATATTTTGCTAATATGTGATCGTTTCGTTATAGCTTCTCTTTCTCTATCATCTCGTAAAGTTTTTTTTACTTTATGCATGCCCAGTAAGGTGATTTAATTATTTTCAGGCGTTTCGGTGTGTATGAGCAACTTTTGGAGAACGTTTGAAAACGCTGGTGTGGACGGGGAGTGTTTTGAAATGAAAACTCAGTTTTAAAATGTATCCGGTTTAATGTAGATGTAGCATGAGACACGTGTTAATTTTTTTATTTTTTTTTTAAATTCAGGACCACTGGAAATATTTTACCTTGAATTGCCCTGATAATTTGAGCTCTTATTTTCTTTCATGTGTCCCTCAGGCTGGAGAAGAGAGAGAGATTTCTTTGATGACACAGCAAGCATTCGCAGTGAGGGCAGCAATGTCCGTGGAGGCCTGAGGGGCAGGGGCAAAGGTCGCGGCCGGGGCAGAGGTCGTGGACGAGGTAACCAATAAACATCCCTAAAAAACCTAAATAGTTTCTCACAGTCAGACTGTCTGTTAAATCAGCTTTATAGGTAAGTTATAGCTTTATAGTCAATATAATTATTGATGTCATGTAAAATTTGGAGCGGGATATACATTTTAAGCTAACCCAGTTGGTATGCACACTCAAAGCTAAATGTAGCCGCAGTTGTCTTTTCTGCCGTCTCTGCACAAAAATCACCTGACAAACTGTTTCCCACAATCATGATGCTTTTTGTGTCACATTTATAATATAATATTATATTATTTCTTTCTTTCCAGGTCGCTATGATTACTCCCACAGTTACCGGGACTCTTACCTGGATAGGTCCACGGTTCCAGCCGAGTTTGGCACTAACATGATCTATTACTATGACGACGGTAATCGCGTGCAGATGTATACGATTGAGGAGAATTTGCTTAAAGAATATATCAAACGCCAAATGTAAGTTCCATATCTTCTCTTTGCTTTTAAACAAAATACTATTTGCACACTATTTGCTTGTCCAGCTCTCCTGCTTTCAGTGTGCATCATGGTTTATTTTTTTATTGGTCATATTTTGACGCATAAGAGAATTTGTTAATTCGAGGTTTATCTTTAGTAAAATAAGTGACACATAAAATAAACAGTATGAGCATGGTTGTATTATAATATGGAATGAAAGTGTTTAATGCATTACCACCAGCAGGGGGAGCAGCTGCAGCATCGGCCGGCCTGGCAGTGCCTGTCTGTATGTGTCCTTAATTTAGCTCCTCTGCCTTATGGAAGATGGGGAAAGGGTCAGATGATCTGGGTCAGAAAGATTAGGGCAGAGGACACTGGGTGCATTGTGTGTTTCTTAGTCAGAAATTACTAAAAAATTACTTTTGCATTTCATGTGGAAATGAAAATGTGTTAAACATGTTTTTAAACATGTTTTCCCTCTATTGCCCAGCATGTGTTTATTGTTTGTGTGTGTGCGTTCTTGCCCATGTAATCTAATTCACAGTATTCAGCCAAGCTTACTTCACTCAACACTGTGAACGTAACGAGCTGAGAGTCCACAGGGAGCAAACACACACACACACACACACACACACACACACACAAACATATGTGGTTGATTACTGACTGTTTAACACTGATCTGAAACCTGTCTTTTAGTGACATTGACGATCAGTGCTTACTAAAGAAAAACTGTTCAATCAATAAAAAAAAACTGCATAGTATTTTTTTGGAGAGAGATGGGAAGCACTTTGTTTGTGGAAAAAGGAAAGGGTGAAAAGAGCGAGCGAAAGAAATGCATGCAGCATATACTGTATTGTTCCGAATATAAGACAACATTTTTTTTTTTTTTCTTGAATACATCTGAAAAATGGGTTTGTCTTTTATAATCAGCGTCTAGACTTTTACATGTCAATAATACACCCGCAACAATAGGTGCCGCCAAAAGAAAGAAATGCGGTGTGTCCGAGTGTAATGTTAGACGATTGCAAGTGCAAAAAGACATTCTTAAAAATGCAAACCCGGCTTTGTGCGCACACTTTGGGTGTGAGCAGAAAATCTGCGGGAATGAGTAAAATTATGCACAGTACGTACAATCCATCACCGAAATCAAGCCCTGTAACACCAAAAATATTGTCTGATTATCACCAGACCAAGCTCAATTTAAGATTGAACATTGGTCTGGGGAGTCTGCTCTGTATTTTCTACTGCACAAGAGGCGTGATAAACGAGCATAATTCAAATGACTCTGTACCCAATTGGATAGTCCTTCAACCAATCAGACCACAAGAGGCGTGATCAACAGGCAATGACCCATCGCTTCTCTATCCGTCATCGTGTTAAACCTGCCAATAGTGTGCCAGGTGGATAAGCCGGTCTGTGATTGGTTCCTGCAAAACAGAAGCAGAATAAATGAATGTACAGGTTTCCGGACTGAGCTGCAGGGCGAAATCAAATCGCCGGCAGATCAGGCTGGGTTTACCCAGTCTACCAAAAATATTAATCATATAATATAATATATATATCACAATAATATCTGTCATATCTGTAGACACGTCATAGTCTATATCGTGAAAGATTGATGATAAATAGGCATATAGTGCTTTTTCAACATGTTTTCTGTATGCAAGTGCAGGATGTGCTTTGTGTCAAAAATAGGCGAAAACATTTTTTGGGCGTCATAGGCCGCATTTATATTACATAGTTCAAGTTGCCCAATTGAGATGTTTTTTTCATGTGGCACAGATCGGATATATCCCATGAAGGTCTAAAGCACATGGATTCCAATATTTTTTGATCACTTTCAGGCCTCGTTCATATGTGGAAATGAATCTGATATCAATCGGATACATGCATTTGCTTCTGCCATGTAAGCGGCGAGATTGGACAATTTAAAAAGAGACAGTGACACATGATTCTTTTCTCTCCTTCCCCGTCTTAAGAGACCAATATTTTGCTGACCTTTAAAGATGGTGCAGAAAGCAAAAGCTTGTATTATCATTTTGTATGCTTCCATTGCAAATCGCAAATTTTTACTTCCTTTTCAACCTAAGATTTTCCAGGTCAGTATGTCTACCTTGGGTTGTTTTGCCAAGTGTATCGTGTAAATGCAGATATCGGGTATGAGTCACTTTTAAAAGGAGGTGTGAGTTGGTTGTCAAATAAATTGGAATCAAGACTTGCAGTTTTAATGCGGCCTCAAAGTGTCGTATTTATCCACCCATTATCTGTTTATTTTTAATTTATTTTTGTTATTTGAAAAGGGGATATAAATATAAAAGCATAAAGTGTCTCCATTTGGCACTTTTTAAATTCCTTGTACTGAAAAACTGAACTCCTTGTTGCCCCCGGCCACTCCCCAGATTAATTTGCACTCTGGCTTATGGGACGTCTCGTCCTCAGCTGACTAAAGCTGCTGGAATGTGAGGTGTGTTCTGGGTGGAGGCCGCACCGTTCCTCCCAGAACACTTCTGCTGCGTACAGGGGAGGTTTTAACAAATCTTCATGAATGCTAAGAAGTGTTTAATGGGTATGGGAGACTTTATCATCATTGGTCACGTCTCTGAAGTTCCACTGTCAGGTGCTTCATCAGGTTGCTTGCATGTGTTAGTAGAAGTTTAATCAATTTTTCTCCAAACTGCTTGTCTACAGAGGCTCTAAATGAATTGTGTACAATATTTAAATGTGAAATTCAGCAGCGATATTGGTGGTCTGCAGTTTGGTCTCGCTGCACCTGGTCTCACTGGAGTCCAGCCAGAGGCTCTGTGCCGTCTGTTCCACACCTTAAACAATACACAAAACCCAGAGGACAGAGATGCTCAAAGGGTGCTCATCCGTGAATGCATATGTTGCTGGAAAAGAGATGGATGATAACTAAACGGATGCAAGATTTCTGTCTTTTATTCCCATGACGTCCATTCAGTTCTCTCTTTGCACATTTAACCATTAGTGTAAGTGCCACGGCCCGCAGCAGTTACAGAACAAGACTCTTAATACCCAATAGTAAATTCAAACAAAGTTGTTTTTGGATACGTGTACTACATATCCAAGAAGATGTATCTTGCATTATATTGAATCAGACTGAAAGAGCTGTGTATGTGGTTTTTATTTTCATTTAGTTATGTTTATTTGTATTAAATGCATGGCTTTAATTATGTGATGTGTAATGATGATATCTAAGATGTATGTAATTATATCCTATTTGCACACAGATGTGACATGCACTAGCCATTTTTGTGGTTAGTATTAGTATTTAATTAGAGGCAGCAAATGTGAAACTGTACTGTTTAATTATTATTTTTGAGTTTACAGATGGCTGTTTTTGTTTGTTTTTAGTGAATACTACTTCAGTCTCCCAAACCTGGAGCGTGACTTCTTCCTGCGGAGAAAGATGGATTCAAAAGGCTTTCTGCCCATCTCTCTGATCGCCAGTTTCCACAGAGTCCAGGCCCTCACCACCGATATCAACCTCATTAAAGAGGTGACTTTGACCCTTCACCTCTGACCTACCTCTTTTTCAAGACGCACACACACATCAGAGATTATCATTAGTTTGTGTTATATCCATTTTTGTATGTGTATGTGCAGGCGGTGAAGAACAGTGATGTCGTGGAGCTGGTTGATGAGCAGATTCGTAGGAAGGAAGAGCCGGAGCATTGGCCCATCCCAGGTCCCCCTCTAGACTCCCCGCGCACAGATTTCTCCCAACTCATTCATTGTCCCGAGTTCGTCCCAGGACAGACGTTCACCTCCCTCAGCACAGGTTCTGATGTGTTCTACTGTTTTAGCCTTTTTATTGAACTTGTTGTTTTGCATTGATAAATGATTCTGTTACTGTTGACCTGACTTTAGCATTCTCACTCACTCACTCTCTACATGTGTCACAGTATCATCCTCCCCAGTCAGTCAGCACATGGATGAACCCGCTCTGGTGAATGGCCAAACTAGTGATGACACAGACACAGCCAAACCTCAGTCCAAAGAATCCTTTCCTTCTGACTCAAAAAGAAGCTCTAGTGAAGATGAGAATATCCCAAAAGAGCGGTCCAGCAGTCTTGCTGACCCAGACGGCCAGCCGTGGATACAGGTGGAAAAACGACACCGAAACGCCTCTGTAAAAAATAAGGTACTTCCAGATCCGTTCAGAGTCTAGTGATGAATGTCACAGTGTTTTGTAGGGATGCACTGAATTGTGACCAATACCATTAAAGGCACAGTATGTAAGATGTTTGGATTAAAACATCCAAAAACCATTAAAACGTTAAATATTTTGTTGACTTGTGTACTTAAATTATCTCAAATGTTTCCAAGAATGTTTAAATCCAGAGAAATAAGCAATTTTAACCAGGACACGAACCGTGTCCGTGCGTCACCTATCAGTGACATCACACCCACGTTACGCCCTCGATTTCAGGTTTTATTTTGTAGAAACCATGGAAACACCAAACACGCTTTAATAAATGATGTGTTTTATTAGACAGGTGAGCAACTGTTTGGATACATTCATTGACCAAAAACTTTGTCAAGTTTTTTGCCAGGTGGCTTTTTAATTATATGATGTCATTAAGTTGCTGTCTTGCCGCCAGCCAATCGCTGCATTGCTGATCGTGGTTTCGCGTATCGATGCATCTGCCCTCTTCAGGGAACACAAGAACGCGCAGTGATCTCAGATAACTTAATCCAGATATTTGAATCCAACCCACTAATTTGTTTGAAAAACCAAATTAGCCAGAGATCATTTATCACGATTAAAAGATCTGGGATCTGTCAAATCATCTCAGAATGGATTAAGCGAGCTACGAAGAACAGGTCCCGGAAGCAAGAGCAGTAATCTACGGCATAATAAAAGCTCTGTGAAATCAAGGCGTCGTCAAGCTACACCTTTGTTTTGAATAAGCGATTTCTAGTGACAAAAAATTACATATTGTGGCTTTAAGCCAACGTTAGTTTTCATGTAATGGCTGATTTTAAATTAAAATGCAATACTATTTTGTCTAAATAATGTAAAAATAAAACGAAACACTAGAGTCTTTTTTAAAATCTTTAAAAGTTAATTTAGGCATCACAACATTTTAACGTAAAAGTATAAAAAGAGATTTGTAAAAATGTCATTCAACAGTGTTATTAAATTAGATTAAAAGAGTGTTATTAAAAAAAAAAAAAAAAAAAAAAAAAAAGATTAAATAGTAGGTGTTTAAGTGTTAGATGATGACAGAGATGATCTAAATGATTCTGTTCATTCCTCTTAAGATAACGATTTTTCATTTGTGGGAAGCAAGCCGTTCTGCAATATTCTCCTGTACTCTAACGCATTCAATTACTTTTCACAGTGAAGTAGCTCCCCAATACCATCAGCTAAAACACTAAATGCTCCCCAATAGCAGCAGCACAATGACACCTCTTCCTCAGTGCTTCACTGTGCTAGAGATGCATTTATGATGATATTTCTCACCAGATTTTCGAAGACACCACTCTGGAGTGTCACCACACAACTCTGCTCAACCATTCAAAATCAAACTTCCCATATTCTGCCAAAAACTTCATTCTGTCTTTGTCTTTATAAGTAGTGCAGTTGCAATAATTTGTGGTTAAGACAATTAAAAACAATTTTGGGCTTGGCCCATTTTTTTGTGCCCATGAGTGTTTGTGTGTGTAGATAAACTTTTGAACGGCAGTGTTTGATCAGTAAGATTTTTAATGTTTTTAAAAGAAGTCTCTTATGCTCACTAAGGCTGCATTTAATAATAATAATAATATTAAAATGTAAAATAACAGAATCTTCAGCATCACTACTCCAGTCTTCAGTGTCACATGATCCTTCAGAAATCATTCTGATGTGAGGATTTGATGCTCAAATAACATTTATGATTATTATCAATGTTGAAAACAGTTCTCAGGAGTTTTTGAATAGAAAGTGCAAAAGAACAGCATTTATTTTAAATAGAATCTTTTGTAACATTATAAATGTCTTTACTGTCACTTTCGATCAATTTAATGCGTCCTTGCTGAATAAATGTATTCATTTCTTTAAGTCCCCCCTTAAGGAATACTGTTCTTTTGTATTTTACACACATACGTACATACATACACGCGTACGTACATGCATGTATACATGCGTGCGTGCATACATACATGCATGCATGCGTGTGTGTGTATGTATGTGTGTATATATAGGTTTATGTATATATTTATATAAATATTATGGCTGTCAAAATTAACACATTATCTTACGCAATAAAACATTTTCCCATTTAACGCATTCAAAATATTTAACACCATTTAATGCAGCATCCGTTTTTTTTTCCCATCATCCTTTGGCTAGCGTAACATTATATGATCACGCTCTTGTTCATGCAAATGCTTTTAAAACTTTCACGCACAATAAGACACAAAAGACAACGCAGTGCAGTCCTGGTGATACTGGCCTTCTTTCATAAATAGATGCCATTAAAACAAATATTTAAAATGTACTGTCTTTGTTGTTTCTACATTAATTTGGAGATTCAATGTGAAATTATTACAAAATAAAAATATATTAAAAGCTTTAATGTTAGGCATGATTAATCGCAATTAATTACAGAAAATGTGCGTGTTTAATTTAGTTAGTTAATCTATATGGCTTTTGGAGTCAGATAGTAATCTTAATATTGGCCAATAACCAAAATGGCACCGATGTGTTGTGCATCCCTATTAGTTTGCTTCATTCATGACAAAGTAATTTTAAACATATCACAACTGTAGAATATTTAGAAAACTGTTCTTGTCTTTTGGGCATTTCCCTTTTTATAAAACATTCATGTTCCTTTTATATTCTGCTAGAGTATTTCTAACACCATTTGATCACACACTTCTTTCCTTTTCCTCCTCCATATTTCTTCATCCATCATTTCCTCTCTCCATCCATTGTTCCATCTCCTGTCCTGTGGGTGTGCAGACCTCAGTGACTCCTCTTCCTCCTAGCTCTCCTTCTTCTTCTCCTCCTCCTCCTCCTCCTTCTTCTCCTCCTCCTCCTCCTCCTCCTCCTCCTCTTCCTTCTCCTCCTCCTCCTCCTCCTCCTTCTCCTCCCCTTCTTGAGTCGTTCCCATCTGCAGTTGAGTATTATATGTCCTGCTTACTTTTTTCTCTTTGCATTATTTTTATTTATTATAAGGAAATAAGACATGTTTTTTTGTTTGCTTCAGGAGAGCACAGAATTGGTTCAGTCCAGCCCAAAGCAGCCACCCGAAGCAGACCAGGAGGAACTGGACTTCCTGTTTGATGAAGAAATGGAACGGCTTGCAGCACCTCGCAAGAACACCTTTACTGATTGGTCAGATGACGATTCCGATGATGAACTTGATGACCGAGATGTTAACAAGATCCTGATCGTTACTCAGACCCCCCCTCACCTGCGGAAACACCCTGGGGGCGATCGGACAGGGAACCATGTGTCACGTGCCAAAATTACAGCTGACCTCGCCAAAGCCATTAATGATGGACTGTTCTACTATGAACAGGATCTTTGGACTGAGGAAGACGGACTGCAAGAGTGTGCCAATGCCAAGGTGAGAGTAATTGTGCTTTGTGAATTATTCTTTTAATGTAATAAATAATTTAAAGTAAATGTTTTTCATATAGTGAAAGTGAAAGTTAGCATCCACTTTCATTGTATGGAAGAGAACAGCTTGACAGAATTTTTGTTTTGGGCTGAAGTCTTCTTTTTAACTACATAATTGATTATGAATTTTGAATGTTGACTATAACTTATGTTGAAAAGTTTTATTTAGCGATATATTATAAAGCTATATTATAGCGGTGTGTGTTCAACATCTTGTCATCATGTTTTTCCCCATCACTCCCTAAAATACACTTCCACTCAAAAGTTTGATGTTTGTAAGATTTAAAATGTTTTTTATTTAACTAACGCTGCTTTTATTTGACTAAAAATACAGTAAAAACCGTGTGAAATATTACAATTCAAAATAACTTGTTTATTTTTAATATCTTTTAAAATGTAATTTTATTCCTGTGACAGCAAAGCTGCATTTTCAGCATAATTACTCCAGTCTTCAGAGTCACGTGATCCTTCAGAAATCATATGATGATTTGATGCTTAAGAAACATGGCAATGGATTTGTTGATGGATAGAAAGTTCAAAAGAACAGCATTTATTTGAATTAGAATTATTTTTGTAACAATATTAAAGTCTTTACTGTCACGTTTGATCAATTTAGTGTGTTCTGGCTGAATAAAAGTCATTTCTTTAAAAAAAATTGTACTGATGAACAGTAGCATAAACAAAGAAATTTCCTTTAAAGAAAAAATAAGAGTGTGTAATAGTAGCTCAGAAGATTGTGCTACGTGTGGTGTTAGTTCAGCAGCTGCTGGCTTCAGATAAATGACCATACTCAGCAGTAACATGGGAATTTTCCCACTGCAAATGTTTGAATTGCTTTGTGGTTACCAAAAGTATGCTGAAATATTTGCTTAAGATCACACATTGTGTCTTCGCTGACTTATTTCTCAAACAACGTGCATTCTAGCTATATGATAATACACTAATATCAATATTATCCATGTTATGATTCACTTCTTATATCACAGTATCTGGATTAAATTGCGTTATCATTTGTTTTTAACAGTACATTGACAAATACCTGTATGTACCCTTTACAGTCAGCCAATCAGACGAGCTTTCTGATTGAATATGTGTATGTTCATTTAGAGGACGAGTTCTGGACTACAAACTGAGCATGACGTATTTAGATGTATGAGCCCATTCATACTAACATTAACTGAATCTGAGCCGTTTGCAAACTCTAAAAGAATTTGTCCGTTTAATTTGAATTGAGTGAATCGGACACAGTGTGTGTTTAAACTGTACAGTGGCATCGGGGTTACCCAACTGTTCCCGCTCATGGGAGGCGTAACACCTGTGTTAACTGTGCCAAGGTCTCTGTGGGCTGGAGTTCATAGTACGGACACCTGATAAACAGCTGCACAAAGTGACAAATAAGCACATGTGGGTTGCTTCAAATGAGTTAAAAGTTTGTGATGTCACTCTGCGATGAAATGAAACGATTTTCTCATTTGTCATCTGTACCAAAAATAAAAAGTCTAGATATTCATCTCTCTGTTAATGCAAGTTACATTCTTGGAAAACGTCTGACTGACTATGTTATGTCTGACTTAATGCCACTGATGGGCCTAAAAGCTTGACTTTCAACGGCCAAATGGATTGAAGTCTTTATGATGGACAATAAAGTTGTCATTTCTAAGCTGCTGCAAGTAATAACCGCTGATAAACCTGATCAAGTGCACTGCCTGCTGTCAGATACAGAGCAGTTATATGATATATTGTTCATACAGGCAGAAACAGAAAGCCCATCAGGGCACTTTGTCTTCCTCCTCTCCCATTTGTCTTTAAATGAAGAGTGTAATGCTCTGCTTGTAGTTTTTATGCTTGCGGCCCTCTTGTAGTGATAAGAATACATTTATATAACACTTTTCTGGGTACTCGAAGCGCTTTACATGGAAGGGGGGGAATCTCCTCAACCACCACCAATGTGCAGCATCCACATTGCACCAGAACACTCACCACACACCAGCTGATTGGTAGAGAGGAGACCGAGTGATGAAGCCAATCAGTATATATGTATATATGTAATGTTCTTTCTCTGTGTATAATGTGTCAATATGGTTCACATTTTTAGGATATGGAGAACTTTAAAAAACTCAACATGATCAGCCAAGACGAGTTTGAAACTCTGACCCCTAAACTTCCCATTGACCCCAACCAGGAGATCCCACCCCCTCCACCGTGTCAAACAGGTGATTGCACACTTCTCTGTCTGTGAGATAACTATGGAATCTGTCTCTCTGTTGGCCTTTGGTTTTATTAATTAAAATATATTTAAATAAACAATTAATTAATTTCTATAATTTTTTTTTTAATTGTTTATTTTATTTACATTTTTATTCGGTGTAACTTATTAAATTAATTGTGTTATGTCACAAATTTGTACAGGACATGAACCATGATGAAAGCAAGATTTTATATATAAGAAATTATTTGGTTCATTTTAAATTCCAAGTGTTTTATATTTCCAGATATTTAAAAAAAAATTTATGTTGGTTCTCTTTCTGTAGATGATTCTAGCCTGGCACATTCTCTCCCCACGGATGTCCCAGAATCCCCCAGTGTGCCCCATACCCCACGCACACCACGCACCCCTGGAAGACAAGACCCCACCAAAACCCCACGCTTCTACCCTGTCATCAAAGAAGATAGTGGAAACCTTGATGAAAAAGTATGTTTAAATGATATATATATATTAGGGGTGGCACGGTACATGAACCGAACCGTTCAGTTCGCTTGTTTCGGTTCGGAGCGTGTGTGCGTCGCACGGTTCGACGTATGCCCGTATGTAAAAAGTAAAAGTGGAGTGCTGCAGGTCACGTTACGTGTAGAAATGGCAAGTGGGAGAGAAGGCAAGGAAGGCTGCCCGGAGTTGGAGGATGTGCCAGTGTCGTGTAAGTCCGGTGTGTGGGAACATTTTGGATTTCATGTTACCTATGATGACGGAAATAAAAGTGTTATAGCCTCATTATAGGCAATTATGTTTAATGTATTTTGACTTGTTTAAAAGACAGAGCTTTAAGAGTTCCTCTCTTTTTCTTTTAAAAGATAAAATTTTTGTAAGAGCCACACTGAAGTTGGCAGTTTGATAAATGCAAGTTAATTCTTCAGTTCAATACTTGTGTGCTAAAAAGGCACATAAGTTCCCATAGAGATAGCAATACACATTCTCCTTTTTTTGCCAAATAAATGAAAAGCATGTCATCAATGTCTTCACTCTTGCTGTATCAAAATCTCACCTAGCTTTCCTCAGAGATGGTCCCAATAATGTGCTTAAAGTCAAGTCAAATTCAGTTTGTGCATGATTATGTTATAACTTTTTTTTTTTTTTTATCCTAAATTATGGATAATTAAGCTATATATCATATGCTGAAGTAAATTTCTGGAGTGTTAACGATTAAAAGAAAAAACAACAACAACAACCGCACAGAACCGAAAACCGTGATGCGAACCAAACCGTGGGTTTTGTGAACCGTGCCACCCATTTTTTATATATATATATATATATATAAAAAATAAACATTTTTGTACAGGTTTCTTTCATATATCCTAACCAGGTGCATATTTCTGCATAATGAATTCTTTCCTCATTCCTTTAGACTCCCAGAAAGAGGAAAACCCGTCACAGTTCTAACCCTCCACTGGAGTGCCATGTAGGCTGGGTAATGGACTCACGAGAACACAGACCCCGCACTTCCTCCATCAGGTTTGTGGCTTTTTTTTATTTCATGCCCTCAGCACTGAGATGAATGTTGGCTCAACAGTGTCTCTTTCTCCTTTTTCCTCCTCGTCCTCTGTACAGCAGCTCTAATGCGTCTCCGTCAGAAGGAGCCCCCGCGCTGTCAGGCAGTTACGGCTGCACCCCACAGTCCCTGCCCAAGTTCTGGCATCCATCCCATGAGCTTTTGAAAGAAAATGGCTTCACCCAGCAAGTTTACCACAAATACCGACGGCGCTGCCTCAATGGTACAATGACTATTTAGTTTTTACATCACAGAATATTTATATACACCTGCTTTACATGAATTTCTCATGTTTGTGTACTTTTTTTTTTTTTTTCCTCCAGAGAGAAAGCGATTAGGTGTGGGTCAGTCTCAGGAGATGAACACCCTCTTCAGATTCTGGTCCTTCTTCCTCAGAGACAACTTCAACAGAAAGATGTACGAGGAGTTCAAGCAGTTTGCCTTGGAGGACGCCAAGGAGAACTACAGGTGAGATTCTTGGTCCTGATTTCTGTTTTATCTGCAGAGCTTGTCTGGAGAAGTTACCGACCTTTGAGAATTCAGAGGCTTAACCAGGTAGTAAGTCAACCAGGTTCATTTGACCCCTTTTCAAGCGTCTCCTAGTTTAGCAAGGGGATGCATAAATAACATGCCCAAAATAAAAGTCTGATGGTCCTTCTGACTATACACAACCAATGGTATTAGCCACTGGTATTATAGATGTCTCAAAATCTCAAAGAATTCTCCTGTTGTTTGGAGTTGTATTACTGAATTAGCTACAGAAGAAAAAATGGCTAATGTCTTTTCTTAAAAATAATAATGAAATACACATATACATACTATCATAGCAGTTTCTCATATGAGTGTTAAATTTGGTATTCATGTTTGACCCACACAACATACAAACACACCCACAAAATAGCTGAACATTAGTTGTGTCCCAAATGTTTGTACTATACATTATGCACTTATACTATGCACTGTGTGTACTCAACTGTCTAGTGTATGAATTTTATACAGTTATTTTGTCATCCAGCGTCACAGTCTGTTAGCCCCTTCCCCCCAGTACGTAATTAAAGCTATGAAAGTTAAAGAGTGCATGAAGTGCACATTTCATTCACATTCCACATTTCATTTTTTCAGTTAATTAAGTGCATTATCTGGGCATTTGACCTAGTGATGGTCGTTCGCGATTGAGCCAGCTCTTGTAGGTGAATGCATTGTGATCATAGATAAAACATTTATTTTTTTAAAGAGCCGTTTGTGAGCCAAAAGAGCCGGCTCTTTTCAGTGAGCTGAGTCAAATGAGCCGGCTCACGAAAAAGAGCCGGAATGCCCATCACTAATTTGAACTGCACTTTTTCTATTTGAAATTTTCAGTGTGAACACACTATTTGTACTATATGCACATTTTGTTCTTTATGGTCTGTCTGGTTCTTATCAGGGTTGCTTGTTGTTGGGAAAGTATGTGTATAGCAATAGTACATCCTGAATGCTGAGGTGTTGAACTCCTATTGAACTTTACCTATTTCTTGGATCAACAAACCTCATAATATAATATTATCCAGAAAAACTTTTTAAAATTTTTAGCACAAGTACATTTGATGGCGATGTACTTATTTTTATTTATTTGTTTTGTCTGTTGAATTTTTATAAAATGTTTGTTTTCATTATATTGTATTTATGATATTATGTTGTTAAATGTTTAATATGTATCTGCCTTGTAATAGGCGGTGATGCTGATATGGCAGTAAACTCAAATACTACTACTACATAATAGAATATTAAAATCATGTACCATATTAAAAGGAACTTGAATCTTGCAGATTCGCAAACCGCAAAGGCCATCACGTTTCATGTAAAAAAGCGCTATAAAAATAAAGCATTTAATAAGAGCTTTTCACATTAAACAAGTTACCAACAAAACATTTATAACATAACATTAAACCTTAAAAAATTGTCTGGGAACCCCCGATCATTGCAGATTAATATTAGTTCATAGAATCTTGTGCATGTTTCTTTGTTCACAAAATGACTTGGTGTGAATAGGCGTTAAAGGGTTAGTTCACTCAAAAATGAAAATTGTCATCATTTACTCACCCTCATGTTGTTCCAAACTCGCAAGGCTTTCGGTCATCTTCGGAACACAGAGTTGATGAATGTTTATATGTGATTTTAAAAGCCTAAATTCTTGATCGTGTCTCTTTGGAAAATTTGGACTAAACCACTCAATTCATATGGATTAGTTTTACGATCCCTTTATGAACTTTTTGAAGCGTCAAAGTGGAAGTAGCTGTCAATGGAGGGACAGAAAGATCTCATATTTCATCAAAAAGATCTTCATTTGTGTTCCGAAGATGAAGTAAAGACTTCGTTAAAATGGTCCATGTGACTCCAGTGGTTCAAGCTTAATGTTATGAAGTGTTGAGAATACTTTTTGTGCGCAAAAAACAAACAAAAATAACGACTTTATTCAACAATTTCTTCTCTTCCATGTCAGTCTCCTACGCTGTTGACGTAGTAAATACAGTGCAGTGCTTCCGGGTTCTATGTCAGAATGCCGGCTCACTATTGGCCGACACTGTTCACGTGAGCACAACGACACAGTTCAAACTATACCAGCTCTGACTTTCTGCAAGTATAGTATTGCAATGTTGTAGAAATACTGCTGGTAAAGGATGTTTAAGGTTTTTATATGCTACCTGCTGTGCTACCTGGGAAGGCCAACACAAGTTTCATAATGTGTTTAAATGTTTGTCACAGGTACGGACTGGAGTGTCTGTTCCGGTTCTACAGTTATGGACTAGAGCGGAGATTTAGACAGGACATCTTCAAGGACTTCCAAGAGGAGACCATGCAAGACTATGAGAAAGGTCAGTCACTCATAATTTTTGACAAAACGAATAAACAAAACATGTGAAGGCATAAATGTTTATTGTGCTGTTTTTAACTCTGCATATCTCCCACCATCAGTGTCTGGTGTTTTGTTGGTGAAATTCACTTACTTGGGACATTGGTGGAAACTGCATGACTTCAAAGTCTGCATTTCTGTTTTTAAATGTCTACATCAAATGTTAATCACTAAAACTAATTCTAAATGTATTTCTTGATCATTTAGTCATGTGATGTTTTTTTTTTTTTTTTTTCACTCTACGTGCTAATGTTTTTTTGGGGGGGGTTGTGTAGGTCAGCTATATGGACTGGAGAAATTCTGGGCTTTCCTGAAATACGCAAAGGTGAAGAATCAGCCCATCGACCCCAAACTCCAGGAATACCTCCGCAAATTCAAGAGCATTGATGATTTCAGAGTAGATGTGAGTATAGGCATATGTGAATGTGATCCTTTTCAAAGGGAAATGAGTTTTGGAGTCCAGAATAATATATTAATAGGATTAGTCTAAATGCATTTAATTGCTTTCTAACTGTTAAAAGGTTAGTTCACACAAAAATGAAAATTCTGTCATTAATTACTCGTCCTCATGTTGTTCCAAGCCCGTAAGACCTTCGTTCATCTTCAGAACAGAAGTGAAGATGTTTTTGATGAAATCCGAGAGCTCTCTGACCCCACATGGACAACAACGTCATAACCACTTTCAAAGAGCAGAATTGTAATAAAGACATTGTTAAAATAGTCCATGCGACTCCAGTGGTTCAACCTTAATGTTATGAAGCGACGAGAATACTTTTTGTGTGCAAAAAAACTAAAACGTTATTCAACAATTTCTTCTCTTCTGTGTCAGTCTCCTATGCTGTTCCGGTAATAAACACAATGCAGCGCTTCCAGGTTCTACATCAGAACACCGGCTTGCTATTGGCCACTGTTTGGCCAGCTCCTGTGTCAGCATCACATGCATGCGTCGTGAACAGTGTCGGCCAATAATGAGCCGGCATTTTGACATAGAACACAGAAGCACTGCACTGTATTTACTATAGCCACGTTTCCACCTCGGGAACTAGGGACTTTGGAGTGGTACTCGGTGTGTTTAGACCGCAGGAACCGAGGTCTAAATAAAGTGACTGGGTAAAGATTTCCCCCTCAAAACGGCCCTGCTTGAGAAGTAGTACTTTTTCAAAGTTCAGGAACTTTTGGGGGTGGGACTTGGCCGCCGAACATATGGGCCAAGCATTTTACCCAGCATTTTATTTCAAACTAAAAGTCTGTTGTGGTGTGTGCAGTAAGAGTCGTTTGCTATTCAAATCAACAACAGAGTTTAAAAAATACGACCGTGGACCGACGACGAGGATTCAGGCTTAATTACATTTATTTGTGGAGGACGATATCCAGTGGGCTCTGGAAAGTCACGCGCAGTCCTATACGTCACCGGACTAACCTTCACGGTACTTTAGACCGCGATGGAAAGGCAGGCAGCAGCAGGTCTGGGGGAAAAATAGTTCCTGGGACAAATTGTTCTGGTTAATTTTGGTGGAAACGGGGCTTATGTAAACAGTATAGGAGACCATTCTACAATTTCTTCTCTTCCATGTCAAAGTCGTTATTTTTGTTTGTTTGTTTTTTGTGCAAAAGTATTCTCGTCACTTCATAACATTTAAGGTTGAACCGCTGGAGTCACAGGGACTATTTTAACAATGTTTTTACTACCTCTCTGGGCCTTGAAAGTGGTAATGACATTGCTGCCAATGGGTGGTTCAGAGAGCTCTTGGATTTCATTAAAAATATCTTCATTTGTGTTTCGAAGATGAACGAAGGTCTTACGGGTTTGGATAAACTAACCCTTTAATATTAGTCTATTTCAATCTAAATCAAATGTAATTTCCCTGCTCTTAGCCACCAATGGCAGAGGAAGGAGTAAGGAGGAAAGCACACTCGTCTGCCACAGGAGACGAGGTGAAACGTAGGCGACACAACTCGACATCATCGAAACAGACCCCCGTCTCCAAGACCTCTTCAGACAATCAGCCGACCGCTGGAGGGATGGCAAAAACAGCCACGACTGATCAGGCCGCTGCCCCAACGACAACGAAAACCACCAATCAACCATCAACCAAGGCAGGCTCAGCCAATCAGAAACCAGCACCTCAGACCGCCAAGAGCAGTGCGGCTAATGACCCGTCTACAAAAGTCCCACCCAAAGAGAATGTGAAGAAGAATACCTCATCAGAAGCTCACAAAGGAGAGGCGGCGACCAGCAAAAACAAAGAAGCCCAACAGCCAAAGAAATGAGGCCCTTACTACACTATATACAGTATTTGAGTGTGATTCTAACTCTAGAGCTGTGAAAAGATTTTCAGTGCTGGTGCAGGCTTGCGTTTTACACCGTAACCTCGGAAGTGAGCCAATCAAACTGTTAGAGCAAAGACCAACTGTCAAGCCGCTGCATTCACAAACTGAAGAGTAAACCAGAGACGTCTTTGTGTTGTGCAAGACACTTTTTCTGGACAGGTTAACTTTCATAAGATCTTTTCTTTTTCCTTTTTTCCACAGTTAGTAGTTTCAGAATCAAGTACGCATGGTGAACTTAACTGCTTTGCTGTAAAGTTTACAGAAGATGCATTCCTACATCGAATGCAGTTTTATCTCTTTTAAAAATTTATTTTACCTTTGCAAATGCCTTACATTTCAAAAGCAACGTGTGTAATGTAATATAATTACAGCTCTGTTAGAATAAATAATGAATAATCTTTTGGTGTTTAAAAGTATTTTTAATTTGTGTCTGTGCATGTCACAGCACACACATTTAGCTCATTTATTTTAGAAACTCAGAAAAAAAAGCTCATCAAACAAACAAACAAACAAACAAAAAAAAATCTCTAACTTGAACTGAGGTTGACACCGGATAACACACTATATAGCTTTTTGCATTTTTTTTGCTCTTTTAGCTTGTGTAGGAAATATGACAGTGATGGAATACTAAGTTCTTTATGCTTTTATGATTAGATGAGTGTCTGAGCTGAATATTGGAGAAGTACATGGATATCAGGCCAAAGTGGCGAGGGATTGTAAAAAGTGTTAACATCTTCAGGAACTACATGATGTTCCTGCTTTTAAACGAATATTGTGCCGTTCACGTCACGGAGGTGGCGCTCTAGTTTAGATGCAGAGTAGAGGAAGAGAAAACATCTTTGAACTTTTTATTAATTTTGACTTAAATTGGAAAACGTCTGTGTACTTGAAGTTTCTAAGAAATGTTATCCTTTTTGAGAGGAATTATCCTTCCTTTTAAATTTTGAATCCTATTGGAGTTGAGTTTGAGATAATTTATTGTTTAACTCTCTTTTGAAATCTTAATTGATTAGAATCTTTTTTATTGATATTACAGAGAGTGTAAATGACTGCAAACATGGCGGCCCAGAGAATACATTTATTTGCATTTATTTTGCAGGTTGGATCTTTGCTGATAACATTAAATCAGTGTTTTGTTTTTTTTTCTCGCTTATGATTATTAATCAGACACTGAATTGATGTCCCGATTGTATCATATTTGCTTATGAAAACTGTACACAAAAAAATATTAGAAGCAACTCTCTAATTTCAATCAATTCATTTTTATTGATTCATTTTATTGTGATATTTTTGTTTGTGTGCGCTTGTGTGTTGGTATGCATGTCGGTTTAATTTTTTTTCTTTCCTCATAATTGTAAAATGTAAAAAAAACATAAAATATATTAAAATCTGTTTATAAAACCCCAAAATAATTGTATTTCTTGTCAAGTATCATTATACTGGGTTTTACACCGGGTTCCTACACCTTTTAAAGTAATACATTTTTTGTTTTTTTGTTATTTGGATTACTGGATAATGATTTAAATATTTTGTAAATAATTTGCACTCACAAAGACTGATATTTACCCAATATTTTAGAGCCAAGCACAACCTACAGCATGTGTTTTTGCTATAGAAATTTGTTTAAAGATGTTCCAAGCCTGCAAGCCCTCTTAAAATTCCATGGCATTTCCTGGTTTTCCGTGACTGGGAGCACCTCTTAAAAAGACATGATAAACACAACACTGAGTGCAATGCAACTGCTTTTTTATAAGCAATACATTTAGTATACACTGTAAACAATTACTTTAGACATTGTAAGTAACAGACACTTTTAAAGAATACCAGTAAGCAAGTATCCAGAAACTGGGGGAGTCAAGAGACTGTACCTTTTACTATTTCACTAGTAACTGCTCATTAGTACTTACTCCACTATTCGGAAGTATATATTCATTAAAACTGACCAGTTTCTATTTTTGTTACTAGTAACTTTTCTATTAAGTAATCCGGTTACACTTTGTGTGCTAAGTGCTAAGTAATATTAACAACATGTGCTTACTGTAGGTTTAGGTTGGTTTGTAATCATGCATATTTTACTGTTATTAATATAGTAAGTACATGTAACGTGTAAAATGGACACTAAAATAAAGTGTTACCTGTGATGTAATTGTATATGTCACCATTTATTCCTGTAGTGACTACTTTTATTATATAGGTTTTAGTGACTAACTGAATAGACTCATCAGTATTGGAGTAACTAGTATCCAAACATTCTCTAGTAGCCTACTTACTTATTAGATACCACCAACTAATTATAAAGCGATATAGCATGCCATGTAATATTTCAGCAGTTAAATCAGTTCAATGCACATCAGTTGTGTGATAGATTTTTCTATATGAAACATACTTGAATTTCAGGTTCATTAATAACCATATATCTGAATTTGTTGTATGATAAATATAATTTTAACAGTTAGCGCCTTTTCATTATCTAAAACCTTTGTATGGTCGCATTCACTCGGCGGTCTTGTAGGCGCGACGCTGACAGAAAACTACAAATCCCAGGAGCCAACGCGGTGTTCCGGCGACGGGCAGCCAATCAGACGCGCTTCTGCGTGCCAGCTGGGCGGGCGGGCGCGTTCGGTGGGAAGGCGCTATCGTTGCAGTATGGCGGACGATGGGGACGGTAGGAGTGCAGCGGCGGACACCAGCGGCGGGCAGGGGACGACGGAGGAGTTGGATGCGGGGGCCGGTCTCGATATAATTGGCATGATGCTCAATCTCAGCGTTCTAGTGCTCGTGCTTGCCGCGTGTTACGTGATTTACGCGCGGTGGTGGAGGAGGGCGGGTGCGGACGCGGGCCGGGGCAGCGAGGCCTCGCCGCTGCCCAAGATGAGGAGACGCGACTTCACCCTGCAGCAGCTGCGCGAGTACGACGGGGTGCAGAACCCGCGCATCCTTATGGCAGTCAATACCAAGGTCTTCGATGTGACCAGCGGCAAAAAGTTTTACGGACGCGGTAAGGAGCTCACACCCACATTCAGCGTGTTTTTAACTTAAGCAGTGGAGGAGATAGTAGTATCCAGTAAACAAAAGTCTAGGAAACCTGGAGTTCATGCTATTAACTATTGGCATGGTTACTACTAAACAAGTATTCGTACCTTATTAGTGTATTAGCTAACACTTCATTTAAAAGTGTTCCTGTTACACGTCACATGTACGTACTGTAGTTACTAGCAGTGCATTTTGCATAATTACAAGCAACTAACCACAAACCAAACTCTAACCCTATAGTAAATAGATGTGGTTAGTAATTAGTATTACTCGGCACTACACTGTAACATGGACACATTCAACTTAAAAGTGAAACTTTATTACTAAATCTGGATTAGGGTCCACTTCCAGCAACAGTTGGAACACATACCAGTCTTGATCTTAATATATCATATCAGTACCACAGATTTAGATTTATTACTAGTAATAATAGCTACATGTCACAACTGGGTTAGTTGGTGGTATCTAATAAACAGATACTAGCTACTTACTCCAATATTAATTAAGTTAGTCACTAATACTTATTCAATAGATAATAGTCACTACTACTGGAATAAACACTAACATAATGAGCAGTAGTTACTAGTAAAATAGTGAAATATACAATTACATTACTGGTAGCACTTTATTTTAGTGTCCTTGTTACATGTACTATATTAAGTAAAATATGCATGATTACAAACCAACCTAACTGTATAGTAAGCACATGTTGTTAGTTAATATTACCTAGTACTCGTTTGTAAATACACTTACAATGACACCTTAAAACGAACCAGTATCTATTTTGGTTCCTAGTACTATTTTGTTCAGTCCGAGTTACACTTTATTTTAAGGTGTCATCATTGTTAGTGTATTCACACTCATAAGTACCAAGTAATATTAATTAACAACATGTGCTTACTATAGGTTTAGTTTGGTTTGTAATCATGCATATTTTACTGTTGTTAATATAGTAAGTACGAGTAACGTGTAAAATAAAGTGTTCCCATCTAATTGTTTCTTTTACTATTTCACTAGTAACTACTCGTTAGTACTTACTAAGCATCTGTTCAGTATGTTCCTTAAAACTAGCCAGTAACTATTTTTGTTACTAGTACTATTTCTCTATTAATTACACTTTATTTTAAGGAATATATGGATGCTTCTCAATACTGAGTTACTAGTGAAAGGGTAAAAGATACAATTAGATTACTGGTGATGAATAGTAAATGGTACTAGTAACGTAAAACTAGTTAGTTTTAAGAAACAATGCCTTGCTATAGGAGAAGAGCTTGTGTGTTAACCAGCTTATTCTTAACCGATACTTATCCGAGGAAAGCTAATGTGCAGCTCATACTGGTAAATACTGGTCCGGGTAAAGTCATCATGCAAAGCCTCTTTCTCCAAAAGACCTCTTGTGATGATGCACAGTTTGGTCTGATGTCTTGTTGGAGTTTGCCAACCTCTTGATGGACCCTTGCTGTCTTACTCATAACTGCGGTCACCTTTCTCCTGCTCTGTTTTGCCTCGGTGAACTCTTTCCCAGGCATCAACCTGTCATGTCAGTGCATTTTTGAACGAGAGCCATGTGTGACGTGGACAAACGGGGTGAGAGCCATGTGCTGGCACACCCAACAGGTATGTACTGTACCAGTAGCGCATTCATTTGTGCACAGTATCAATATGCTTATTTTAAACTTGTAAAGTTAACAGCTTGATTTTGTTATGACGGTCAGCTAAGTTTAGCCTTGGTTAAGAAATCAAGCACTGAGATGGGCACCCCTGCAGGAGAAAATGTTTAGCTCCCCTGTACTTTAAGCACGGTTTTCAGACTTGCAGCTGCTGTGCAAAATCACTGTTAGCTGCAGATAGTATTTGAAATACTAAAGCCAGAACAGCAGTCTTTTGTCCGTCTGGAGTCTATATTTGGAGACCCAGCTCAGAAGTGAAACCGAGAGTGCACAAAATCTGGATTAACTTGGCCTTTAATTGTATTTACCAAGTTGTGATTCACAGTGCTAGCTAGGGCCTATGATTGGGTCTTACATCTCCCTCGGCTATATTTGTATATGAGATATGTTATCTGACCATCTGCGGTGTTTATGGAGGAGCGCGGGGCATTCAAGGTGCAGTGTCAGCAGTAGACCAGACTCTTAACCAGTGCGTCACTCGTTTAGACACCTTTAGTCCAGTGTGCCATCTTGCAGCCTTTCACACGGGCAGAATATGAGATGGGTTTTATTTACCTGTTGCTGCATTCATTTATAACCTGATGAGACTATGGCAAAGGTTTGAACTTTGTAGGCAGACGTGGTGTTGTCACTGGACCATAGGGCAGCTTGATGTTTTTGGTCAATGTTTGGCTGGACCTCTTGTATCTTTTAAGATTATTGTTGCTCAACTGCTGAAAAGAGAGAGAGAGAGAGAGTGTGTGTGTGAGTGAGAGAGAGAGCTAACACATGAAGATCAGATGATGAGCAAAAAAAATAGTATTCGAAAGAGGCCTTCTTCCTCTTCTATTGCCTTCTGTTCTGAATAAACATTGACTAAAGCTTTGTCTCACTGACACGAAACAGAACAGAAGAAATTGCACATGCCAGAGTAGCATAGTCATCATCAGGAATGATCTGGCTTTGGCAGTCGTATTATTTATAAATCATGGATTCGGTGTCAGAGACGTGCATGTCCTCTCTTTTATCACATCTCGATTAGGTGACTGAACATCCGTCGGTTGAGCTCAGCTTTGTCACGTCTCAGGTTTGGGAAGAAAGGTGTGGCCTGAACGGTCTGTGCACAGCTGGGATGTGTATTGTCATGACATCTCGCAATAATCAATTCCACGGTCAGTGCAGTGTGTTATTTACAGGACCTCTCAGAGCTGTTCTGAAGTACCTGTGTGTTTACCTGCATTCCTCTGGTTTGTGTGAGCGGCTCCATTCATCCCAGCTGTGTGGTGGTTTTTGAGATGGCACTCTGCTTTGATGTCAGCTTGTCTGGGATTGTCTGACCCACTGACTGTAAAGCGGTTTTCTTTTAGTCGATTCATAGCAGAGTTTTGTTTTGATAGCAGTTCAGTTGGGTTCTTAAAATTTTTATCAGACTTTTTGTATAATAATCTTTAAAAAAATGTAATTATTAATGCTACTACACTAGTACAATTACTACTACTTATTAATAGTATGCTATTAATAATAATCCTTTATAATAATTATTTTTCATTTATTACAAGTAATAATAAGTATTGTTGTTTTAAGTTAACCACTTTATGTACTTTATGATGCTACATTGCAAAGATAAATATTTATTAAAAATAAGTTCATTTTACTTTATTCTTTTCAAAGATATATTTTATTGTTGGTGGGACGTTTAGCTTAGCTTTAACTTTGCTTCTTTCTTTTTTTCTCCCAGGTTTTTTTCACAAATTAATTTCAAATCATACAATAATTAGTGGAGCCCTGGAAGTATTGGACTTTCGGTTCTTGTCCCTGCACCTGTATTGTGTTGAAGTTCTTAAATTTGCCTTGCTGACCTTTATATTCACAGTATGTCTGTCATTCCAGAGGGCCCCTACGGGATCTTCGCGGGACGTGATGCTTCTCGGGGTTTGGCAACATTCTGCCTAGAGAAGGATGCATTACGGGACGAGTACGATGACCTTTCAGACCTGAACGCTGTACAGATGGAAAGTGTTCGAGAATGGGAGATGCAGTTCATGGGTAAGCAAAAGAATTCCTCCGGGGGGGGGGGTTGGGGGAACTCTAACAATGTCTGTGAGTTTTTAACGGCCTCTAGGATCATTGGAGGTAGGATAGTAATGCAGTTATGTAGGTAGTTCTCAGTCACTCCTCCTCGTCCACAAGCTTTGCATGTTGTACCTGTTGTGCTGGTTAGGGTTGATCTGTACATATAATGTAATTGGATAGCTGATGTATTTACAGTATAGATTCTCTAAAAGATGAGTGACCGTAACCTTGAATCGTCCTGTTCACTCTTGTAGATGAGAGAGCTTGAGAGCTAAACAAAAAAAAAAGATACATATATGATGATATATCAGTGTTTCCTGTGCCATTAATCAGCAGAGGCATGTTAGACAGTGAATTATAAAAAGGCCATTTAGTGGGTGTCACAAAATAAACAATATTTTTATTGCATTGTCTTCACTAACTGTGCTCAATTGTTTTTTGTTTTTTTGGCCTTTTTTCTCTTTCGGCCAATAAACAAAAATCGTATTTTCGGCGATTTATTTTTGGTGGCAGAAATGTCGGTGCGCCCCTATTAAAAACATTCCAGTAAACACTGCTGATAGGCATTAGAAGTGAAAAAGAAAGACAATAGCATTCTAATCGTGTGAAAACCAACCTGGAAACAGACGTGAGGATTTGGGGAGAATATTCTTAGTGTATTCCAGTGAATATTTTTTAAATCGAAAGAACAGACCACAGATCGGCAGTATATGTTGTATTTTTCATACTGTTACAGTGGAATACAAACGAAAAAATGAAAATAATCAGGAGGAAAAGAATGCAGTGACTGAAAAAAGCTCTTGCCATTTACTAGGGTATCGTTCAAAATATCGATACCGGTTCCTGAACGACACTTTTAACCTTTGGTTTTATTTTTTCATGAGAAATATCAGAATGTTTATATGATGCAGGCAGCGTTTATATGGTGAACTGCAACACACCAGCATGTGAGGAAATGTGAAGTCAGCTAAAAATTGACATACACAAGTGGCATGTGAACCGGTCATCTCTTCTGCTTTACTCCTAGTTATAGTACGAAATATACATGAATGAACATCAGAAGGTATGTTGAAAGATACAGTATAACTTACAGAAATCCGTATCATATGTCATGTAATCACTCGATCGGTTTCAACCGCCGAAAGACTTCAAAAGCTTGTAAACAATGCCACACAATTAGAAAAGCCATTTAAAACTTGCTAGTCAGCTTGAAAAATTAACTCTAGAGGGGAGCAATTTTGCAAAATGTATGCACTGTATTGTATATTCATTGTATTTTTACTTAAACCGTTACTGTGTATTTTTGCATAAATCTATCATGACAGCCACTATTTAAGTGTTTATGTTAAAAACAGATGAGTAGAAACAATTAAGTTATAAATGTATTATAATGTTACTAAAAAAAATCCTTAGGTGCTATTTAAATGTGAGTGATGTACCAACTGGGGTTCAATGTATAGTTTACAGCATTAGTTGAGAGATTTAGTTTTCCTTGTGAAAATTGGCCATGTACTGTACCTTATAGTCCACAATTAAGCAATATTTATTTTAATCAAATTGAATTTAAATCAAAAATAATCACAAGCTTTTGAATCGAAATCTAATTAAATTGTGAAATTTGTGTCAATGCCCAGCCAGCCCTAGTTTACACTCAGCTGATCTAGATTGATTCAGTGTAGTGTAACGGACATAGGCCAGTAAGAGTTGTGCATGTAAACCTCACTCCCCTGGCCTCAAGATGTCAGTCGCTAGCGCACGCCTCCCATGCCGGAGACCCCGGTTCGAATCCCGCCCTGAGCGACCAAGTAGGACCAGTTAAGGTAGCACAGTCTCATCTGTTTGTGTTGCTGTGCGAGATGAGGGAATGTGTGATAATTTTCTCAACTCTCCTGTCACCGCCTGTGGGGAAAATCAGGGCTATAATATGACAGATTAACGCTGTTTGACAAATACGGTACTCTTATGATAAAGTGCACAGCTTTTTCACACTGCTTGTTTGCCTTGTTGATACCAGAGATGAATTCATGGTTAAAAGCCCTCTAAAAACAATCACTCTTTCTGAAACCCCATTCCCCCCCACCATTGCACGATGTACCTTTTTGATAAAGAAAATGCTTGTATTTTTTATGAACAATATGAAAATTATTTTAAAATATAAACATTTTTGTATTGAAAGTATGGTAAATACTGATAAAATGTGCCAATGATCAAAAATAAACACTTTTTGGCCTACCATAAAAATAGCCCATCTGAATTATTTAACAATTAGTCTATCCATCTCATAGTGGAAACCATTTAGCCTACCAAAGTTCTATTAACAGCAGAAGTGAAATCTAGGTACCGTCTTCTGTTTGCTGTTAGACGGTAAGCTTTTCTTTCAGTGTTAGCGTTTTTAAGACTGTCTAAAGGTAGGGACACACCAAACTGACACCAAAGAACTAGCGCTGATGAAAGACGACTGTGTTGTCGCCACGTGTTGCCTGCGTCGAGGGGAAAAAACACCACCTGAACACACCGAAAGGACTACAGGCGACTGTCGACTAGCATGCACGTTCTGCACCTGCGTGTGAAGGAGATAACTGTCTATTAAAGCAGATATATTTGTCTGTATTCGTCATTCAAAAAGGAAAGCGGAACTAAGACTGCAGGTATACAAACCCATAAACAAAGCAGCGTATGCTTACCGTTTTGAATATCAATCACGCTGATCATGATCTGTATTCCACTCCTCATGTTATTATGAAAGTATTTGCGCAGTGTTGCTCAGGTAAGATGACGTAAAATTATAACAGCCTTCTGTCTGTTCAGTTTTGATTTGCTTGCTCACTTTCATCACTTTTGCTTATTCTTGAGCACTGAATCGTTCACGAAGCTGAACAGCCAATCAGACTTCTCTCCAAAAAAATGGCTTTATTTATTTCGAATGACAAAAAATTTTCAGTTAATAATAACACTATAGATGTAGAAAGATGGTCTGCAGCCAGATGATGTTTTTACAGCCAACAGGGGCTAACAGGTCCTTCCAAATGGGATAAAATGTGTAAACAAGATGAACAAGAAATGGTATGAATGCCATCTTGCATTAAAAATATCACCATTGATTATTTTTCCTCTCATTCTCTCTCCCTTTCCCTCTGTCTCTCTCAGAGAAATATGACTACGTTGGCCGTTTGTTGAAGCCGGGAGACGAGCCGTCTGAGTACACAGATGAGGAGGACATGAAGGATCATCAAAAACATGAATGATCTGCTGAATCATTACAGCAGCTGAAGCCCAGGACTGAGAAGGCCACCATCCAGAATTGTTAAACCCCAGCAAGAAAAGCCCCTCAGAATCTGCCCTTTACCTCAATCGTACAGTGTCCCCACTGCTGCTCCATCACAGCTGAGATAAACGCGTCTGTCTAAAAGCCCCTGCTGTTCTGACTGTTCTTTTACCAAAACAGACCAATAGCCTGTCAGAGTTTCCTGTACTCTTCTTGTCTGCTCTTGATACTTCTCCTTAATCCAGCTCCTTTGTCCTTGCCCCCTCCAACTTCCGGTCACACCTAAACACCCAATTCATTGTATTAATACCCTCAAACACTACACCAGTTCTGCACCCTAAATCATCAGTCATGCAGTCTAAACCCCAAACCCTCCGTCATCTACCCTACAGTTCAATGGAGAATGAAACGGCCTGAGGCTTTTATAGCATGCTGCACATTTGCGTGTTCAGGTTTGAACTGACAATGTGAAGAGATGAATAAAAAGGAGGGAGGAGAAAACATTGATTACACATACATTTTTATTCACTTCATTTTCTTTGGGGACTTCACCATTCATGACCTCAAAGACACGTACATAGAGTGGGGCAGATGCCTGGAGTTCAGTACACAACAGGTTAAAAACCGCAGCTGGGGTCTCTTTTAATTCTTTTTGTTTCCATTTAAGTTTTTTTTTGTTTTGTTATTGTTGTGCGTGTAATTATTGTAACACGCTGTCTCAAACACTTCTGGAGCATTTAAATCTCATGCTTATTTGCCGACTATGAAAAAGTTGTCGTTTTAAATCAAAGTAAATGTCGAATGGAAATAGTAACCAATCCAAAAGCCAGATTGTCTGCCATCAGCCAATCAATCCAAAGGTTGGGTGGGTCTGGGGTGGGCGGGTGCTCAGCAATTTTTGTATTGTGTGCACCACTAGTGTGTAGCAATTTTTGTCACAATGTGATTGTAAAACAATAGGGATGGGAAATGTTTGTGGGGTCAGATATCGTTAGCATTCTCGCCATAAAACTGTTGTTTTATTTGAATTGTATAAATCTTGAACGGCTGGTTGGGATGAAAAGGGAAGATCAGTAGGGTAGTTCAATTGGATCAGCTCATTGGTCAACAGCACTCTCCCCGTTAATGAAACAGTCAGCGTAGTTATTGTGCCTTATTTCTGTTTAATTCTACTACAGAATAGTCAAGAGATGTAGAAAGATACAGGTATGAAAACCAGAGGGAGAAATCGCAAAGATAAAACGTTCTGCTCTGCCCTTTCCACATTATCTGCTGTTATGGGGTTTTCCAGAAGCCAAGGCATCTTTCCCCTCCATTTCCTCACAGTTCGTCTGACGAGGCTTGCTTACGTCTGTGAGCGAATCAGACACGGGAGGCTCAACCGCCGTTATCGTGACCTTGTACATAGACTTTATGAGCTATTTCAGTGTTACTGCCATATCTGCGCTGTTATTAAACTCCACGCACTGCTGTGTTGTACTGGCCAAAAGATCCATTGCTCTTTCTCTTTGTTTCCATCTTTTCTTTTCTTTTTTCTCTCTCTCTTTTTTTTTTTTTTTTTTCTCTGCTGAATTTATTTTTAAATTGTGGGTGATTTTCAAATCCACCCTTAAGTGTTATATTTTGTTTTTCTTCTGCAGAGGGGAACTACGAGTTTGGAAGAATATTTTGTCTTTGCTGGGGAGGGGATGAGGCGAAATTCAAAAATTGTGGATTCTGTAAATATGTGTATCATTTTATTAAAGCATGTGCAGCAAACAGTGAGATAATGCTGGCTCTCACGTCATGTATTTAAATGGAGTTTGCAAGGATGTGTGTTTGTGTGTGTGTGTGCGTGTGCGCTCATGGGGAGGACAAGAACATGTTGTTGCAGAAATAAATACATTTGGTTAATAACTACTGTTATCCTCTACTGTTATATTACTATTATGTGCTCTGTTGATGTGTTTATCTTGAGTGCAAAAAAAAAAGAGAAAAGGGTTTTGTCTCTCACTAAGGGCAATATTTCAAATCGCAGAGCTATAAAAATGGCTGCCAAGACTGTAACCACTAAAGTCAAATGCCTTGCGAAACCAGTAGGTTTAATTGTTTACTAAATGTGCCTTAATGGATCAAATGTCGTTCCATCATTATATTTAGTGGGAGATTTGGATATTTTCATTGTAAAGCATATGGCTTGGCTTGCATAAATATGTGAAGAGAGAAGGAGGAAATTTGTGGTTGGTTGAGGTACTTGTCAGACTCCAGTTTTAATTACTGAGATTACATATGCAGAGATGTAGCATTCGTAGAAGTAGTATGTCTAGAAAAAAAAGATAATTTTCTTGTTACTTGCAGACTTGGATACCCCATTTACACAATCAATGATGCAGCAAAACTAAATCGCTGAATGTCTAAACTGCAAGCTCAGGTCCAGCCTGTGATTAACCCAGTTTACTACATTTAAATGTTGCTCAGTCCATTTTTGCAAAACTTTTAGAGCTCTGTATCTTAAATGAGTATGTCTGTTGTCATTTAATTTATTTTTTATTAAGTGACACTAGACTTGCAGTGGTTGTTATAGCATGATTTTTACACAATGGCAAGAAAATTGATAGGATACCTGTTAATACTGATGTTAGTGGTGTTGTTTTACCACCATGATGATATTATTAATATTATTATTTTCACTAAACAGAAATGACAAAACACTAACAACATAGTAATTGTTGGGTATTAACCGCCAGATGTCACTGAAACCCTAATGTACTGAAAGAGCTCTGAGAAGTTAGCTCTAATAGGTTCTTTCCAACAGTTCGTTCGAACCGGTTCAAAATTTCAGCGATTCTTTTGCGTCATGACGTCCTCCGTGGTCGGGGTGTCATAATACATGTTCTAAAAAAAAATCCAGTAACGCGATAAGTAGCACTATTGTTTATAATGGTTCTCAGTTCAATGAGTCAGTCGAAGCCAATCGGAGTCGAACCGATTCAGACAAGTTCGTGAATGAATCGATCAAACTCCGGACTCGACAGATTCACTGAAAAGATCCGACTCAAATGAACACTATCGGACGTCACTGAACAGAACAGCCTCGTAGTGTGCTTCTATTTCTCCAACGGTATTTACTCTTCACGGGATGACTATCAGAGAAGAGTCAAATCTGGAGTAGAATTATTTATAACAACTGCACAACAAACCGGCTGTCTTTTGTTTGGTAAGTCTTGTTTTCTTGAACTGTAAACACTACAGATGATGTGGTCGTGTTGCAGAAGCAGGGTTTAAACTCTGCAAATGTCGATATCTTGATGCCTTATACACACTATATATTATCGACTCGTATTATTTTTGTCAGTGCATCATGCTCATGCTCGCGTGAATGGTTTTGTGGTTACACAATGCAATACTGCAATACTGCAATGGGTAAACCGATGAATCTCATCTGAGAGGGAGAATGCATGCAGACTGAAATGTCTAATTATATATACATAATAGTTCGCGTGGGTATCTTTTAGATATGCCACGGACCGATCTAAAATTTATAAGGTAGCTATGCATTTTCATGTATAAAGATTCCCAATTTATACTGTGAAAAATTAACATTGGAAATATGTGTAGAATAAAAATAGTTTCTTCATGTTCTCACCATAGTACTGCACAGTTAAATACTTGTTTATTTATTTCAATCAGATTAAGAAATTGTCTTATTTTTATTTTTGTACTTTTCTTTTCCATGGACCCCCAAACACTCCCTTACAGCCCCCTGAGGGTGGATGGGCCCCAGTTTGAAAACCACAGTTATAGACAATTATCCAATGATGCTTTCTGCTTTTGTGCCTTCTCAGTCATGCATATTTTGTTTTACAGCATTGATAGACTTGATGCAAAGAACGGACACAAAAGAAGTAGTTTTATAGCATTTGCTGTAGATGTCTGTATGATGATCATCCATCATCATCCAATACAAACTAAAGAAAAAAATATGGTCCGCAATGATTGGTACGTGATGTCTTGGCATATTTTAGTGTGGTTAAATCGGGAATTTTTGGATGCTCCAAAAATAACTTCTACTGATTATTTAAATAAATATTTCGCATTCACTTGTCGAGAATTGTCGTGATCTAACAGTTGAGTTGCACTGTAAGTTGAAGCCTGTTTGTGATTGTGATGTTGATGGTGTGCTTCACTTTTTGCAGGAGGGACGTTTCTCATCATGGCTGAGCATTTATCCCAGAGTGAACTGGACTACCCTTTCAAGCTCTTGGAATATTTAAATGGATTCCGGATCTCAAAGGTCTGTAGTTTATGCTGTATCTCTCTAAAACACTTTTTTTTCATGAGTGCTCCTTCCTACAGGTACAAGAATTACCTCAAACATCAGTAGCAGACCATTTTAATCATGTATTTACCCCACGTGACATTTATTGTTGGATTATGAGTAAATGTTTTATGCGAGGGCTGAGCATCTATTATTTGTAGCGTGGTCATACCATGTCAAAGCAACCAAAATTCGGAAACGACCCCGGCTCAAATTTTTGATTTTGTTAATATTTTGTTTTTGTTTTTCTGTAGAAAGACAAACATCAATAGTGATGAAAGCCAAAATATTAAATATCACAGATGTATATAAACATCTTTTCTTTTTGGGGATCAAAATGACAATTTTCACCTGAGATTTGGAGACAATTTTCAGGGGTGTAAAAATGACTTTAGAAAGATGACAGCATCATTATTTTATTTTTACGCAGAGAATGGTAGGTCTATTAGTAAAATCTGTTGACTTTAGCAATAGTTTCATTAAATGTCAACTGTTCAAAAATGGCAAAAAGCGCTTATTGTGTTTTTTGCCTCAAGTTTGCATGCCTTAGTATTAAAGATTATCTTAATATCCTTTTAGATTATTTTAGATATCCTTTTAGATTCTGTCTTCCCTTGATTTGATCAATCCCAGAGATATGGAGAACTTAATACACTCACCTAAAGGATTATTAGGAACACCATACTAATACTGTGTTTGACTCCCTTTTGCCTTCAGAACTGCCTTAATTCTACGTGGCATTGATTCAACAAGGTGCTGAAAGCATTCTTTAGAAATGTTGGCCCATATTGATAGGATAGCATCTTGCAGTTGGTGGAGATTTGTGGGATGCACATCCAGGGCACGAAGCTCCCGTTCCACCACATCCCAAAGATGCTCTATTGGGTTGAGATCTGGTGACTGTGGGGGCCATTTTAGTACAGTGAACTCATTGTCATGTTCAAGAAACCAGTTTGAAATGATTCGAGCTTTGTGACATGGTGCATTATCCTGCTGGAAGTAGCCATCAGAGAATGGGTACATGGTGGTCATAATGGGATGGACATGGTCAGAAACAATGCTCAGGTAGGCCGTGGCATTTAAACGATGCCCAATTGGCACTAAGGGGCCTAAAGTGTGCCAAGAAAACATCCCCCACACCATTACACCACCACCACCACCACCAGCCTGCACAGTGGTAACAAGGCCTGATGGATCCAGGTTCTCATTCTGTTTACGCCAAATTCTGACTCTACCATCTGAATGTCTCAACAGAAATCGAGACTCATCAGACCAGGCAACATTTTTCCAGTCTTCAACTGTCCAATTTTGCTGGGCTCGTGCAAATTGTAGTCTCTTTTTCCTATTTGTAGTGGAGATGAGTGGTACCCGGTGGGGTCTTCTGCTGTTGTAGCCCATCCGCCTCAAGGTTGTGCGTGTTGGCTTCACAAATGCTTTGCTGCATACCTCGATTGTAACGAGTGGTTATTTCAGTCAAAGTTGCTCTTCTATCAGCTTGAATCAGTCAGCCCATTCTCCTCTGACCTCTAGCATCAACAAGGCATTTTTGCCCACAGGACTGCCGCATACTGGATGTTTTTCCCTTTTCACACCATTCTTTATAAACCCTAGAAATGGTTGTACGTGAAAATCCCAGTAACTGAGCAGATTGTGAAATACTCAGACCGGCCCGTCTGGCACCAACAACCATGCCACGCTCAAAATTGCTTAAATCACCTTTCTTTCCCATTCTGACATTCAGTTTGGAGTTCAAGAGATTGTCTTGACCAGGACCACACCCCTAAATGCATTGAAGCAACTGCCATGTGATTGGTTGATTAGATAATTGCATTAATGAGAAATTGAACAGGCGTTCCTAATAATCCTTTAGGTGAGTGTATGGCTCTGTGAGTAAATTGATAAATTGTACATATTTTCAGTGGTCAAAAACCAAATGTGGGTCACTTTGCATACAGCTGATACTTTTTTTTCTTTTAAAGAGGAATATCTAAAGAACAAATAATGTTAAAGCTAGAAATCTCTTTTTTTTCTATCAGCTCAATTGCATAGAACATACCTCTCTTGAGTGCCATAAATATTCTTCTTCTAAAGTTGTTCAAAAGTATTCAAGATATCTTAATATCCTTCAGAAGCTGTTAAAATACACAAAATCCCATCTTCCAAATATCCTTAAAATATATATTCTTATAAATACACTTTTGAGAGCAAGTTAATGTGTCTCAATTTAACCATTTTCAGTGGATTTTTAGTACTCAGAGAGTTATGTTTTATGCTATTCTTTTGAGGAAAACAAGATACATTTCTAGTTTAAACATTATTTATTCTTCAGACATTCCCCTTTCAATGCAATAAGTATCAGGTGTGTGAAAAGGGTAAAATTCAACTATTTGATTTTGAACATGGAGCTGATTTGAGATCCCCATATCTATGGGACTGAGCTATATAGGGCCTTTCAAAGGAAAGTTTATTATGAATGAGAATCTAGAAGGATATTAAGATATCTTGTATACTTTTAGACTTACAGGCATGCAAACATATGGCATATAATGAAACAATGATTGCTAAAGTCAACAGATTTTACTAATAGACCTACCAATCTCTGTGCAAAAATAAAATAATGATGCAGCCCTCTTTCTAAAGTCATTTGGCTCCAAATCTCAGGTGAAAATTGTCATTTTGACCCCCTTCTACAAAATAATGGATTACTCAGTAAATATAAATCTGTGACATTTAATATTTTGGCTTTCATCACTATTTATGTTAGTCTTTCTACAGAAAAAATATTAACAAAATCAAAAAATGTGGTTGAGTTGACACGGAATGACCCTGTGGTGTCTTATTTTCCACTGCGGCAGTCAGGGCCGATTTCGCCTCCCGCAGGACTGGCCTATGACTTTTTAAAAGCCACTGAGTTGAACACTGAGATGACTCAGGACTTTGTTGTACCATGAGATTCTTTAAGATTGTTGAATCCCAGAGAGGATGACGCTTGAGGCGGAGAGTTGGTCATTCTTTTACAACTAGTATGTACAGAGTCGATGTACTGAACCAGAGGAGGCAAAAAGTGATTATTGTGATTAAAAATAGAGAATAACCTGTAAGAGCCATATCACCTAAAATATATTCTTTCCCTTATACTGTAACATTTATGGTCGGTGGTTATGGTTTCATTTTATTTGCGGTCAGTTCCTGTTTTGCCTGCCTTTGTTATCTAGTTTGTTTTCCCGTGTTCTCTGGTTTCCGCCACTAGTTTGTCACCATGGTTATTCATTAATTACACCTGTTTGTATTGTATTTGTTATCTTGTGTATATAAGCTCTTCAGTTCCTTCAGTTCATCGTCTGCTGTTGTTTGTGTGTAAGCACACTGTTTCATTGGTTTTGAACCTCTGGATTACCTGAGTTTCTTTATTTAATAAACTAAACTATTATCTTCTTCGGCATCCTTCTTCATCTTCGACCCATAACGTAACATATACAAAGGTAAATTTGAACCTAAATTCTGATGTCCATGATATTATTTATACGACCCTTAACTTTGGGTTTCACCTGCAGAAATATAGTCTATATGTAGTGTGCATTTCTGAAAGCATATTTCTGAAAGAAAATGTATCATGACTTCCACAAAATTATTAAGCAGTACTATTTTAAAAATTTAAATTATAATTATAAGCATGTTTCTTGATCAGAATATTACAATGATTTCTGTAATGGCTGCTGAAAGTTCAGCAACATTACATTTAACAATATATAAAACTATAAATCAGTTATTTTAAATAGTAATAAAATTTCACAAAATTACTTGAAGTTTAATCCAAAAATCACACTGCAAGAGCCATATAAAATCATAGTATATCAATAATCAAAATATTAGCGAGTAAAAAAATAAATAAATCTTAACATTCCTAAATCAGTAAACAAATTTTCATTGTTATTGTGGAATAAAATGGCTTCAGGGTGAAGTACAAACATATTAAATCAGTTAGAAGATAAAGGTAGCATTGTTTTGTTTTTTTCCCTTAACATGCATTTTGCATGCACGTCTTTGCTATATCTTTTTTAAAGACATGGCAAACACCATCGATGTTTATCACTTCAGGATAAACATCGATACACTGTCATTGCACTGCACTTTCTGTTCTCGTTGTTACTGTGTAACAGCCTGTTATAAACCTGTTTGCACATTATACTCTTTATACATTTGTTAACCACATATTTATAAGTCTACAGTTTACTCACTGCAAAGTCTACTTCAATTATTTTATTCCACTTTATCCTTATTTGTTACCTTTTTTTTTTCTCTTGACTTGATTATTTATAATTCTACAGATATAGACATATATATATATATAGATAGTACTTTTTTTATATCCTATTTCTATTATAATTTCTTCCTTGTGTTTTTAACTGTGAATTTGCACTGTCCATGGAGCGGACCTGTTTACATTTCACTGCCGGTTGTATATTCTGTATATAACTGTGTATGTGACAAATAAAACTCTTGAATCTTGAATCTCTTGAATCTTGAACACATACAGTGCCCTCCACTAATATTGGCATAAATATGAGCAAAGGCCGCTGTGTAAATAAATCTGCATTGTTTATCTTTTTGATCTTTCATTCAAAAAAATAAAAAGATAACAGCTCTGAGTCTTCTTCTATAATGCCTGATGAGTTTGGAGAACACAGGACAAGAGATCAGAGACCGTTCCTTCAAACAGAATCTCTCCAGATCCTTCAGATTCCCAGATCCATGTTGGCGCGTCTTCTCTTCAGTTCACCCCACTCATCTTCTATAGGGTTCAGGTCAGGGGACTGGGACTTTATTTTGTGCTCAGTGACACATTTTTGATGTTTGTTTTGGATCATTGTCCTGATGGAAGACCCAACCATGACCCATTATAAGATTTTTAGCAGAAGCAGTCAGGTTTAGATGTTTTATGGTATCTGCTAGAATCCATGATGCCATCTGAACAAGATGTCCAGGACCTCCAGCAAAAGAACAGGCCCACAACATTAAAGATCCAGCAGTAGATTTAACCGTGGGCATGGGGTACTTTTTATCCCTGTGTGCACTAAAACCATCTGGTGGGTTTTCTGATAGAACCAGGTCTCTTTTGAAGTTCCAGTCGTGTCTGACAACTGAATATGCAGGAGTTTGTTTTTGGGTGAGCGAGGTGAACAGGCGTGCTGTTTGATCTTTCTGACCCCAAGACTCAACTAATCTCTGCAGTTCTCCATCTGTGATCACTGGAGAGTCTTTGTCCACTCAAACTCTCCTCCTCATGCATCAGGACGATATAGACACACGTCCTCTTCCAGGCAGATTTGTAACATCTTTAGTTGATTGGAACTTCTTAATTATTGCCCTGATGGTGGAAATGGGGATTTTCAGTGCTTTAGCTGTTTCCTTACAGACACTTTCTATTTTGTGAAGCTCAATAATCTTTTGTTGCACATCAGAACAATATTCTTTAGTTTTACTCATTGTTATGGATCATAAAGGGAATCTGGCCTTTATGTTTCTTCATATTTATACTCCTGTGGAACAGGAAGTCATGGCTGGACAATTTCATGCTCCTAGTCACCCTAGTGTGCTAAAAAATGTAAATATGATTGGGAATATACTTCAGAGATATTTTACTTTTACTAATGAATTTCTAGTGGTGCCAATAAATGTGGCCAACGTGAACTAGAGAAAAACATTTATTTCTTAATGAATGAGTTTCCCCCCCACTTTCAATTGTTTTACTTCAATGAAAGGTTAGAATTTTGTGATTATTTTTTTTCTGAATGAAAGATAAAAAAAGGATGAACAATGCAGATTTATTTTCACAACCGTCTTTGCTCATATTTACCAAGGGTGCCAATATTAGTGGAGGGCACAGTAAATAACATAAATAGTTCCCACTGATGTTTTTATTTAATCATTCTCCTCCAGGTGATATTCTCAGCTTGTGAGTTAGGGGTGTTTGACCTTCTACTCCAGTCCCAGAAGTCTGTGAGTGCAGCTGAAGTGGCCCAGAAGCTTAACACCAGTGAAGATGGTATAGAGCGCTTACTGGATGTGCTGGTCGCCATTGAGATTGTGGATGTGGAAGTGGTACACGGAACAGGTGAGCTGCTGAATGATTTTATATTCCTCCACAGTAGCTGGAAATAACCTGATTCCTCTAGAATGTAAAGGTGATGTCAGACCAGGGTTTGTTTGTTCATAAAATCATCCCATCCGTCGTGTCTAGATTATGTTTTGCCCAGTCTCTAAACCTTTACTCTTGTCTTCTCTCATAGCTTATTACAGCAGTACAGATGTTGCTAATCAATACCTGGCCAAGACCAGCCCAAAATCTCTACATGATTTGATCATTTATTACTCTCAGACCATCTACCCACTCTGGAACAATCTGGTAGATGCTGTTAGGTAGGCATCGCTGTGTTCATCACCCATCACTGTTTTCAAACACACTTCTTTCATGATAAATGTGATGTTTGGACGCATCAGGATTTGTGATCTATGAAAAAGAAAAGCCTGCCTTATTAACTAAATGTTGTTTTAGTCATGTGCATTTCTAAAAAAAAAAAAGATTTGTTGAATAATCGGAATATCTGAAAACCTCTCAGGGACGGAAAGAACCAGAATGAGAAAACCTTTGGCCTCCCGTCTGAAGAGATCTTCTCTGCCATATACAGGTTTGGTTGTTTGGTTTTTTTGGTATAATATTAGCAGTACCATATGGGTGAGTGTTTTGTTGTCCACTAGATTAAAAGTCATTTCTTTGACTGCAGTGAGGCAGTCTTAAGCGATTAGCCGCTGGTGCTGTGTAATTCTAGGTCATGGATTTTAAATCCATTCAAATTTGAGGCTTTATGACAGGCTGTTCTCACATCTGGAGGGGTGGTGTGTGTGTGTGCTATAGTGCGTATGTGGTTGTGAAAGAATGACTTGTGTATGAACTGCATGTTTTGGAATCGTTCAGGTTTTTGTGATGCTGTGAGTGTGCGTGAAGGCATATCATAGTCTGTTAATTTGGGTGCATGGGACTGTAAATGGAGATATAAATTCATTAACTCATATTTTGGTAACACTTTACAATAAGGATCAATTTATTAACAATAGTTAACAACATTAGATAACATTAAAGGGTTAGTTCACCCAAAAATGAAAATTCTGTCATAACTCACCCTCATGTTGTTCCATACCCGTAAGACCTTTGTTCATCTTCAGAACTCAAATGAAGATATTTCTGATGAAATCCGAGAGCTCTCTGACTCCTCCATAGACAGCAATTTAATTAACACTTTCAAGCTCCAGAAAGGTAGGAAAGACATCGTCAAAATAGTGACTCCAGTGGTTCAACCTTAACGTTATGAAGCAACGAGAATACTTTTTGTGCACAAAAACCACTGGAGTCACATGGACTATTTTAACGATGTCTTTCCTACCTTTCTGGGCCTTGAAAGTGTTAATTAAATTGCTGTCTATGGAGGGGTCAGAGAGCTCACGGATTTCATCAAAAATCTTAATTTGTGTGCTGAAGATGAACGAAGGTTTGTTTGTCCCACTTTTCATGTCAGTCCATCTGGAAAAGACCTTTGTGCTATTTTGTTTCAGGTCAGAAGAGGAGATGCTGAAGTTCATGGGGCTGATGAACTCTACGTGGGTCATTGACGGCCATGACATAGTGACAGCGTTCGATTTATCTAGCTTCAAGTCCATCATAGATCTGGGAGGTGAGTGTGAATGTAATTTTATGTAGCTTCAGCTCTTTCCCTATGACAGTGATTTGAGCTAAAAATAAACGGCTCACAGTTGCAGTTTTTATCAAATATGCAAGAGGCAGTAGCATTGCAAATTGATATTTTGAGACGCTTTGCAGGCTGCTCTGGTGCATTGGCGCGGGAGCTGGCGAAAGAATATCCTTCCTCCACTGTCACGGTTCTGGATCTCCCAGCTGTGGTCCAGACTGCTCAGCAGCATTTCGCCCAGCAAGATGACACCATCGGTTTTCAAGAGGGTGTGTAACGATGCATTGTAACATTGATGATAATTGTCATTTGACCGATTCTCTACAAATAACTAAAATAACTGGGGAAAACTAAAACTAAAATACATTTGCATGACTCCAAAACTAACTCAAACAAAAATGGTCTCAACGATTGCGTTTTTTCTAGTTTTTAAATACATAGTGGCTGTGTTCGAAATCGCCCCCTATACACTCATTCACTTTTGCCTACATTACTCCCCTAATGGCGTGAATGAAAACAAGTTATCTTAAACTCTATCATGGAAATTAGCATGTATAAACCTTAATTAAACAATTTAATAATCAGTTAAAAAGGAATTTATACCTGTATGATATTACACTGCAGCCAAATTAGACCTGCGGTTTGGAAAATGGATGGATGGATGATTCAGCTGTGGGCGCCATCTTCTGGTGAGACATGGGAATTAATTTGGTACTACCGTCACGGTGCATTGTGGGTATTCTCTACCTGTTGAGCATACATCAGTTGTACATTCGTTATTGCAGTGCATTGTGGGATGAATGAGTGCACTCGATAACATCCACTATGGTTTCGGACACCACTACAAATGGCTGTCCCCTCAAATAGTGCCCTTTTTAGGGGTATAGGGGGCGATTTCGGCAAGGCCATAACATTGAACATTGGAGGGGACCAATTTTTTATAAAGTCTATAAAAACAGAACAGTGAA